>JARFIW010000559.1:4845000-5445000 GCA_036346225.1 Platerodrilus igneus
GTAATGGGATTAAGCAAATCGGGTAAGATTATAACTCCACTCCTTGAATCGGGCGATATAAATGATATTGATACAAATTCAAATGATTCAATTGCAAAGAATTATGATGACCATGAGGAGAATTCTGGTGTTCCATCCAATCAGGATGCAGGGTTAAAGTTTGATAATGCAACTAATACTGATGCAAAAGAGTCGTTAACATGGATTCGACAAGAAGTTTCAAGAAAAGATGGAAGTCGAATTGACGTTTATTACTGGTATGGTGAAGAAAAATGTTGCTCTAAGAATTATGTACAAAGATTTTGTTCCAGACATGGTTTGGAATATAGCTCTGAAGATTTTGATTTTTCTGATCCCTTCAAAAAAGAGGTAGCTAAAATTATGGAGTGTAGTGATTCCGAAGCAATGTTAGCATGTTTTGTACAAGTGCCGAACACTTATGATGATGCCATAAAATCAGATTATAAAAACGAGTGGGAAAACGCGATGAAAGAAGAAATTGTAACCAATGAAGAACGAGGTGTATGGGAAGTTGACCAAAAAGACCACAAAACCAAAAGGTAATCACGTGTAGATGGGTCTACAGCGTGAAAACGAATATTGATGGCACCGTCCAACAATTTAAAGCTCGCCTAGTAGCTCACGGCTTCAAGCAAACCTGTGGAGTCGATTACTTTACTACTTTTGCACCAGTTATTGAATTTAATCTGGTAAAATTATTTTTCATTCTACTTGTAATTCAAGAAGATTGGGTACATGCATATTGGGATGTGAAACGAGCATTCCTTTATAGCAATTTGGACGAAAAAATTTATATGGAGATGCCTATGAGATATGAAAATTTTAATCATGCAGTTTTTCGACTTAGAAAATCGTTATATGGACTGAGGCAATCTGAAAGAAATTGGTATTACCATATTTCTGATATTTTGAAGCGAAAAGGTTTTTGTCTCACAGTATTGTCCATGTATTTTTCGTTTAAATAATGAATTTGTGATACTATTATATGTCGACGACATTGCTATCTTTTGTCACAATGAGGTCTTGTTAAATAGCATTTTCAATTACTTAAACACACACTGTGAAATTGCAAATCTAGGACCTATCAGAACTCTTCTTGGAGTTGAGTTTGAACATGGGGAGGATGGTTATTGTATACATCAAAGGAAATATATATCAACCCTGTTAAATCGTTTTCAAATAGATATATCAATTCCAGTTTATACTCGTATGGATATAGGTTTTATAATGAAAGTTGATTGTTTAGAACCTGAAGAGATACCATTTAGGGAATTACTCGGCTCATTATTGTTTGTGGCAAATGAAACCCGACCAGATATTATGTTCTCTGTAATTTATCTATCTCAATTTTAGTCAAAAGCAACAAAAAAACATTTTAGTTGCTTAACTCGTATATTTAAGTATGTTGCCACTACCTGTCACTAAGTGATTAATTTGTCATGTGATACCTCCTCAAATTTGGTAATATATACTGATGTCTCTTGGGCATCTGCATTGGATTCACGTAGATCTATCAGTGGGTTCATTTGGTCATTAGATGGTGTGTTTTTAGGATGGCGTTGCTGCATACAGAAATGCATATCCAGAAGCGCCATGGAGGCCGAATATGTAGCATTGGACGCTGCATGTATTGAAATTTCATGGATTTCAAAGATATTATCCGAATGTAAAGGTTATCCCTGCTCCTTACTTTTTTCTCGATGTTATAAAAAGAGCAATTGCACGACGAAGTATAAGAAATACTTCGGCACAGCTTGCATCGACCTTTAAGGTTGCGGAGGCTGCATGAGATTTGAAATCACAGGGTAAGAGGAATGTTTAGAGAATATCTGAATGTTAAAATTTAAATATCAAGACACTTGTTTACACAACTGTAAAATAACTTAGAGAAACAAAAATTAAAACAACATAAGAGAAATTTGACTAAATATGTATATTAATACTCAGTTATTACAATTCCAAAGGCATGTATAAGATATATGCTTGTGTCATTAACATTGTAGACAGCACTATATATTTTAACATGATATAATTCATTTATTTAATAAACGTACACGAGAAAATTTCTATAGAGAAATCAAAATGAATAATCTCTGTTTAAAAACTCAAAATTTAACTTAATGCGAGAGTAAATCAAAAAGTGATCATAATTGTAATAATGCTATGTAAGAAATGCACATGAAATGAAAGTTCAAGTAATAAACCTTTTTACCATAAGAAGCTTCATGAAGTTCCGAATGTTTACATATTTTTAGGTTATGTATTAGAGAATTATGTTTGAAATCATTTAAGATAAGTAAAATGTACTTAATAATCAAAACAAAATATTTGTACTAACAAAGACAAATTAAAATAGAGGTTAGGCCTCTTTATTTTAACAGAAAAACGATAAGGTAAAAGTTTTAATCCCATACCTGTAGTATCAGTAACTGAACTAATACTAATAGTTACTTAATTTATAGGAATCCTTCATATCCAGGAAACTGAGACATCCTGCATTGATGGATCTCCTAGTGTAGGTACAAAACAGCATGTGGTCGACTTCAAATGTTGTCTTTAACAGACTTCTGTTCCATAAATTAAACTTGTAGATATTTTTTAATAAGATAATAACTGAGCGGCAATATGTAAAGTAGAAGGAAACGAAATATAAAATCTTTGTGATGAGAGTATTTATTTTACATCATCTGGTTGTGCGAATGCACGAGCAACGTTCCCATGTAGAAATCTGAATGAGAGAACAAGTCGCCGTAACATCGGTAACCACAACACAGGTAATCGGAACATAGGTAACCGGAGCACCCTAGAAAATTCAGTTGTGTTACAAAAGTGAAAATTTAACACGAGGTGCAAAAGAAAATTAATCCATTAATAACTTGCCATCTGTACAATTATTTGATGGGTTAAACGAATAAACAACTTCTTTATCCTTCATACTAAACATCTAAAATTATATTTAAATGGTAATTTAGAATTTATGATTAGAAAATTTACATACCAGGTAAACACATGAGGCAAGGTAGAAGTTCAAATCAAAAATGGCCAACAGTGCCAGATAAGCAATCAGATATCAAAAGAGAAATGAAAATTTGACACTTCAAATAAATTATTTTCGGCCATCTTCAGGATGGACGATCTCTAGCGATTATTCTCAGCAATACAGAATTAGAACCACACCAGTTGTGCTTTTGGAATAAACACTTCAGAAATAACCAATAGGAAAATTTCATATAGATATAATTATTTGTACTATGTAACAAATTAGGAACTTGTGGATTAAAACTAATCCAGGATTGTGTGAGATAAATTCTTATACAAAATATATTATATAATAAAGAGAGTAATTTTATATTTAAATGTAGATATAAGCATTTATATGCTAATAGTGCCAAGCACAATGTAACATGCTAAAATATAGGCAAAAAGCATGTTACATCCTTTAGTTAACATCAAACCATTAGTGTTGTGTGACAACCAGTCGGCTATTTGTTTTTCCAAAGGTTCTGTTGTTAACAACCGTACCAAGCACGTTGATGTAAAATATCACACTATTAGAGAGCTACTGTGTAATGGTTCTTTAACACTTAATTACGTCAACACAAAATGTAACATAGCAGATTTATTAACAAAACGCTTGCTACGAACAAAATTATTTTTCTTTGTAGATTATGTTTTTAAGTTTAAGAATGTTCCAAATAGGGGAGAAATTGTGAAGTATTTGTAATATTCTATTATATATTTGTTTAAATTTTCCGTTAGTTTTCAGTATTACCGCTAGGGTAAGATATATATAATATACGTGCTAATATGGCCGCCGGTGATGTATCGTATATAACGTAATGTATGTTATTATGTATAATATACTGCTATAACAATTTCTAGATCATTATTATAACGAGCACTTCTACAATAAAATACTCTGTTCATGTGTTCACAGGCACCAATATCTCTCTTCCTGGTAAAGGTCTATCTTCTGGTAAATTTAAGGTGTATTGTTTTAACGCAGCATACAAAGAACTCTTATTAAACACGGCCATTAGCCCCTACATCAACATAAATGAATTTGTAATGAGCATCTACTAATGCTAATAGAACTATGCTGTTTTGATTTTTATAATTCAAATATGCAGATCCTGCACTTCTGGGAGCTTGAAAAACAATATGTTTACTATCAAGAGCTCCAATGGTATTAGGCAAGTTGCAAGCAGAATAAAAGTCGTTGGATATATTCAACCAATCTGCTGACGACAAGGGTACCTAGAAAATAAAATATGAAGACATTCTAATTATTATAATAAGTACATACTTTTAAATACTCTCCTTTTAGTACTTCATACAATACTCTGTATTGAATACATCAGGCTACGATAGCTTTAATATTTGAAAAAGTTCATCCATATGTAGAAACAATTTAAATTGTTGTGGATCATGTTTAATAAATTCCTCATGCACCAATGTTAAATTGCCTCATGTGGTTCTAACCATGGCCTAATCCACCACCTTGTTTTTGTACGTTTTTTGTTTTGTTGCATCGCCAATATTATTACACTAATAATGGCATTTTTACGTTTATAACTCCAAACTCAGAAATTAAAAACCAATATAATTTTTAGTTATGTTGGTACACACAGAAATCACCAGAAGTTACCAGAAACTTGATGAAAAAATAGAGCATGTTCTATTTCCAGTTCTTACATAAGTACTTAAAATTGAGAGTTGTAATACACAATTTTAAGCCATCAAGTTTAAGTACTTGAAAAAGTTCTTAAAATTGAAGCAAAACTTGACAAGTGTAATACCAGCTTTATTCAAATTGGATGATTTTGTTATGGTCAAGTACGACAAGCAGTACTTTCCTGTTATAGTTTTGGAGCAAAGCAGTGACGGTTTGAAAGTTAAAGGTATGATTGCGAGTGGAAATTCCTTTAAATGGCTAACTAAAGAGGACATT
This sequence comes from Platerodrilus igneus, assembly GCA_036346225.1. Taxonomy (NCBI): domain Eukaryota; kingdom Metazoa; phylum Arthropoda; class Insecta; order Coleoptera; family Lycidae; genus Platerodrilus; species Platerodrilus igneus. Next base: position 4,849,973 of record JARFIW010000559.1, read on the forward strand.
TTAGAGTACCCGTTTGCTGATGTGATTTGTAAAATTGAGAGACCTTTAGCAGTAACTAAACGCAATGCTTATAGCATTCCAGAAATTGAGTATTTCAAGAAGCACTAAGTTCTATTATGAGGGCATGCGTGCGTATGTATATTAGTGACCGAGGCCGTGTGAGTGTGTGGTAGGGAATTTACTACGAAAACATATTTTAGTTTATTTTACCATTCTATTTTTATTTTTACAAGATTAATAAAAATTGAATTCATTCTAAAAATTTTTAAAGTCTAGCATGATTCAAGATATTCACTCGAAAGAAAAAGCAGCATCTGAGGTAAAACGTATACCTAAATGAATGTCGGAACGTGGCATCCTAATGGACAGTATTAGGAAAGCCCCACTTATCTGGACAGAAAGCAGCAACTTTAATTTTTTGGTGTTGCATTTTCTACGCAAGCAATTGTCTAAGGAGATATTTGTAACATTTATAAATGTTGCATTTATAAGGATTAAAGATTACCAATGATTTGCGTAAATGATAGTTTTTATTTTCCATCATTCTAAATTGATCTTTTAAAGGGTTTTTTATCTCACCTCTAACCTGTCCGCATTGGGGTGTTCTTACCTTAACAAAGAACTAATCAAAACTTAAGTTTAACTTTGGAAATATTAATTTAAAAAGGATACATAATTGTGCAGCAAGTTCTGGGCTGTTTACTTCATTATCACATATAACTGCTAGAAATAATAAAAACATGCAAACACAAATTGGAAACATACTTTTCGAACATTTTAACATAACCTAAAAAATTTTAACGAAAACAAATACGCACCAAATTAATGTAAGTATACTGCGGTACTGTTAAATGCAGTAAACCGCGGACTTGATTTATACTTCCCGTAATTGCACCCAATCATGCGACGCCGCATAGAAACAACCAATTAGGAGTAGACGCATTATTATCAATAAAAAAATATATATAATGTTAGGATTTATTTACTTCTAATTTGACTTCTATTTCTGAGCATTGCAAGCTTATAACTATCAAACAAATAAAAGCAGAAACCGCGCTTCTTTTGCCAAAATATTTTGAAAAAATTAGTCAGCAAGATGAAAAAATTGAATTTTTCCAAATATAATGTAAACATTTTTAAATGAAACACATTTTTACTACTTTCTATGTCGGATCTTAATGACAAGGTTTTGAATCAATGCGAACACAATAACTTGTATTGTTTAAGTAAAAACTTGTAACCTACTGTTAACAGAACATTCAAAAGGTTTATTTGACAACCAATAATTTTTAAATATTCATTATAGATATTAATTTATTAAGTTTTCTAAAACATTCTCAACTTATTGTATAAACGACCTACTTCAAACCACCGACCTACACTTGATATCTTTAACAGCTATATAATTGTCATAAAATGTTACTCCACTTCACTTATTAAAACTTTTATGGTGAAAAAGTTTTCAGTGGCAATACTTGGTTATTCAATATCGCGTTGCTTATCCTTAAGATTTCTTCCGGAAAGCGTTCAATGGGAATAGAAAAAATGTCGTGATTCCTGTAATTATCATATTGATGGACCAATATAAGATTGTAGGATTTTATGGGTTGTCTGCGAGAAATCATTAATGTCACATTTAAAATAGAAATAATATAAAGTAACAATATTTGAAAGGGTATTTATCGCGATAAACAACTATTCCTTAAATATTGTTAATAAAATACTCAAAAAAAATTGCATTTTAAAAATAACACAAATTAAACTAATTGTGGGGTATTTTGACCTTACTGTATAACAACTTTAATGGCGTTTAAATTTTTGTTACAATTGTTGTAATGAACGTCAGATGTTTTAATGCATCCAGGGTTAAGAATAGTCTCTAATACTAACATTTTCTTTACAGTTGTTGCGCCTGTCGGTTGCATCAAATTTCGTTTTAATATTAAGATTAGAAAATTTTTGAATCCAGTACAGGACAGTTTTTTTCCCATCCTACGTGTAAAGTTTCATGATTCTAATTTTTTAATTAGAGGATAATAACCCGATAATATATTGCTCGTATTCCGCAGAACCACGCATTTCTCAGGAAAAGGAATGTGAAGTAGTTAGCGCGGTTAGCCATGAGAATCGCGATATGGAAAAGACACAAATAGGTTCGTCAGAACCAGGCATTTTAAAGCACAGGATTTGATTTCACACTATCCATCAAATAGTATCAAACGTGGCTGCATGTTAGTTGCAGCGAGGTGCTCCTGTCCTATTCTTGTACCTTCCCTTAATTACTTAAAAAATCTCGTATTTCGCAAAAGTGTAGATACTGTAACGCGCTACTACTACCGCGTTTCTTTAATTTAAAACAAGTAATAACAAACGTCTTTATTACTTACTGTTCACAAGTCTAATTAACAGTATATGCCTTATTTATAGATGTTTTCAGGACACTTAACAATGAAGCACTATTACACTAATGAATTTACATGCACTAATATCTTCTTAAACTATCTTCTTTACCATAGGTTCATTAACAACACTAACACAACTATTTGTTTATACACTTCTATTTATTTATGTATACTGCAAGCTGCATGCACATTAGACACAGCATATCATTTATGTATATATTCTAAAAGCTCAACTACGTTTACTTTACAACGATATAATTTATATTAGACATTCAAGAATAGACTAACTCTTACATTCATAAGCGGCCTTATATATACCCTGCATTAAGATATGACTCATTATCTAGAACTTTGTAGAAGGATTCTCGAATGCTGAAGAATACGCTGTGCCCCGGGCGTTTGTATGTTTGACGGGTTGCCTAATAGTGGATCGCAACACTGCCCCCTCTTTAAAACCGTTACGTCTCGTAACTGTAAATCCATCTTGACGCCAATTCGATGACTGGTGACGGTATCGGCAGCTATCTCCTCTGGTGCATCCACCGCGTCGTTGGAAGTAACAGTCAACACTCTTTTCATGGTCTTGGTAGGCAACCGGTTGATAACAACAAACAAGAACCTGGACGTTGGTTCCCTGGAAAACTACTTCTAGCATATTTCGGACTATCCTCCAATCCAAGCGATCCGGTCCACAGCCCAGCTTGGGCACCGCTAGTCTCGTTACTCCATTTTCCATCATCTGCGCCTTAAGATTTAGCAAAGCCTCCCATAGATGTCCATAACTAGGTCTCTGCCATGAAGAATTTTTGGTTATTAGATAGTAAACATAACGATTTTTATCTTGAAGAACCAAAGATTTTCCTACAGTTGGCTGCTGTTGTACTAATTCATCCACACATCCAAACTTTTTCTTGAAAACAACAGCTATTCCCCTTGACATTGCCAAATCTTGAGCTACGCAATGTGCAAGGGAATACTCTTCTGGTGCTCTAAACAGATCTTGCTGTTTTTCAACAACAACGCCAAATCTCGCTTTAGCGGAACCACCATACGCCGCCATAAAGCTCTCAAAATCTGCATTTGGCTCATGATTAATAACTTGCCGAACACCATTATCATTATTTGAGTCTTCCTGGTTGTTGCCAGTGTAAGGTGTTAAACGGTCAAAGTGTACCACTTTCGGTTTACCACGAGGGGATCTTCTGATCCGGTACACTACATCATTAATCCTTTTTAACACTTCGTACGGCCCTTCCCATTGTCTTTGTAGTTTTGGCGACAATCCACGTTTTCTTTGTGGATTGTACAACCACACTAAATCTCCAGGTTGATAACCACCTTCTTGTGCTCTCGTGTCATACTGTGATTTCATTCGATCGCTTGCTGCCTGTATGTTCTTTCGGACGTTTTCGTGAATACTATTTGATCTTTCACGAAGCTTACTAACGTAATCTTCACCGGCGATCTCTTCTCCAGGTTTAAATCCAAACTGAAGATCACATGGTAGCCGCAATTCACGTCCTAGCATTACGCAAGCGGGCGAGTATCCTGTGCTGTCATGTACCGAAGATCGGTACGCCAGTAGGAACAAATGCAGATATTGGTCCCAGTCTCGTTGATGTTCAGAGACAACTTTGGCCAGGTACTTCCCTAACGTCCTGTTCATTCTTTCAACCATTCCATCCGATTGGGGATGAAGTGGCGTGGTTCTAGTCTTCCTGATTCCAAGATGCTTGCAGACATTTTGAAACAATACTGATTCGAAGTTTCGACCTTGATCGGAGTGTAATTCCAACGGAACTCCAAAACGACAAAACAACTCCCTGACTAGTACATCTGCAACCGTCTCGGCTTCTTGGTTAGGTATAGCATATGCCTCCGGCCATTTGGTAAAATAATCCATTGCAACCAAGATGTATTTATTTCCTTTCTCTGATTCAGGAAATGGACCAGCTATATCAATGGCTACCCTCTCAAAAGGATTCCCACGTTATACTGTCTCATTGGGGCTTTCCGTTTTGAGACCGGGCCATTTGCAGAGGCACACAATTCACATTTCCGGCACCACTCCTTCACATCATCTTTGCAGTTCAGCCAATAGAATCTTTCTCTCACTCTCTCGAGAGTTCTTTTCACGCCAAAGTGCCCTCCGGAAATACCATCGTGCAAGTGCTGCAACACTTCCGGCACTCTGCTTCTCGGCACTATCACTTGAAGTCTCTCAGTGCCATCTTCAAATTCTAGGCGTCGTTTCAAGATTCTATTTTCCATCATCAAGGAGTCCCACTGTGCCCAGTATGCCTTCAGGCTCCTACTTGAAATACTAATTTCTTCCCAAGCTGGTCGTTGTCCTCTATTTTTCCACTCAATAATACGTCCTAATTCGGCGTCATTTTCCTGGTCTTCTCGTATTTTTCGAGTTGCCAAGTATCATCGGTTACCGTCATTCTATGGATGACACTTATTTTCTCTTCCATCTTGGAGCAATGATTGCAGTCCACCGGACAAGGTCTCCTAGATAGAGCGTCTGCATTCCGATGGCTAGTTCCTACGCGATGTTCTGTGTCAAAGTCATATTCCTGCAGCCGCTCTATCCACCTTGCCACTTGCCCTTCAGGATTTCGAAACTGCAGTAACCATTTCAGTGCAGCATGGTCTGTTCTCAACAGGAATTTACGGCCGTATAAGTACTTATAAAAGTGCTCTACGGATTTGACGACGGCCAACAGCTCCCTTCTTGTCACACAATAGTTCCTTTCTGGCCGCGACAAGACCTTGCTGAAATACCCAATAACTTTTTCTTGTCCGTCCTGCACTTGAGAAAGAACGCCTCCTATAGCTGTGTTACTGGCGTCGGTATCCAACACAAATTTCCCTCCATCCGTGGATAACTCAAAATTGGTGCTGTAACTAGTAGCCGTTTCAGTTGTTCAAATGCCCTGTGGCAGTCGTCATTCCAATCATATTCTTGTCCATCTTCGGTTAATTTTGTTAACGGTTTGGCAATGTTCGCAAACCCAAGTATAAAACGTCGGTAATATGTGCACAATCCTAGAAAACTGCGTAGTTGGTGTATATCTGCTGGTGTAGGCCACTCTTGTACCGTTTTTATTTTGTCAGGGTCAGCTCTTATTCCGGTCTCCGAAACGACATGTCCTAGGTATTTCACCTCTTTTCCAAATAAGTGGCACTTCTTGGGGCTTAATGTAAGGTTTGCCCGCGTAATCTTTGGAATATCTCCTCTAGGTTCTTAAGATGTTCTTCAAAAGACCGGCCTAACACTATCACGTCGTCCAGGTACACCAGACATGTCTTCCAGGACAGTCCACGCAGTACCGACTCCATCAATCGTTCAAAAGTAGCAGGAGCATTGCATAATCCAAATGGCATGACCTTGAACTGCCATAATCCAGTTCCAATTGTAAAGGCAGTCTTTTCTTTATCATTTGGCTCCAAGCCTACCTGCCAGTATCCGCTTTTCAAGTCCAAGGTCGAAAACCATTTAGATCCGGATAGAGTATCTAAGGTGTCATCTATTCTGGGCAATGGATAGCTGTCTTTCTTTGTCACGTTATTAAGCCGCCGGTAGTCTACACAAAACCTTGTCGACCCGTCCTTTTTCTTGATAAGCACTACCGGGGATGCCCATGGACTATTCGAGGGTTCAATCACTCCCTGTTCTTCCATATCGGTGATAATTTCCTCGGCTTCCTTACGTTTTGCCAAAGGAAGCCGCCTGGGGTGTTGTCTTATCGGTTGCGCATCTCCAGTATTGATCTTGTGTTGCACAACATTCGTCCTTCCTTTCTCACTATCATCCAGTGCAAACACACCTCGATATCGTCCGACCAGTTCTTTTACCTTGCCCAGTTGGTCGCCATTTAATCCTTGACACGAGGGTACCAACATATCCAGCAATTTCTGTGAGCAACCGTTGGTTGGTTTATTTTTCGTGTCGTCCACACAACGTTTAATATGACATACTGGAATGCAACTTCCCACAATCATGCCTTTCTTCAGGGTCACTGTATGGGATTAATGTTCAGCACCCTTACTGGTACCATATTTCGAGACTTTACCAGCGTTCTTCCAATCAGAAGTCCTCCTGACCCATTCCCGATTCAGTTGCTTCCATCATGCATACTTGTCCTTCCCGGAGCGTACCATCCGGGTGTCCCATTACTATCATTTCCGCCTTCTCGGGTATTTTTACATCGCAAATCATTCGTACTTGCATCGTCTGGTTACTCCTACCTTGAAATGGAATCTCATCATCATCTATCCGAAGCACATTTTCTTTCATGTTTACATGAAAGCCATATTCTCTCATGAGATCCATTCCCAAGATCACTTCTTCTGTAATTTCAGCTACCAACACTCGATGATTAATTAATTTGTCCCCAATTGTCAACATAACGGCAGTTTCTCCGTGAGTACCAATCTTCTCACCACTTGCCGTTCGGAGACACGCCGATACAGGTAGCACTTTTCCACGACCAACCAAATCTGGTCTCACAATAGTTCTTGTTGCTCCTGTATCCACAAGTAATCGGACAACCCTACCATTAATTCTACCATCGATATAAATGCTGTCCAGACTTTCCACCGACGATGCAGCACGGATGATAATCTCCGGGCACTACGCTGTGCTGTCGAAGTTCGCCCCTTACATGGACCAGCTTTGGCACAACCGGTTGTTTCTTTGGTTGAGTACAGCGTCTCTGCATATGGCCAACTTCACCGCAGCTCCAGCATCGTAGACGCCATCTCCGCGGTCGTTGTCTTTTCAGCCTTTCCGCTTTTCGCTTTTCAAACACACGATTGATTATTTCATCTATGCTGTTCTGAGCTTGACCAGGTTCCTCTAAGGCAGACCGAGCTTTGTGACTCACCCTATGTGATGTCTGCTTAGCTGCTTCAAATTCAAGCGCATGGGCCAGTGCATCATCTAACATTTTTGGCCGTGCTAGTTTTAGCGCTTGCTGTATTTCGCCATCCTTAACGCCATCCACAAATGTTTGGACAGCAAGTTGTTCGAGGAAGCTATCTGGTGCCGTTGGGTATGCCAATCTAACTAACCTGGCAATGTCAGCTTCGAATTCTTGCAGGCTTTCACTTGTCTTTTGCGAGCGGTTCTTAACTTGTGCGTGGTAAACCTGTTGAAGGTGAGCATCTCCATATCTCATCTCAAGCTTCGATGTTAAGAGGCCGTAATCATTCTGCTGGTGATCGGGAATCGTTTGTAAGATGTTAAGAGCCTCCCCCCGTAGGGCCACTATTAAGGAGATAGCCTTCTCTTTGTTGCACCAACCGTTGGCTATTGCAGCAGCTTCAAATTGTTTCAAATATGTGGGCCAAGGTGTTTTACCATCGAATGTAGGTGGTTTTACTTTAAATTTAGACGGAATTGACTCGCTTCTTTCCATTGTTCTTATTTCTGGAATGTTCTGATTAACAACTTGGCTTGGTAATTCAAGTGGTCGCGTTGTTAGTGAAATCATTTGTTCTTGAAGCCTCATCACATCTTCTTCCATTTTTACCAATTTATTATCCAACTTTTGCTCAACTGTTTTTACTTGTTCAGTAAAATCTTCTTTCAATGCAATGGAACTTTCCATTAATCTTTGTTCTAACGTGGCTGTACTTTCATTCAACATTTCTTCCACTTTGGCAGCATTTTCACTTAACCTTTCCATTTTCTCAGCGTTTTCAGTAAACCTTTCATCTATTTTTGCAGCATTTTCAGTAAACTTTTCATTTAGTGTCACTTCCAGTTTAGCCGACCTCTCCTCCATACCGGATTTAAAATCCTTGAGGAAATTCATTAAAGTGTCTGCCTCCATTTTACTTTGATTTCTTGTCACTGGCATATACAAACTACTTAAATGTCTTTAGGCTCTTCTATTTTCTCAGCATTCTCACTAAACTTTATTTCCATTTTCGCAGCATTTTCACTCAACTTTTCCTCTATTTTCTCAGCATTTTCACTGAGTGTCACTTCTAGTTTAGCCGACCTCTCCTCCATACCGGATTTAAAATCCTTGAGGAAATTCATTAAACCTTCTGCGTCCATCTTATTTTGGCTTCTTGTAACTGGCATATATAAACTACTTAAACGGCTTTAGACTTGTGTGCTTTCCTTTTAATTAATCACTATATACCCCACAAATGCCTGACACCAGTGTAACGCGCTACTACTACCGCGTTTCTTTAATTTAAAACAAGTAATAACAAACGTCTTTATTACTTACTGTTCACAAGTCTAATTAACAGTATATGCCTTATTTATAGATGTTTTCAGGACACTTAACAATGAAGCACTATTACACTAATGAATTTACATGCACTAATATCTTCTTAAACTATCTTCTTTACCATAGGTTCATTAACAACACTAACACAACTATTTGTTTATACACTTCTATTTATTTATGTATACTGCAAGCTGCATGCACATTAGACACAGCATATCATTTATGTATATATTCTAAAAGCTCAACCACGCTTACTGTACACGATATAATTTATATTAGACATTCAAGAATAGACTAACTCTTACATTCATAAGCGGCCTTATATATACCCTGCATTAAGATATGACTCATTATCTAGAACTTTGTAGAAGGATTCTCGAATGCTGAAGAATACGCTGTGCCCCGGGCGTTTGTATGTTTGACGGGTTGCCTAATAGTGGATCGCTACAATACAATCACTTTATCTTCAGAAACTACTCCAACGCGACCCTGACCTGCTAAAGACGCGCGAAGGCTGCCTTTGGTTCCAGGATCATGCAGTGATTGATGGCACGGATAAAACGTAACAATTTAGTTTGTTATGGATACAATATTACAATTCTTCCAAGAACTCTAGGCTAAAGAAAAGAAAGCACTATTATTGTAAGATAAAACAACGAAAAGATTCAGAACTACAAAAGAAGATTCTAGAACACGAGAAGGAAACTTAATGAATAATTCAAAATTAATGGATGATAAATTTTTTGTAAATAGAGTTTACAGAAGGTAAGTTAATAGAAAATAGAGCCTACAGGGAACAGCTAATAAAAAAGTTAAAGTAAGCAGAATTATAGTTATTAAAAAATTTACAGTAGAAACTGGTAATAAAAAAAAAATTAAATAGTAAGTTTAACATATATGTATATATATATATATATATATATATATATATATATAGAACAATATATAAAATAAGATGTATCTGTAAACAAACTCTATGAAAAAATAGAGTCTATTGACGAATACAAATCGGGCTGGTAGTTATATAGCCATTAACAAAACATTAGCTTATTACATCATAGGGGAGGAAACATCCACTGACCGACGGTTTCGGCTTTATTAAGCCTCCTCAGAGTGAAATAGTCTCCAAGAACCCTATGAAGTAATCGAAGCTATTATACTGGTATAATTTCGAAACAATCTCTGTACTATGGCAAAAGTAAATAAAACCGCCATCAGGTGATAAAACACCAACACTACTAAAGTGTGGAAGTACAGAATTGAACCGAAACTACATAGTAAATCCTATAGATGGCTATACAAGTACGTGTGGCCATTTGAGATTTGCGGAATGTTACTGCAAAATTTATTTGCAAACGTAACAAACCTTTATTATTTGATTTGCCTTGGGGCATGAACCCGGGTGTCGCCGCGAGAAGGTTTGTTACGTTTGCAAATAAATTTTGCAGTAACATTCCGCAAATCTCAAATGGCCACACGTACTTGTATAGCCATCTATAGGATTTACTATGTAGTTTCGGTTCAATTCTGTACTCACTATATATATATATATATATATATATATATATATATATTACCAGTAAATGCAAGTTTATGAAAAATAACACTGGAAAATTATCGATTTAATTAACACAAAAGTGGAATTAATATTGAAAGAGCTTTCTATGAAACAGAAGGCTTCAACGATATTTATGTAATAGACGGGAATGTGTATGTCGTCAAAATGCTAGTTCCTCAGGTGCATTACCAGTATGTCTATATTTAATACTGCATATGAATGGAATGCTCTTAGTGTTTAAAAATAATGCAATTTCAAGGTATAACTTGAAGTTATTAAAATAATCATCTTCATAATAACATTATAAACATACAAGGCATTGAAATTACTGGCTGTAGGCTAAGGCAATTAGATTTTCAATGAATAAAAAGCGCTGAACGTATACATCGCCCCTAAATTTAAGCATTCGTCTAAAATCTGTTCAAAATACACAGTATAGCTAGAAAGACAATGTATAAAAACTGTAATATAATATATTAAATATATAGGCAGCCGACCAAACAATATCTTATTTTATAATAATTTTTAAACTTTACAATAGGTGATGCGTTCGTAGAGCACACTTGAGATGCGCTTCTCAATAAGTTGGAAGAATATGGAGACATTAAATACATATAGTGCGTTCGCTTTTACTTTAGGATGACGGCAAATCTAGCAACGAGGTATTGGCAACTGTATGTACATGAATACATAGAATTGTGTTTGAAGAATACTGTCACTTAACACAATAAAGGTTTGCAGTACTGTACGGTGTTGCCAATAATTCCTCTTGCAAATCAAAGCATTTGCCATTTTAAATCTGTCAATGGGAATGATCGTATATCTTTTATTAAACATATAGTAATTTAAACTAACATTAACAAAGTAGCATGTGTAACATCTTATCCAGTTGTGACGTCTTCCTGAAGTTAAGGCGAATGGACTACGTAATATTTTTTAAAATACGTTCAATGATCTTATATAAATCAGCAAGAGCAGTAGAAGTTAGTTTACCTTAACTCTAAATGTAATTTGTGTTAATAAACAAAGTAAACTGAAAATAAACAGTTGATAAGTGTTTATATGCGTTTTTAATTTGTCCTTGTACAAATAAAAAGCTTCCAATAAATTAAACTACCGTCTACTCATTTATAAATCGCGAATAACCTTTGTTTATGTTAAAGTAATAATTGTTTAACCCTCAAATAGAAAACGTGAATGTCGCTCTCTCACTATTTTCGTAGAAACTAATATCTGGAGATTATCGCGTTAATAACAAAATGATTAAATAGTTAAATTCAATAATTATGTATCATAAGAATTTTCAATATTTACTCATTTGCATTGTATAACATTAGCTGCGCATGCGTGCGTGCGCGCACGCGTATCTGTACATAATACAAATGCAAAATGAGAAGTGGGTGTTTAAATTTTAACCTTGAATTACATTGACTTATTTCCAATTTAATAACACATTGTACGGACAACATAAAGCAGCTGAAATTAAAAACTGTTTATCGTTATTCATGGTTAATTTAAGTATGTAGTAATTTACAATTGGGTTAAATGAGAACTCGAAATGCTTTCCAAAAATATATTTTTGTTGGCGAACTTTTAAATTAACTAAATTCAAACGATAAACGTATATTAAAATTTACTTACTAATTAGAGAATAATGTTTAAGTACCCTAGTATTAATTAAAAAATTCATTATAATATATATATATATATATATATATATATGTATATATATATATATATAAATATTATAATTAGTTTGAGCGGTGCTTCCTGTCTATATCTGACATAAGTCAGAAACTTGACAATTTCAGATATGATTGACAAAAATGCTAAACGTAATTGAAAGTTAGGTTTATATATGGTACTTGTACACGATTTAGATTTGTAAATTTTCCAATTATAGCCATCGGCCTCGGTAGCGTAATTGGATAACGCACAGTTCCGGCAAAACTGAGATGCAGGTTCAAATCCTGTCCAAGGCCTTATATTTTCCTTCTTTCAATTACTAGCTCGATTTGAAATGATCATTTGGGCTTTACTTAAAAAGTCTAAGTTATTATTTCATCTTATTAATTTCAATATATATATATATATATATATATATATATATATTGTCGTGAAAATTATAGGTTAAGAAGGATAGATAGGTCTAGATAATAAATTTTCAACGACTGTGTATATAGGAAATAGGAACAATTTATTTACGCGCTAAATTAATTAGTTGTGACATTGAAAACGGACGGATAATAACATTTTTGTATTTTTAAATCAGAATGTTAAATTTGCATAACGTGTAGAAGCTTTGGAGTACGTGAAAACTCAAGCATAATTAGTTTTAATATTTTATATCAAGCGCATCGGATAATAAACATAGCTTTTGAGGGTATAAAATCAATAATGTAAATGAGTATTTTCAATTTAACTAAACTAAACGTTCGTTAAAATACAAATCCTAAGAATGCTAAAACTTGGAAATATAATTTCAAACGGACAGTCTGCTTCTTAGAAAAACCTGACAGTTGAAAATAACAAGTTTAAGGAAACTTAAATGAACGTTGGAACAGAATTATGTGGAATTGTATGTAACGGTCGATACAAAAGCTACTAAAACAACAGATGGTTTGAAGGCAAAGTGAAATAGAATATCCGTAGTGTAAATCAGACAGAGAGCATGTATAATAAAAGTTGGTTAAAATACTCGTTTAAAGTACGCGGTAGATTTGGAGGTCAACCACAATATCAATTTTCTGTTGCTCGAGTGGGATTCTAAAAGAGACAGCAAATATGGGTTAAACAAGGGAAGATAACTAGAGGCTGGACGTAGAAATGGGGGATAGGCATCGGATTGGTTGAAGGCTAGAAATTTTCAAGAAGCTCACGACGGTTATATGTTTTTGAACAGATTTCAGGTAAAAAGAGAATTTTCGGCTGTACTAGTCGGTTACGCGTAAAATTTTTAGAATCAATTATGATAAAATAAGCTTTTCGACTGAAATAGGGTCCGAGAGGGGTGGATGAGAGAATATAAATACAGTAGGAGATGTAGTAAAGCTCTCTCTTACTCTTGCTTATTATCGTACGTCGCTTGTCCGTTGGACTTTGCTTTGCTAAAGCAACATCCTAATTTAAAAGTATAAAGCGGTGTTAGTACAGTACGTCGATAGTTTTTTTAAACGTGTGTATTGCACAAGTGAGTGCTAGTTAATTGACAGTGCTGTTACAACATTCAACAAAAAAATGGAAGGATGGTACTAGGGTAAGCGAGTTGGGAAGTGTTTAAAACAAGAATGCGCGAGGTTTAGTAATTACGGAAGGGGATTAGCTTCGTCTTGACAATTATAGAGGTAGAAACACTGAAGGCGGCTGCAGAGATTTGGATAGCGAGTGAAAATGGGTGGGATCTGTGTATAACGGCGAAGTGTATGGACAACATCTTCAGAGGCGATGATGAAAAAAAGCTTACTCCAGGTAACGAAATTAATTTCTCTTGCTTTTGCTTGAATATTTGTGCTGTTATTTTGTGCTTGAGTGATTTGACACATTGGGGGTGTATTTTATTACCATTAAAACTCATTTAAAGAAGTATATGTTAAGGACAATTGGTTTTTATCATTTATAAGTGTTATTAAATGACATACAATTTTTGATGTAAAGAGTAAACGGGTCTTTAAATTTCTTTTAAACAAAGATGCGATGTTTATAAGCATTTAGAATAACTGGGTTTATACTGAGCTCACCATAGACCTGAATAAAAGTCAATTTAGGGTTTCACGACGGACCCATCTACTCGTATAAAATAAAACTGTTGAAATAATTACAAATCACGAAATTTTAAAAGATTTAAGGATTGAGATTGTAACAATTTATGACACTGTATATACAAATGTGTAAATATTTTCTTGGTAATGGAAACTTTTGAATATGTATAAATAAAAAGGTTGTATGTCTTATTATATTATTTGAGTGGTAATTTTATTTGACTGTACATGTGAGAAATAGTGAGTTTAGAATGGTAAATATCCAGGAAGAAGCAGATTTTAGAGCTAGCCGGAGTGTGCAGAAATAAGGAGGCGTACCAGAGGTATTTTTTTATTTTAATCTTTGTGAAAATTTTATGACGGCCGAACAACGCTGGGACTCGAAGGTGATCCCGATTTTTTTTTAGAGTTAAACCACAGCAATTTTTATGGTGCCCAATTCGAGGGGCGAGAGTCGAGTCTAGGTAAATTCACAGCAATTTTATGTTGGCCCAAGCGTGGGGCACGATTTTTCCCGACATTCACTGCAATTTTATGACGGCCCAACAACGCTGGAACTTCTTGGCGATTCCGATTTTTTTTTTAGAGACTTCCACAGCAATTTTTATGCAGCCCAACGTTAGGGCTCAATGTTCTACACATTCACAGCAATATATATATATATATATATATATATATATATATATATATAAAACAACATAAACTGGCGTTTTTAACTTTTTAAATAATAGATTACTTAATTTTCTTTTAAGTAGTTACATGCATAATAAAGAAGTTGTATTAAACCAATTACAATGTTTTTCCACCGTTGTTATAGAAAAAATAATTATAAATAATATTAGTAAAGGAACAATTTTGAAATCAAGTAACAGATGAACAAGTTGCAAAAGTAGGAAATTTGTAAGAATAATTATTCGTAAGCACGCCTTAAAAAATACTTTGATCAAGTTACGAGAAATTTAGAAACATTATTTAAATTAGCTACCCTATTAAATAGTCGAAAGTGGTGCCAACGTATGCCTCTTTAAATGAATATAAGCCAGTTAAAGTAGTTAAACATGTAAAATCCCTTTAAATACTTATCACGAATCCATAGCTTGTTCTCGTTTATACTCGCATTTTTTAGCAACCAATGAAAATTCAAAGCTTGCGTTAACAAAGCATAGCCAGTTTTTAAAATAGTATAAACATGTTGCATTTTAGCCTTAGAGTTGTAATTCACACTTGTGTTGCAAAGTTCACCAGCTTGCGTGGTAAAGAAAATATCTTTATGCGTTCATAGCAATATTACAAATTGTCAATTGACTTCAGTCCACGCAGTTAGGAAAATATTCTCGAAGGATTTATAAACAACTGCTTTTTATACATAATAACCTCATAATGGTCAAAATAGATATTAAATTTTTTAAAGAATGTACGTAAGTGGTTTTTATCATATTTAATTTCAATAATGCCTCTTATTATTTAAAAGAACGTAATGCCAAATCATCTAAAAATACGTTCAAAACGGTTTTACATTTTACGTGCAACATACACATGTTTTCAAATAACAAGTTTGAAGATACCCAATTTCTTTCTTTGGCCTATTTATGTATTATCTTGTACTTCAAAAAATTTCTTATGGTTTTACTAAGTTGTATGCTCTTGATAAGTACACGATTTATTTGTTTGTAAGTGATGTATGCATTATTCAGCAAACGAAATAATAAAAATTTCATTAACAATATAAATTTTGAATGATACTTATAATATTATAGGTACAATAATTCAACAGTTTGTAAATGCGCTTATAATATACAGTTATTCTCAGACTTCATAATTGAGTAAATTACTTATTAAGTATAAATAAATAAATAAATAAATAACATACTTAAGAATAAGGTTATGTTATTATTATTTCATATTTCTTTATTTACTAATGTTGGGAAGGTGAATAAGGCCTATTGTAGAACGAATTCTTGGCTGATTATTTCTCCTTCTTGATAATTATCTGGGGACTGTACCAAATAAAATTTATAGCTGGTTTCTGAAATATAATTAAACACGCGGCACTTTGAGGGTATATTGATAATTAAAAACTTGAAACTATTTACAAAAGTTGTACATTTTAATAATTTTAAAGAAATTGAACAGCGCTACATTTTTGCTGCTTACAGTAAAGCGTCTGGGTCTGAACTTTCAAGAGCACATCATAAAATTAAAGAGGGTGGTTGGTAAGCAGAAACTTACGCTAGATGGCGAGGCCAGTATGATAACATACATAATTTAAAATAGTTAAAATTATTAGAACAATATCCAACAACTAATATACATTGATTGAGATAAAAATTAAATTAAAATAAAATAGGCATTGAAGTAACCTAACTTTCTTATTGTATGTAATACACGAAATGATTGGTCAATGATTGCGTTAAACTCCGTGCTTGTTTTGGTCAAATTTATATCATCAGTATGTATTAAGTTGTGGATTTGCAATCTTCATGGCATTTAACGTCAAATTAAATGTCAAAATATCAGCTGAGCTATGAATTTTGACACTTGTGAATCGTGGCGTACGAATGCTTTTTATATTAGTTTATCTATGGAAATGGTTTATGAATTTATCCAGTTTATAATTCTGGCTGCATGTTAAATACCCATTGTAACATGTATCCTTTTTTATTATAAGTTAAACTGTACAAATTATTTGCTTATTACAATCTACAAACAAAATAATGGCATCTTCAGCTGTATACATTTTAGATATTAAAGGCAAGGTTTTGGTTTCACGCAATTATAGAGGAGATATAGATTTAGGAGTTATTGATAAGTTTATGCCATTGTTGATGGAAAAAGAGGAAGAAGGTATGCTAACTCCTATACTACAGATTCCCGAATGTTCATTTCTATATATTAAAACCAACAATTTGTATATAGTTAGTACTACAAAGAAAAATGCAAATATTGTTTTGGTGTTTGTATTTCTGCATAAACTCGTGCATGTTATGACAGAATATTTTAAAGAATTGGAAGAAGAAAGTATACGTGACAATTTTGTATTGATATATGAATTATTAGATGAATTACTTGATTTTGGTTATCCACAAACAACAGACAGCAAAATTTTGCATGAATACATAACGCAAGAAGGTCATAAGCTAGAAATACAACCCAGAATTCCAACAACTGTTACAAATGCAGTTTCGTGGAGATCTGAAGGAACTAAATATCGAAAGAATGAGGTATTTTTGGACGTAATTGAATCTGTTAATTTACTAGCGAATGCCAATGGAAATGTTTTACGTAGTGATATAGTTGGGACAATTAAAATGCGAGTTTATTTATCAGGAATGCCAGAGCTTCGACTAGGATTAAATGACAAAGTTTTATTTGAAAGTACTGGCCGAGGTAAATCAAAATCAGTTGAATTAGAAGATGTCAAGTTTCATCAGTGTGTGCGACTTTCTCGTTTTGAAAATGATCGAACAATTTCTTTTGTACCACCTGATGGCGAGTTTGAATTGATGTCGTACAGACTTAATACCCATGTTAAACCACTGATATGGATTGAATCTGTTATTGAAAGACATGCTCATAGCAGAGTTGAATATATGGTCAAAGCAAAATCTCAGTTTAAAAGGAGATCAACTGCTAATAACGTTGAAATTATTATACCTGTACCAGGCGATGCAGATTCGCCCAAATTTAAAACTACTGTAGGAAGTGCAAAATATTCTCCGGAACAGAATGCTATTATTTGGACCATTAAATCCTTTCCTGGTGGTAAAGAATTTGTTATGAGGGCACATTTTGGTTTGCCTAGTGTTGAAGGTGAAGATTCAGAAGGGAAACCGCCCATACAAGTGAAGTTTGAAATACCGTATTTTACAACATCGGGGATACAAGTTCGCTATTTGAAGATTATTGAGAAAAGTGGTTATCAAGCCTTGCCCTGGGTTCGATATATTACTCAAAATGGAGACTATCAATTACGAACTAATTAAATATAGTTTTTTTATACATTAATATAAAAACTATCACATGTATTTAGTTAGTATTATTTTTTTAGCAGTTGCAATCTTAATTATTTAAACCCTTAATTACTTATACTTCACAAGTTTATAATTTAAATAAAGCTACTAGGTATGTATTTTTAATTTGGGTAAGTATTTGCAATATGTGTTACACTTTGAATTTATTCCTGCAAGGTTTGTATTGATTTTAATTTAGTTGTCGATCGGTGTTAGCCCGTATAACACAATATTGTATCGCACTATTACGGTGAAATTTATCAATCCAACACATATCGCGTGCAATTTATTTATTTATTAGTCTAACAGACTGCTGAGTACATAAAAAGGATACTCAGGAGAGAAAGCGGTTGTATCATCAAACAGATATTAAACAAATGCGGCCTTCAATATTCTTACCTGATGTCCAGTTAGAGCGGTGAAGATTCTTGGATCCAGAACACTTATTACTGCACTCTGTAGCATGTTTAATTTCAGCAATAATTATTCGCATTGAATTACGAGGATAATGCGCTAAGCATGCCTTATTCTTTATTAATCTTCTTATATTAAAATATGTGTGACATAAAGTTACTTCGTCAAGCATCTGTAGCTGTTTCTTTCGTATTCCCCACCTTTAACGTCCTATTATTGGGTTACCACGCCCATAAAACAAAAAACAATGTGGGGCATAAGTTACACTAGCGCCTCAACGTGTAGGGCTTCGAAATTTGTTTGCTCAAATTTTATTTTGCCTCTGAAATTTGTCTGCTCAAATTTGCTATTGTTCTCAAAATTTGTTTTGGCACAAATTTAGTTGTGACATTGACTTTCTTTTAGTCAGTCAATTACTTTAGCCGAATTTATTTTTAACTTTAATTTTATTTTGGCCTAATAAAGATTTTATTCGATATTGTTTTGGCAAAAATCTATTTTTACCAAATTCACTTTTTGACTTTGACCTTTCGTTGCCCAAATTTGTTTTGACAATTCTCTTAAAGCTTGAATCATTTAGATTTACCAATTTAACTTCATTAAAATAATATACTATAACAAATATGTCTGAAAAATTTCAAATTGTTTGTTTACTTAAAGAGGAACTGGAATATGAACTTAGGATTAGAGGTGTAATAAGTGAGAGACCAGTTGTTGAGAAAAGAAAAATTTTAGGTAGGCTTTTGGCTAAGGAAGTGAAAAAACCTGGTTGTTTAATTCGCTGGAGTCTATAAAAACCATTTTGTCCGAATTTGATGATAATGCGACGGATTCTATTTTTACGGGTACATCGGTTTGAGCTGTCGTCATATCATTTGAGAATTGCTCTTGTGCATAGGCACGTTTTTGTTTTTGATAGCAAATTTTTTATTTAGATCGGCATTGCAACGCAATTTAGTCTAGGTGGAACTTGTCGTGGTTGGTCGCTCAGCAGTATGTTAGTCTAGACGAGACTCGGGAAGAGTTGGTCGTTCAGCATTACGTAAGTCTAGACGAGACTCAAGGTGAGTTAGTCGCTCTAGTAATTTATGCATCATAATTTTTTTGAGTTGATGTAATTTTTGGTTGTTAGTCTAGGTGACATTCGTAGAGGATTTGTCATTCTAGCAAATTTAGGCGTTGTGAAGCATTGTAGTTGTTTCGACAGTTCGGTTGGTAGTAGGGTGAGAGTGTATCTGATCACTGATATTTTTTTTGTTAGCTATCGTCGTGATTAGTTTTTTATTGATGATTCTAAAGCCGGTAGATGGCACCTCAAAGATTTGAAGCCCTTTGCTGCATCTGACACATCAGATGAGGATGATGATCCTGAAGATTAATTTCAGTTCTGTCATTTCTTTGATTATAAGTAAATCAGTTATTTGCTTGTATCGTTTTGTTCTGGTTTTTGATTTAGTATAGTTATAACTTATAATAAATTAAGACTGCCCTTTTACAACTTGTTTTGTTTGGGAATTTTGTATGGTTATGGAAACTTCGAGTCGCCCGCTAGCAACCGCCTTATAAAGATGTATTCCCGGCTAGAGGCATGCGACCTTCGTATAAATTACTCATTTAAGCAGGTCAGGTCGTGCTAGACCTGAAACTATTTTTGATACCTTCTACTAACGCGCGTCACTAAGAATTCGTCACCTAGGATTTGTAATTTGTCAACTTAGAATTTGTCAACTAAGAATTCCTCAACTAAGAGTTTGTTAACGAAGAATGATAGATGTTGGTTTTGATTGCAGTCGTTCCAAATTACAAATGGCTAGTAACATTGGTCGGAGATTATGAATTTCCATCCAGATTTGTCTTAGAGCAACAGCAGCAGTTTGGTTCGTTATTAGATATAAGAAATTTCTTGCATGTGTTTT
Source organism: Platerodrilus igneus (assembly GCA_036346225.1). Classification (NCBI taxonomy): domain Eukaryota; kingdom Metazoa; phylum Arthropoda; class Insecta; order Coleoptera; family Lycidae; genus Platerodrilus; species Platerodrilus igneus. Next base: position 4,870,285 of record JARFIW010000559.1, read on the forward strand.
GAATGTCATAAAAATTTGATAAACAAACTATCATATAAAGCACGAAAAGTTGCTATTATGTTTTCAAATTATTGTTGAACTGGTTTTACAAGCCGTAGAACGAAATTTCGTCAAGTTAGGTTTATATAATTACAAGCTTTGTTCCATGTGAACCTTAGATAATTTCAAGGTATGTTTTCGACGTCATACTTATTTTTGTGATTAGCTTTTATCTACATATAAATTATAAAATCTAAATATGAAAATTTAAATACACGCTGCGTAAGAATTTAGAAACTGTAATCTACCTGAAAAGATCAGCCCAGGTTAGAAACGTTAATTCGGAGTATTGTGGCTACAAATTATTTTTAATCAAATGTTTAAATCAAGTTTATGTTTGAAGAGCAGTTGTTTGTTTTAAAAAGCCAAAACCTTGACTTTGTTATAGATGTTAATGATGAAATTTTTTTTACTTGTTAAAAGGTGTTGAAATTTTAAAAGAGTTTTTTTAGTAAACAATTAGTTAAACTTTGAGGCTTTTATTTTGGTCAAATGCGATCAAATCTGATTACACAAAAGTAGAATATTTGACTAATAATTTTGTGCCAATATCATATTGGATATACATTTTTTATTTTTGATACCTTTATAGGACACAAATGGTGTTCTACATTTTTATTTATTTAATCTTTGCAATTTCTTACAGGAGCTGCGTCTTATTTTTATAAGACAGGTTTTTGTTAACGAAGGCGATCGTTTTATCTTTGGGTTTCCATGTCCGCCCTTAGAATTGTGCTCTGCTATTATCGTGATTATCTCAGGACATGGTAGCGCCTATTTAACTTAGTTTAGCTTTGGTTTGCAAACAAAATTCGACTCCCCCCCTTCTTATTGCTCTACCCAGGAATAGACCCCTAGCTATGTCGGAAGATTTTTGTTCACTGGCGCCCATTTGAAAAAATCAGTTACACTGTCGCCGGAACGTGGGGCTGGCATAAAAAAAAACAAAAGTAGTCACAACTCGAAAATTAATATAAAGCGGTGAGGTGGTCTTATACGGGGACGGACCTCCAAAACGAAAATTTATTGTTCAAGTGGTGACAATGGACTGCTAGGCCATGTAGTCACCCAATGTAAGGCAAACAAGATAGAACATTGAAGGTGAAAACGCAATCGGATTTATCAAATAAATTTAAATAACAGAGCAGATATTATCATTAACAAAAGTTCGCGCCATAATTTCAAATACGCAGTGCGCGGGAATTTTAAATAGACTAGGCGGTACTTCCGTACGTCATAGTAGTGAGTTTGCGCAGTGTGCGTATCCCTAGAGGGGTAGAGCAATACTAGACAAAGAGTGGGGAGAAGTGTTTCCGTGACGCTCTAAATCGTGGCTGTTTTGCCCGAATTTTCAAGGTGTGTGGTCGGTCAGGTATCGTAGTGTGCCTTATCTCTAGTATGTAGATTTCCCTTCTGTTTTATCTTGTTTGTCGTCCCCCATAAAACCTGATCCTGCCGCTCCCTACATATTAGGTAGATAAATTTGCAGCAACCTTCGGCAAACTGGACTCCACGGCCCTGAGGTACATGCTCCGCTGGCAGCTCCGGAGGAATCAACATCTTTAACCCCTCCGACATGGAGCCCTGAGGAACCCTGATAGAGGCCAACTTTGGTTCAACCCCGCCGAGTTCGGATGCCTTATGTAAGTAACTATGTGTTACCTGTTTATTTAACTTTTTATATTTCCGGTTATGGCGCGATGTAATTTGTATTGGTGACGTCATGGTGGGTGGCCGCGCCCAAATCTGTAAAAGGTTTGCGCTTTCCTCCGCTAGAGGCGTCACTCGCCTTATTCATTGCGCTTGCGCGATGTATTTCATAAACTTTGGTAACTGTATTACCGACTTTTAAGAACTATCTATCACCATATAAATGTATCACCATCTAAGGTGTAATACTTTGTGAACTGTTTTACCGACCATATAAACTTTCACCAAGAGTAGTGTAATAAACATTACATCCACTTGTAGGATAACACAAAACGGAGTTACAATAATATAGTTGTATTGTTAAGTACAGTTTTTATGATTGTTAATTGGGCGTGATGGCGTAGCTAGGCGATGTGATGGTAGAGTCTTTAGTAACGAGAGGTGGTACTTAACGCAGGTCTTGGACCTTGGGATCGAGATGGGTCTTTAGGAACCGCAATGGGATTTTGGGACAAGACATTCTTGTAAAACGATTATAGTAATAAAGTGTAATGATAAGATGGAAGTAAACAACAATATTTAATGACAACAAATGAACATGTATATAGATTCAGTATAACAGCAAAGCGTAATAACAGTTCAAGCAATAATACTAATAAAAGTTAACACGTTATAGAATTTCAGTGACCATTGTAATTATTAGTAATGTCTCAACAACCATAAAAGATCAAGTCACCATTCTTAGTGTTGGCTCTGAGCCGACTTGCTCCAGAGCAGTGGATGAACTAGGGCTTCAAGCCAACTAACTAACCAACTCAATAATCAAGAAATCTTCTGGTGCTTAATCTTTTATAACTGCTGATAACAAGATGTGGGTTTTCTGCTGAAGGCTGTGGTAGGCGATAAGCATGTATGTTTAATAGTGGTAAGCCAAAACTTCACTGAGATCTAGGACATGTGCAGGAAACCAAATTGTAGTTGTTACAAAGTAAAGACACAGTAAAGTCTTGACCAAAAGATTAAATATACAAAAAGATAAGTGTGGTGAGGTAATATCAAGAACGTGACATTTGATAAGCATGTTGCAAGTTTTCCTAGAACAAAGGATGCGTGACTTACTGATTGTGTTACAATGTAATATTTTAAAGGTAATCAAAAATAATGGGTTTGCTATATACAACATATGCCCCGCCCTTAAAAAATTTGTACCCCAAATTAAAAATAAAGTGAAAGTTGAAAAGCAAATATAAAGGAGTATGGCAAGGAGGCGGTTGCATAAACGAAACATTTACAGCAAATTGATTGAAAATGAATGGTCACTATAAAAAAGAAAATTAACTTTGTAATAAGTTAAAATGTAAAAAGTAAAAAAGTTAATTCATAAAAAAAGTTACAAGTGTAAAAGAAAAAACTCAAGTGAACAATTCAATAAAAAAATTCAAAAAATATTAGTTACAAATCGAAAACAATTTCAAATTTAAAGTTAATCGATGAAGTTAAAGTGTTTAATTAAGTTAACAGTAATAAATAAAAAATTGTAAATCTAGATCAGAAATGTTTTTAAAAATAATTGATATATATATATATATATATATATATATATATACATACATAAAATCACTAAAAGAATGTCTAAATGAACATACACAAACACTTACTGAATAATGAGGTACTTGAAAATTGACTGAGTAACTGTATGTGTTCACGCCTAAGCGGAGCGGCTGGTTCACAATAACAAAAAATGCGTAATAAAATGTGTAATAAAATGTGGTTGCATAAAAAACTTACCCCGAGCTCAATTATCACTTTACACTCACCACTAAATACATAATTGGTTAGGTAGGAGGGTGATGAAGGAAAGGAATAGAGGTACCCACGTTGTTATTTAATTAATTAACTAATGCCGACAAACCCGGCGCGAATGTGATATTTGAACAATGGACTGTGTTCTAAGAGAGAGCTGTGTCGACTGTCTTATCGTATTGTTGTAACCAGCGCTCACCTTTGGCGATGCGCGAATAACAAATCGTAGTCGAGAGATAAGAGGAGCATGCTTTTAATATATATTAGGCAAGGCCTGAACAGTATGTCTGATACTTGACGAGTCTTTATAGTTAAACACTTTTAAAAAAATCTTGCTTGAGAAGTATTCTATATTTGTTGAAAATGTTGAAGATGATTCCATTTAACCATTAAAAAATTGTATTGCCTTTTAAAAAATTGGAAATATCCGTTGCAAGTGTCGTTGGATCAAGCATTATTGGTTTGGTTTAGGTTTGTAGGTGAATTTCATATTTAAATTCTAGTATTAGTACCAGTGCAATTACATCGTAAGTGTATGTCCATTGGGATGAGTGGTAAATCTAAGAACAGAGTAGGGTTGTAAAAAAATATTGGTAATGTCTTATACTAAGTTAAAGTTAACATGTTCTCAGAATTTCGTCAAATGACGGGGGAAAGGAAGAAGACTGGTGCCAAAAGTTAAAATTTATTTAAAAATAGTTATACGACGGAACAATAGTTGAGATTTACAGTCGAAACAGAATCAAATAACTCAGTACCGTTCCTAGACACTCTATTAATTAGAAATAACGCAAATGAAATCATTTTAGATTGGTATCAAAAACCTACACATTCAAACAGATACTTAAACTATTATTCTTTTCATCCATTTAAAACAAAGCTAAATTTTATTTTAGGATTAAAAGAACGAATTTTAAAAATATCCCATCCCTCTTTTTATAATAAGAACATCAAAAAACTTTCAAATATTCTACAAAACAACAACTATCCTATAGACCTTATCACAAAATTATTATATAACTCAAAAAAATACATTAATACAAACAATAACGATGGTAATATAGATAGCAATAACACAACTAACGAAAATAACAAAACTTTACAACTATACAAAACACTACCAAACATAGATGATCACCTAACTAATAAATTAACTCAAGTATTTAAAAATTATAATTTCAAATACGCTAAAAAGAATATTTTAACATTAGGAACTATTTTTTCAAAATTTAAAGATAAAACTCTGGATTTGTTTCAAAAAAACATTGTATATCAAATTAATTGTATAGATTGTGGTAACCCCTATACTGGACAAACGTCACAATTTTTAAAACAACGTATAACCCAACACAAAAGTGACATTAGAATCAAACCAAATTCTTGTGCTTTATCAAGTCACTCGCTCAATTTAGATCACAAAATTGATTTTGAACATCCTAAAATTTTAGAACTAAACAAAGATACAAAAAAAAGATTATTCCTTGAAATGTATCATATTTTTCGCAAAAAAAATTGTATAAATAAAAAAACAGATATTGGTGGTTTAAGTTCGATTTATACATACTTTCTTAATCTTCAGAAGTAACCTGTACCTAATGCAATAATTGATATTGTAGTGATTAATACTTCACATTATACATGCACATCACATTCATACATACATACACATGTACACATACACACACGTACTAACAAACAAACAGATTTAAAATATATAATCAGAAATATGCATGGACACTCATATAAATATAACATGTACGCACACTCATGTTCATACACACACACACACGCACGCGCACGCGCACGCACACGCACACATAGGCATCCTATATTTAAAGCTTTAAATAACAAAAAATGAAACTGAAAGGTTTCAAAATCTGACATTTTTATATTTATACAAGTTATACAATTTTTATACAACAACTTGAAGCAAACATTATTTTAAAAATATATTTCAATTTAATATCTATGTTAATTTAATATATATCCTCACCTTGTAAGTTAATAGCAATTCATGTATATGTTAGCCTAGTTAATTGTATTTTAGAAAGCCTGTGATCAAGAATTTGAAATAGATTCAAAAATTTAGACCTTAAAAAAGAGTATACTTTCCTCCAGCTGACCTCAAACCCATTAATAATATATCGTATTTGTGCAAGGTCATTATCTCCAAACTGTATTATATATATATATATATATATATATATATATATATATATATATTATGCTGTGATAAGGGGTTGCTTAAGGGTGCACGTTATAGTAAAGGTCGTTCGGGAATGAGTAATTAGAATAGTCAGCAGAAAACTACACTTATTTAAGGAAATAATTAAGAAATAGACATAGTTTGTAGATAGTAAGTAGTCAACACCCTGTATATAAAGTAGAAATAGTTTTTGGGCGACGCAGATAAACATAGGAAGACGCATAGTTGGCATAGGAATGAGAAATACATGTATTAAGTAGATAGTAAATATTAAATACCCTGTAGATAAAGTTTAGTTAATTTAGGTAAAACAAATAAGGATATTTTTCAGTGGAAGCACGCGTATATTTAGGAATAGATGATAAAGTGTAATTAGACACGCATTTAGAAGACGAGTTCCAGACGATTAAATTAATACGGATATAGAAATAGAGTTTCAGGTAGTTAATATAAATGCGTACAAAGATCTAACCATATTGATAAGAGAAATGATTAAAAATTGCGTGAATCGCATGTAAACATGAAAATTTAAAGTCGAGTTGCATCAGTTGTTTACGGAAAGGCAAGTAATCTATCAAAATACAGCATGTTGACAATGTAAGACAGATGCGGGCAGGTTGTGATTATGGGAAAACGTAGAGCATTGCATCAGAAACTGCTCAATATGTAATTATTTGATTGGTCAGAGACAAGCGACGAGTTCTAGACCAAACCCACGGATGGAGTGGGAATTCGAGGTTATATTAGCAAGCACCTTGATAAGAAAGTCAGTTTTGAACTCAATGAAGGCCGAAGTGCATTGCCATTAAACAAAGTATTACGTAATAAGTATAAAAGTGAAAAATAAAATGAGTGCTAATATGAAGATTATAATTGCCGTTTAAACGTAAGTACGTTTTTAATAAATTTATTGTAAACTAAGACATAAAAATAATAGGGTTTCGAGGTCTGAGGGAAATAGACTAGGATTCTGATGTTAAGAAAAAAATACAGTAATGCAATTTAAATGTCAAGGGGAAAGAAGAACAATACAATCTTGAAGCACAGGGGTGAAACAAACTACAAATTTAAGTCTGGGGCAAGAATGATAAGTTTGAAGAATTGAAATAAATTGGGGTATATAATTTAATGGTGGTGATCCATAGTGTAATAATTTGAATGGAATCCAGAATTGGGGAAGATCATTTTTATTGGAAGCGTCGATGTGAAAAAGATAAAACCAGGTCAGATTTTTAGTTATAAGATATTTGTTTTTCTATATGAATTTTTATTTTATTTTTGATATTAAATTTGCTAAATATGATATGCTTGTGAAGAAGTCAACAAATGAGGTTGCATACGCATTGAATGAGTAATAAGAAAACAGGTTTAGAATATTCTACACTTTGTTGGTAAAGATAATAAATTTTCTTTGGTGACTTTGGGTTTTTGAGTACATACTAAATGGTTGTTAATAAATGAAATTTATAAGAAATGTATTACAAATAATTTCAAAAGCTGTACATAACATATTGGTCTCATTATATAGAATCTAAATTTACTGAATTTTATAATTGCAAATAAATGCTAGCCGAGGTCATAAGATTTAAATAGTATGAAGGCGGAGCCACAAGTTGAATAGGAAAGTGATAACCCGCAAGGCGGTAACGTATCGAATTTTGCCATTGGTAGATAGAGTTGTTTAAAGATAAAGTCCAGTTGATAGTAATATTAAGAAACAGCTGGAGGAGGAGATAATTACACTTAATCGTGAATATTAAAATGGTGGTCCAATAATTTAGAATTCATAGCAAAATAAATAATGCAGCTCAACGTCGGAGCTCGATAATCCGCTAATATCATAGCAATATATATATTATATATATATATATATATATATATATATATATATGTTTTCTAATATATTCCTGGACGTATTAATATGTAAATAAAAATATTTTTAAATCTTGTGGGGTTTATTTCGTCCAAATACAATATTTATATAAATGTCAAACTGACGTTTCGGAAAATATATTTCCTTAAACTTAGTTATGAAATTAAATTAAAAGTTACAATATTTGGAGAATTTCTTAATATCTAAACTTACATTTATTTGACATATGGTTGTTGTTAATGTTATAAGGTCTTATGAAATTTATACATTGTTTTGTTTTCATAGAAAATGCTATAATAACTAGGTTCTAATACTAAATTTCTAATAGTTAATTATAATTGAAAGTTTAAAAATTAAAAATTGAAAACATTGTAAAAGAAAAAATTGTTGTTTTATAATAATAATCTACTATAAACATTAATAATATTTTTATTTATATCTAATTTTAATTTAACTTTGATTGTATATGTGTGGGTGGTACTGTCTGAGTGTGGTGGATAATAATGGTGTCTTATTAGTATATGTAACAGTTTTATGATTATTTTAATTAGGTTAAGTAGTAGGTTAATTATAAATTATTAAAAGAGAATAGAAATGCGTAACTTTTATTTAAGTTATCTATATCGTTTTAAAATTAATAGTGTTGGGTTGTTTTGTATATGGTAGCTTTCTAGAAATAGTCTATTTTTATATGTTTTTCTACATCTAATATTTTGTATTTTCAAAGTCTGCTTGATGATGATAATCGTTTAAGTGTATAGATAAAGCACAAGATCGTTTATTTAGTTTTTGGTCACTTTTGTGTTGTGTAATTCTATTTCTCAACCATTGTTTGGACTGACCTATATATTGTTTATTGCAACTGCACGGGATATTATATATGATGTTACTTTGTAGTGCTTTGGGAGTTTTGTCTTTGTGCTTTATCTATACACTTAAACGATTATCATCTTTTAATTTAATTTCAGAACTAAGTTTAAGGAAATATATTTTCCGAAACGTCAGTTTGACATTTATATAAATATTGTATTTGGACGAAATAAACCCCACAAGATTTAAAAATATTTTTATTTACATAATATATATATATATATATATATATATATATATATATATATTAGTATGTGCTAGCTAGTGTATTTGTATGCCAGATTTCACAATTTCGTTTAGTAATCATAATATTATGATACCTCACATAGGCTCTGATAATGCTACAATTACAAATACAATTGCAATAACGTCTTCCAATGTGGCAGCAAGCTTTTCTCCCATTCCCGCATTAATAGATAGTAGTTAAAGTTAAGCGTAATATAGTAATCCCATGGCAATAGATCCCTGTATCATAAATCATTTTCATACAACAATTAATTAGAGACCTGTATGAGACCCAAACGGTAATATCTAAGTGGACAGGGTCTCGACACAAGCAGGAAAGAAACACTCACCCACGTCACTACGGTGTTGGATCTCTCGTTTGCTCCTCGGACCGGAGCGGGCCAGATGGACCTGGGATCCCGTAACAAGTGCACCCTGCTATACCCCAAGGAGCGGTCCCCCGCAGGAAGCTAGAATGATTACGAAAAATATTAATTTCTTTACGCCGACAAGTATGGATTTATAAAACCATCAATACCACCAAGCTGTAAGGCGTGCACAAAATTTTCATAAAGAAAAACGGAACGAAGAATCTAGCAATTATAAGTGCTTCTGAACACGTTGAAAAGAAAGTGCACATAAATTCGTTTAATTAAACAACCAGAGCTCTAAGTCATATTGTGGTTATCAAAAAGCGTGATTAGGAAAATTGGAAACACGCTGTACTTCCCATGGTATTTAGCAAATGCGAATTGATTTTATCAATTATATGTGCCTTATTCGTATTCAGACCTTTCAATGCCCTGTCAAACTCTGGTCTAAGTATCCAGTTACCCTTCGTATACCTAACTGCATTTTCACTTTTAAGTACTTGAGCACTAAGTTCTCTTCCTTGATAAAGTTCTTCCATGTGTTCCTTCCATTAGTCAGCCGTTTCTTCTTTGCCTGTAAGTTGCTTCCCATTTGAATCCCTTAAATCTGCACAACTGTTTCTTTTCTCTCCAAATGTTTCTTTGATTTTCCTGTATACTTTGCATTTCTCTAGCAACCATTCTCCCTTTGCCAACTAGAGTTTCCTATTGATATCATTCCTGAGTTTCCAATATTTCCTTTTGCTCGTCTCATTCTTTGCATTATTAATTTTTTTCTTGGTCATCCATCAAATTCTCTTTTCTTAGTTTTTCAGTTACTGCCTTAGTAATTTTATCTTTCAGCACTGGCCATTCCGAGGTGTCGCAGTATAGTACGGTCTCGAGCGGTGGAGCGGCACAACTGGCACATATGTATGTATTTATACGCGGGCGAACAACATGCGGGGGACTCTGGGGACTCGGGACTAAAAATTTCGCTGTTCTTATGGGTATGCCAACATCAAGTGCAAACTACAATCTCTTTAATTGGAATTATACCGTGTTGCCTGTAGTGTTGGTGTGCTTATAAATATCCATTAAATTAACTGAAGAAAATTATGAATATTAAAAAGGTAATTATTTATTATATTTTATGTACATATGGGTATCTGCGAAAAAGTTAGGTATACAGATTAGCGTAACAATGTAAGTATTTTGTGTGATTTGATAACTATTAATATTAAGTGTTAATAACTATGTTTGATTTTATTTCTATTCTGCAATTCTGCTTATGAGCATTAATAAATTAAATAATTTCTAAAAATAGTTGGTACAATAAGCTTTGTAAACCTGACTCTTTCGTCGATTTTTTCTTATAATTTAGATATTTAATTAATTTATATTTAATTTTTAATCCACAGAAATGAGCGAAATATATAAAGATGTATGGAATTATTTTAAAAAGAAAGAACGTGATCCAGATTATGCTATATGTAACATTTGCAGCAAACAACTATTATGTAAAAATTTGTCAACTAATGACCTACACCAGCATCCAAAAGGTGTCCACGAATTCCAAAGGAAAGAAGCCGAAGTCGAAAGTACCTGTTCTACATCATCCCAAGCGACATCTCGTCAACAAGCAAAACGACAATTGAGTAGTACTAATAATCAAACAATTATAACATTCGTAAAACAGGTAACTTTGGAGAAATTAATATCTAAAATGGCAGCTGTAGATAAATTCCCTTTTAACCAGATAGTTAAAAATGAATTTATACGACCTAGTATGAGGATTCAAGCTACAACAGAATCTTCGTGACGTACAACAATTATTGATGGATTTTTTTATATCAAGAAAGAGGAGCGAGTAAAAATTATTAAGAAATTAAAAGAGAAACAGAAAAAGTGCAGTGTGTCTATTGATGAATAGACCAGTCTTAAAAATAAGAGATTTATGGATGTTCATTTATATAGAAATTCAAAAGATTCGTTCAATCTTGGTTTAATATATATTGAAGGTAGTTGTACAGCAGAAAAGATGCTAGAAATATTAAAAGAAAAATTAAAAATCTTTGATCTTTCATTAGACAAAGATATTGTAGCTGTTTTGAGTGATGGGGCGCCTGTTATGTAAAAATTCAACAGATTGTCTCCTGCTTATCCGCAATTATGTTATAACCATGCTTGACATCCAGCAGTTATAAAAACATTTTATACTGAAAGAAGAAAAGCAATGATACAAACGATGACGATGATACTAATGATGATGCAGTAGATGAAGTTGTTGAAGATAAAGACGATTTTTCAGAATATGAATACGATTGGAAAATGAAGTACAGGAACAGGAAGAGCTGAAATTGAAATACCTTCTCAGACTTCTCTGTCAACAATGAAACCTACATCAACGCAAAACAAACGCAATTTTTCCACTACCAGTGATTTCATCGCAAAGAAAAGAAATAGATTATCAAGCGAGACATTGAATGGACTATGTTTTCTAAAATTCGTTTTTAAAACAGAGAAATAATTCCACATTTACATTCATTAATTTAAAAAATTAATGATTAATAATTGTTTTCAATTTTTGTATTACATATTTAGTTTTTCGTAGTTCTAAATGGATTCTAGTTTGTAAGTTCTAATTTCAATGTTTGTTAGTTGATAGTTATCATTTTTCAATTTTAATGTTTTTTCTCGATTATGTAACGTATTTATTAACTATTTTTGAATAAAATATGTACTTTCAATGTGTTATTTTTATTATTTTCTTGCCTTGAACGTTTTCCAAGTTCATTTATATACATTTTGTACCTATGATTCAACATTTCTGCACAAATATGTAATATTTTCAATTCTCGAGAAAGGAACAAAAAATTCTTTATTTCTCGAGAAATAAAAATCATCGAGAAATAATATTAAGCGACAATCTAAAATCCAACAAAACTATTTATAAGAGAATGAGAAAAATTGTAGTCATTTACCAATTAATTAGGATGAGTCATTTTCAAAATTACTTTCGCAGTTGATGCAAATAAAAAAGTAAATCCTTTCCAAAAGGCACACATTGGTTATGTGTCCATTTTTTACACTGTGTCCAATTTGTACCGGATATAGAATATTTTAATATTTTCAAGCAGTATATGCAAACACTCGGTTTCATCTTCTTTAGATTTAGAGGAATGTTTGTATTTTGCTTTTGTGGCTATACTTTTTTTTTTGTTTGTTTTTGTCATGCAAAATAGATTTTTAGTTGCTTTTTCATTCAAAACCTTGGCAATATGTATCTTTTGCTATTTTGCTTTATCCTGTTCTTTTCAATGCATCCTTTATAAGTGCATGTGTTAGAATAGCAGTTTGTCTCTTCTTCCTGTCCTTATTGGTTCATTTACTTGGACATGCTTTTTCAAAAGGTCTAACATTTTCTAACAATGAGAAAGACCTTGTAGTGGATGTGTCAGTGATACATTACCCATAGGGAAACATACGATGCAGAAGTAGCAGCAGCATATTCTGTTGATGAATAAAGAATGACATCAGTAAGCTCGAAGGTTAGACTTGAAACTGTAGGAGCTGGCCTGTTGGTTACATAAGATGGCATAAAATCTGTATCTTGAAATATTTCCATATTAAGAGAGTATTTCCCTGAAACTCCGAAGCTGCCTTTGATATTAGCAGGGTACATGTCAAGGAGACTGATGATAAAATACCTGAGATATCATATATTGCTATTGGAAGCTTATTGGTAGTCATCCATGCATCATAGGCATTGCAAACTTTTTCAATGGGCCGTAAACGCTCCTGTTAAGGAGCTGCTATGAGAAGGAAAGGACAGGTGTTACGCCTTAATTTTTGCAAAAATCTAGCACTCCGGCTGAGAGGTGTGAATCATGGTTATCTAAGAACAATAGGCATCGTCTTTCTGGAACTCTACTATGATGAACAAATTTCAAAAAATTCTTTTCAATCATCCAACTCGAGGAGCTGGCATTACCTTCACAACCAAAATGACCGTCTCGAACAAAATGAGGCAAGTAGTTTACTCTAGGAAATACGAGAAATAGAGGTGTGCTGTTACTAGCAGTATTTACAGCTATTGCCATTGTAATGTATTAACCTATACCACGTTGCTTATCAATAAAGGATAAATCATAAAGGATAAATTAAGGAAAATTTGAATTACTTTACAAAAATAGAATGTTTTGTTATAAGTGCAAAAAGGAAGAAGATCAACTTTTCAGTTGTGACAGCTGTAAAAAGCAGTTGTGTAATTATTTTTGATTAATAAATCCCTTCATCAAAGTGCGAGAATAATAAAACACTTTTATTAAAATAATGGTAAAATACATTTAACAACTAAGGTAATACGTTAAAGCAGCATCGTACTTTGGTATTCTATTTGTGGTTGAATATCTGTGTCTTCTACAGCTATTCGCAGGCGCGTTTCGGTTTGACAACCTTCTCCTTGGACGCTCCGGTCGCCCGAGCGAGTTTGATAATCAGTCGGCCATACGTGGAGGAAGAGATAAGATGTACCAGAGACTTCAGGCCGGCAATTTGCGTATAAATTTTGAGGAGTCGGGACACATCTTTGAATAGCGGTTGGTATCGTATGAACGTTATTAATTTGTTTAATTGAGATATTTTATTTAGCGCACGAACGACATGAACAATGCAACTTAGAAGATAGGAAATTCAATCCCTTTTGTTAAAACCACTTTGTTATACGACGTGTAAAATGCAACTTAGAAGATAGAAAATTCAATCCATTTTGTTAAAACCACTTTGTTATACGACGTGTAAAATGCAACTTAGAAGATGGAAAATTTAACCAATTTAAAGAAGACCACTTGGTTATACAGCGTAAAGATGCTACTTTGGTAAGGCAGCGTGATTCAACATATTGCAGCAGCTGACGAATGTATTGTGACCGTATTTAATTCTACACCTGGAACAACTCCATGTGGTAGAAGCTGTTTAGGATGAGCTGGGTTCATGCTACATGCAGTAAACATCGCATGATATAACAAGTACCTCATCTAGGCGAGAAAAGCAGTTTTTGGTTCGTAGTTAGCTTTAAATAATTTTTTTGTGTTTCAAAGTAGAAACACGGTAATTTGTTCTTATGTGTAAATGCTTGAATATTATGAAAGTTTCAACTATTGCTGAGCTGGAATTTCCAGTGTCGAAATTAAAAATTCACTAATTTGATGTTCTAAGAAATCGTTAGTTACAACAACAGGTGTTACTGACGTCACTTATTTTTCTGTAGTATACTGCTGACAGATGCGTTCTTGAAAGCAAATGCTTCGAACAGCTTTAGCACATCTTATGTAAATAAGAATATTTTTGTGATCATTTTTTTTAGAAACTAAAACTAGTACATGTAACTTAAAAAGGAATAACTTGAGTAGTAACATTTTTAAATGTAATCTGCCTGAACAGATCTGCACGGGTTGGAGTATCTTTGTGTAACAAGTTTACAATATACTGTAAAATGTTTGATTATGAATAATTTTGATAAACCTTAATTTAAAATTCACGAAGTAATTCAATTATTTATTAAATTTTGTTGCATTGCATTTTATTTTAAAAGAGATTCTTTTTAGTAAATTATTGGTTCAAGATTAAAGTTTTTTATTTTGATCAAATATGATCAAACCTAACCACAGAAAGCTAACATCTTTAAGAGTAGAATTTTGATGCCAACTTTATATAGAAAATATCTTTACACTATTTCTTTATGTATATTTGCGGGACACAAATAGTGTTCCACCTTTTTTTATTAACCTAACTATTATAATTTCTTACAGGAACAGCGTCTTATTTTATTAAGACAGGTTTTTGTCATCAAAGGCGATCTTTTTTTCTTTGGGTCTCCACGTCCGCCCTTAGAAATATGCCATGCCATTATCGAGAATAAGTCCGGACTTGGTGGCGCCTATTTATCTGAGATTAAGTTTGACATACAAACAGATTTCGACTTACCCCCCCATTTCTCATAGCTCTACCCAAGGAATAGACCCCTAGTTATGTCGGAAGACTTCGTTTCACTAGCGCCCAACGTCTAGAGTCAGATATAAATTACAAAAATACGCTTCACTGGCGCCCATTCGAAAAAATACGCTTCAATATTTCAGAAACTGAAGTAAGATGCTTAAAATTAAGTAAAAGAAAACTGTTGTTCCTTTGTGAAGGTTGTGAAAATGGTATGTTTCGTGTACCAGAGTTAATAAATAAGATTATGATATTGGAAGAAAAAGTTAGTAAACTCAGTGGTGGTAATAAAGATGAAACCATTCAAGCTATATGTTCTGAGAAACTACCAGAAAATGCTGAAGATATTATAGCCGAAATAATGGATGGACAAGCTCGTGCATCTAACATTATTATATTAGATATTAAAGAATCTCAATCTAAAATGTTTGTTGAGAGAAATGAACACGATAAGGATGCAGTTAAGCAATTTTTCAAGAACCTTAACTTGGATTTGAACAACATTAAAACCTTTAGGTTGGGAAAATTTTCTGAAGAAAGAAAAAGGCCATTAAAAGTTATTTTGAATTCGAAGGAAGATGCTGTAACTGTACTTAAAAATAAAACAAATTTATCAGCCCATACTATTCGTGTATTTGGTGATCAAACAAAGAAACAATATGAATACTATGTAAATATAAAAAGAAACTACAGGAATTACAAGATCAAGGCATTCAGACAAAAACAATTAAATATATCAACAACAAACCTACCATTGTCGATAAAATGAAATTTCAACATTTAAAAAACTAACATGGCAAGAATCAACTATGGTAAGTGCATCAATTCCTTCGATTTCTAGGCCTGCATTTAATCAAGACATTATGTATGTAAACATTACAAGTTATCTAGCTCACAAGGACGATGTTTTAATGAATATAGTAAGTTACAATCCTGTTGTAATCATTTTTAGTGAAGCTAGGGTAACCAAAGATGTCGAAGATAGTGAAATAATAATAGACAATTATAATGTAATTCGTTGTGATAGCAGTAGCCGGCATACTGGTGGTGTCTTAATTTATATCAAAAACAATACTGATTACAAAATCAAGAATTCTTTTGTTTTATAGTTGAATTATTGGTCGCAATTTGTCGAAGTAAAGATTGGTAGCAGTAAGTGGCTAATAGGTGGTCTATATCATTCACCAAATACAAATCATTCAGTATTTCTGGAAGATGTTGAAAAATATTTTTCTAAAAGAAAGTGTATTATAATAGGAGATTTTAATATTGATTACACAAACTTAAATTACTACTATACAAAGAAGATAAAAAATTTGTTTAATATTTTTGGAGTAGATCAACTTGTAAATGATTTTACTAGAATCACTAATAGTAGCAAAACAATAATTGATTACGTTATTACTAATTATGAAGGTGTTAGTGTTAGTGTGAATGATATACCAAAAATTACTGACCATTCTATAATATCAATAAACATTTTCAAATATAATAATAAGCAACATACTGCAAAATGTATAAGAACTCAAATTTTTAATGATGATATATACAAAAAGATAAATGAACAACTTTTAATAGCAATGGAGAAATTAAAACACTTAAATACAGATAATGTAAATATAATATTGCAAGAAATCGTTAATAATTGTACTTCAGTGGTAAATAATATTGTGCCATTTAAACCTATAACCATTAAATCAAACCAAGTTCCATATTATGATGATCAATTAAAGAACCTATCTAAAGAAAAAGACCTAGCATATAAAAATTTTAAAAACAGTGTTACTTATACACGAGAGCAAAAATGGAATCTGTATAAAATAGAACGAAATAAGTATGTTAATATGTTAAAAGCAAAGAAAAGAATATATTATGAAAAGAAAATTGATGATAATCATTGTAATTCAAATATGATGTGGAAATATTTGAAGCAACTTTTAAAACCTTCAAAAAATACAAATTTCAATAAAATTATTTTCTATGTGCAAGATCAAACAAAAGTTTGCAACAACTATGTTGATATCGCAGACAGTTTTAATAATTATTTTGTGAATAGTATATCTGAAATAGCAAACAGCATAGGTATAGCAGGAAAATGGTCTCCTGTAGAATATCCATTAATAACTAGTAAAATAGAGAAATTTGAGAAAATCAGTATGACACAGTTACGTAAAATAATTTTTTCATTAAAAAAGGTGAATAAACATGATGTATACTAAACAGTAAATTTTTAAAACAAACCTTTGAAGCATTAGGGCATTTTATATTAAACCTCGTTAATATGTCTTTAACAAAGGCCGTTTTTCCTGAACTTTTTAAAATCAGTACAATAATACCAATACCAAAAGTATCTAATACCAATGAAGCAATAAACTTTCGTCCAATAAATACTCTTCCTGCATTAGAGAAAGTTCTTGAAATGGTAGTTTATGAACAACTTATCAAGTATTTTAATCACAATTATTTTGTTTTTGGGATGTCAATCTGGATTCAGAAGAAATCATTCGTGTGAAACTGCATTACAGCTAATAATAACAGAATGGAAAAATGGTGTGGATAATAGTGAATATATTGTGGCAGTTTTTCTTGATTTTCAACGAGCATTTGAAACTATTAATAGAGAAACATTAATACAAAAACTACAATATTATGGGATAGGTGGGAAAGTACTGCAATGGTTTAACAGCTATCTTACAAATAGAAGTCAAAGAACTAAAATATGTGATATAATATCGAATAATATCATTAATAACATAGGAATTCCACAAGGAAGTGTGTTAGGTCCTTTATTATTTATATAAATGACAATTATGTTCATGGACCACACTCTATAAATCTTTTTGCTGATGATACACTTGTTTATGTCTCGGACTACCATTTAGATTCTGCCGTACAAAAAATTAATATAGCATTAAAAAATATTGAACGTTTCTTAAAGATCAATACACTTAAACTAAATGTACTAAAAACCAAGGCTATGATTGTAACAACAAACAAAAATATGAACGACTTAACACAAGTTTACTTAATCTTGAAATGAATAATAGTAGAATAGAAATAGTGACTGATATTAAATACTTGGGTTTTATAATTGATAATCATCTAATATTTGGCAAACAGTTAGATTACATAGTTAAAAAGATATCAAGAAAATTGTTATTTTTTTCACGAATATCCAAATCACTATCTAAATATAGTAGAATTTTGGTATATAACAGTATTATAAAACCACACTTTGATTACTGTGCAACAATAAATTATCTTTTTAACCAAACTCAAATACATAGATTACAAAAATTACAAAATAGATCAATGAGGATTATTTTGAGATGTAATCGATATACATCAATTGCACACATGCAAAGTATCCTGCAGTGGTTGTCAGTTAAAGATAGATTGTATTATTTAGCTATGATATTTATATTTAAAACAGTGCAGGGTTTACATCCCACATACTTTTATAAATATGTTATTTGTAACAACGAAATTCACTCTTACAATACAAGATCTACAGAAAACTTTTATATAAAGAAAACAAATTATAAGAGTACAATGAACTCATTGTTTTTTAAAGTTTTAGATAAATATAATAAATTACCTAGTGAAGTAAAAAAATGTCAATAACATACATTTATTCAAAAGAAAGTTATTATTATACATTAAATTTCAAAATTGTTATATGGGCTAGCAATAGTTTTAGTCTTATTTAATTAATCTTAGTATTATTTAATTAATACAAAAAGTAATGTGTATGATATGTAATGAAAATTATTGTTTATTTGTATTACTGAAAATTAGGATTTCTTCCTACAATAAAGTGAATTTATTATTAAAAAAAAATAAAAATAAACAAACCTGGTTGGTGGGATCGCGCACATCAGATATTTAGTCGTGTTAAGCATGTTATACAATAATGATGTTCGTGACCCTGTCAATCAATATTTAATTACAAGGTATTGTGTACCATTTTTATTTACATTTTTCCCGGAATAAGTTAATATCGGCAGCATTGAGTTACATATGCGCGATATTACATTAACGACAAGAATTAAAATAACAAAAAAGTATCCTGAAAAACGTACGTTTATAGGTTCCAGTGTTTACACTGGTTTTTTGTTACGCCGCGTGTTAAATAAAAGTAGAGTTTGTACACTCACAAACCTGTTAAATTAATGGCTTGTTAATATCAAGTAACATGTCAGGAATATTCGGAAATATTGGAGAATTTGCTGCAGACGAAGAGTCTTGGGATGCATATATTGAACGTTTTGAGTTGTTTTTATCGGCAAAAAAGTATGCACGTTGTTAACAGTTGTCGGTGTAAAAACCTTTAATCTTTTAAGGGATTTGTGCACACCTGACAAACCATCAACAAAAACGTACAACGAGATAGTAGAAATGACAAAGGATCATTTATACCCTAAACCATCGTTTATTGCAAAACGTTACAAATTTAATTTACGAAATCAGCTGGAAAACGAATCTGTTGCACAATACATTGCCAAATTAAAAAAATTATCAATGTACTGCGAATTTGGTAATAATCTTAATGATTATTTACGTGATCGACTTGTAAGTGGAATAAATAGTGAATCCATTAAACAAAAACTTTTGGCTGAATCGAACCTGAAATTTGATAAAGCGGTTTCCATTGTGTCCTCATTAGAAGTGGCGGAAAGGAATGCAGCAGATCTTAAAATTGCTGGTGGCAGAAATAGCAGTCAAGTCCAGAAAATGGTTGTTCATCACCATAGTAGAAATGGTATGACGCCAAGTATAGCCACAACACGCAATCAACCACACACCACCGAAGGAAGCAGTGGAGTCAAATGCAATTGCTGTGGACAGGTTGGTCATGTTAGTAAACAGTGCCGTTTCAAGGGCTGCAAATGTCACTTTTGTGGTAAGAGGAATCATCTCCGGTTATGGGATAAGTCAAATAATTATTTTAATAACAATTGTGGTAAAGTTATGAATAAAAATTCTGCGAACAAGTATAAATATAATCAAAAGAATCAGCACAATTTCGTGGCGGGAACTGACGACCTTCCAAATTCGGTAGCAGGAGATGAAATTTACGATGTATCAAACCTGTTTAAAATTGAAGAAGCTAGGGAAATACTGTAGAACTTTTTAAAATAGACGTGATGGTGGAAAATAAATTAATGTGCTTTGAAATAGACATGGACGCGTCTGTTAGTGTAATTAGCGAGAAATTTTAATTTTTGCAGGTTATTACTTAGCAATTTAACATTAAGTTCATATACAAATGTTCCAATTAAGCCAATAAGGAAAATTAATGTTAAAGTAAATTTACATAATATTAATAAACTGCTAGATTTGTGGGCCATGATTGGATTAAAGCCTTAAAAGTAGAGATTTCTTATAAAACAATAATTTGTGTGTCGCAAGACCCGTAATTGCTAGCGGTAATGGCACAAAATCAATGTATGAGGAACAAATCACGGTATTAATGAAAGAATTTCAAGAAGTTTTACGGATCAGTTGGGTCAAAATAAAGGGGATCTTGTTGAACTGCATTTAAAACGTGATGTTAGGCCTAAATATTTTAAGCCTAGAAAACTTCCCTTTACCTTAAAGGCTAAGGTTGAAAAGGAACTAGAGCGTTTGGTGGACGCCGATGTTTTATGTCTAGTTAAAAGTTCTGAATGGGGTACACCGATCGTACCCGTTCTAAAGAAGGATGGCAGTATTAGAATTTGTGGCGACTTTAAAGTCACTGTACATCCTTATTGTAGATCGTTATCCTATCCCTCGGGTGGAAGATTTGTTTAATGAAATGCAATAAGGCGAACTATTCAGTAAAATAGATTTAACCCAAGCATATATGCACCTTAAATTAGATAACGAATCATAAAAAATTAGTACTATAAGTACCCATAAGGGTATATTCGCATTTAAGCGTATGCTGTATGGCATACCGTCAGCATCTAGTATTGTTCAGGCAAGTTGAATAAACATTACAAGGGTTATCAGGCGTAATTGAATTTTTGGACGATATCTTAATATCCTCAAATAATTTTGAATCACATGTAGCGAGATTAAGAGAAATTTTTTAACGACTTTGTGATATGGGATTAACGGTTAGAAAGGAAAAATGTATTTTTTTTGCTTCTAAATTAGAATTTTTAGGATTCACAATTAACAAGGATGGTATTCGCACATCACAAACTAAAGTTAAAGCAGTAGTAGATGCTCCTTATCCTAAAAATGTAACCGAGGTTAAAGCTTTCATTGGTTTAGTTAACTATTATGGTAAATTTATACCAAATTTATCTAGCATTTTAAATCCACTTTATCATCTTTTAAAAAAAATGTATCTTTTCATTTTGATGAAAACTGTATCGATGCTTTCAAAACAATAAAGCAGTTATTATCAACCGCAACGGTGTTAGCACACTATGACCCCCAAGCTAAGGTAGTCCTTACTGTTGATCTTAGCAGTACCAGATTGAGCTGTGTGCTCAGTATAATAGATAATAAAAACAACGAAAGGTCAGTAGGTTATGGCATGCACGCTTTCACAAGCGGAGATTAATTATTCACAAATAGATAAAGAGGATCTAGCCGTAGTGTACGGAGTTAAGAAATTTCAACAATACTTGTATGGGCAACATTTTACACTAAGGAGTGATCATAAACCTCTTTTAGGTATATTCGAGCCAAAAAAGGGATTGCCTGTATTTGCAGCTAGCCAACTGCAAAGATATGCACTATTTTTATCTGGATATGATTTTGATATCCAGTACGTAAAATCAAATGAAAATAGTGCAGATGCAATTTATAGAATATCATTAAATACTAAACATCCTGAAGAAAATAATGATTTATTATGGGTAGATACGTATTTACAATATATAAAAGAAAGTTAAATTCCATTAACTTGTGCAAATGTAAAAAACGGAACTCAAAAAGATCCTTTATTAAAAAAGATTTATGGCTACGGTATGTTTGATTGGCCAAACTATGCCCCAAGGGAAGATGTGGAGATATTGCAGTTTTACCAAAGAAAGGACGAGATGTCTATCGAGCAAGGAGTGCTAATGTGGAGGTATAAAGTAGTTATATCTGCTAAATTGCGATATTATGTTTTAAATGAGTTACACAACAGCTATCATGGTATAATTAAAATGAAGTCTGTGGCAAGATCCTATGTTTGGTGGCCAAACACTGACCACGATATTGAGAACATGGCTGATAATTGTTCAACATGTTTACTGGAATGTGCAAATCCAGCAAAAAGTGTATTGCACCATTGGCACTGTCCTAGTAAGACTTGGTAGCGACTTCACCTAGACTACCTAGACTCCTTTAAAGGCAAAATGTATTTAATCATAGTTGATGCGCACTCGAAACGGTTAGAAGTTTTCGAGACTGGTTCGACTTCGGACAAAGCAACCCATTTTACATTTAAGAGAGCTCTTTGCCCGCTTTGGTTTACCTATTTCGGTTTACTCCGACAACGGACCTCCATTTAATTCTATTGAATTCAGCACATTTTTAAATAACAATGGCATCAGGCCACCCTAAATCTAATGGGCAGGCTGAGAATTCAGTAAAATATGTCAAGGCTAAGCAAAGATGTGCTTTTAGAAATAATGTTGACGCATTCGTTGCACTAAGTCGAATCATGTTTGATTACAGAAATTCTGTACATTCAACCACTAATAAAACACCTGCAACTCTAATGTTTAATAGGCCTTGTGAACCAGATTAGATTTGTTGAGGCCAGATATATCTAGTTTTGTAGAAAATAAACAACTATCCCAGAAACAAAATGCTGGTGGTAGTAAAACTTGCAGCGTCGCCGTGGATCAATGTAGCAAGCGTAAGACTACGGATCTCAAGGTCCTGGGGTTCGAATCCCGACACGGCCGACTGCTTGAAAAATGACAGGTGAGCATTTTTCACAAAAATTACGCCCTCGTTCGGATGAGAGGTTAAATGGAGGTCCCATGTGTGAGTGTTGTCATGCACGTTAAAGATCCCTACCTTGCCTGGAACAGCAAGGGTTCGGCAAAATTCTAAATTTCCAGGCAACAAAAAACTCGCCTCCTGGCCAATGTAGTACCTTCTGGTGGAGCATTGGAAATATAAATGCACGATAGTAAAACTCGACAATTATATCCTAATCAGTTGGTAATCATCTGAGACTGCCGATCTACTGATAGATGGATTGCGGGATCTGTAGTAAAACAGATTAGCCTGACAATGTATATAGTAAGATTAAGATCAGGTGTCGAGTGGAAACAACACATTGATCAGCTGATAGGAGTGGAGACTGAAGCCACCGCTATATCAAATCAGAACACAGTAGAACCGATAGTCACAGTGGTGAAGGAAAATTTAGCTGGCTCCTCCTCCCCTTTGCCTACTGCTGATAATGTTTCTAAGTTATCTGTTAACCGAAAATCCATTCCGTGGAATTTAATAACCATACTGATCAAACCGCTGTCGATGAGATAAACAATAGCCCTCTACCACTTAAGCGTTATCCAGAGAGGATGAGGCACCCTGTAGATCGCTTGCATTTGTAATCTATATATCATAATATGTAATACTTTAATATGTTAGGGATTGATTTGCACATTTTATACAGGCAAGTTAGTTAAATATTTAAATAGTATTCTCTTATGTAGCATTGCAAAAAATTAGGGTGAAGGTGTAATGTATGAACCTATACCATGTTGCTTATCAATAAACACAGCTGGTTGGTGGGATCACGCACCTCAGACAGTCAGTCGTGTTAAGCATGTTATATAATAATAATGTTCGTGACCCTGCCAATCAATATTTAATTACAAGGTATTGTGTACCATTTTTATTTACCAATTTCTCGGAATAAGTTAATATTGGCAGCATTGAGTTACATCTGCGCGATATTACAGCCATAGATACTAAAGTCCCTCATTCACCAGATGTCATTTATTCGATATGGGAGAATCCTCTTCGTCCAATTACCTTATTCGACTTGTGGACTGTAGTTACTCCAGTCTCATCTGCATTCCATAAGTTTGCTGGCCCGATATTCAGGCATTTCATAACAAGCGTCAAATTGTTGAAGAATGCTTCTATGTTTGTTTTGTTAAAGTTCGTAGCTCCAGCTAAGCTTGTAACCTAAGCCACCCAAATTGATAAGGTTTTGTGCTTTTTAAAAACCTGAAAACCAATCCACTCCTGTCATTTCTGGTTCACTCCAAGCGGGCGGAATTCGGTGTTTACAAGCTATAACATATGCGTATGTAAATCTTTTCACGTCCTTCAGCGTTAAGTCAAAGTAAACGTCAGATTATATCTTTAAATATTCTACCAACAGTGTTTCCTGCTCCAGTTCAAACACCTACAGGGATGAGAATAGTAGTTATTTTGGACTGATGATATACACTAAAAATCTATGCTATTACAAGCACTTTATAACTCACGGATCGTGCTTAGTGTAGCCAAATCGGCCCGACAGCCGCATAGGATTGAACATCAATAGGCCTATTAGGTATAGGCACTGCATTCGCTTCAACTCCCATTCCTACTGCTTGTTCAGAACGCTGTCATGTCTGCTGTTGTCTCAGCTTCCATCTCCATCAAAGGTCTATTGAAAGGCGACTGTGCTTCCAGGTTTTCTGAAAGAACGAATGAACATAATAATTAATTCATAGATAGAGAAATACAATAATAACATTTTAGGAGCCATTTTATTTCAGTTTAAAAACCGAAACAATGTGTAGGTTCCAGGATGTCTAAATTTTGTGATGGTCTTAATCTTTGGTGCCATTGTAACATTCTGATTATTGCTAGGGGCATCTTATTTGTTATAATTTTTTGCAGTAGTTCGGAAATGTTTTAAAATGAAATCCAAACTAATTAGCAAGCTTGCTCAAAGAGCGTACTTTTATAACCTCTTCTACGGCCAACTTCATTTCATTGGTATCTATAGCAATTCTACGTTCGTACCATTGTTTGCATACAATTACATATTATAGTCATTAGAAACAGTTTACAAATAACATGAAAAAAGCACAGAGTATATTTACACAAAGTGTGTAAACATTTGCCATGTATCTTCTGTAAACATGCCCTTTTGGCACATTTCCGAAAAAACGTAGCCTATGCGTTTGGACCGTCAAGTAGATAATCAACCAACTATCTTAAAATAATGACAAAAGAACAGACACTAACAGGCCAAACCATAATCAGTTGTTAAGATCTACAGGTATAGCCATAGCCACTACAAATGCCAGTAAAGTGACTTATAAATTTACTCACCTGGTGAATAATCACAAGTTCTGCTGTTGTCTTATTATCCACTCTTTGTAGTAACCGCAGACTAACATGAATACAAATAGCTAACTTGGTATCTCGCTTGATGTGATAAATGCTGCACTTCAATCAACGGTTTGTGAACTAAAACCTCTGTGTAAACTTGCACCTGTACCAAACTTAACCCGATATACCTTATCATTTATTAATTACACAACAAAACATAAACAGCATCATTTATATAACAATCTTTTTGAAACGTGTCTTTCAAATAAATATAATACACGTGCCTACACTCTAGAAACTATTAACCAAACCCATTTTCAAATGGCTTATGTTCTTCAAAATCTATATCTTCAGTTTTAATATTCTCCAATAAAAACACACTATGAAACTGTAATTTATCTATATTACTAGCATCTGAGGTTTCCATTTCTACCTTTATGTCATTATTTGTCTCATATATTTTTTTGCAGAAACTATCGCTTTGAAAGTGTACTTTAATATGCTTTTTTAAAGTAGATTTATAGTTACCTTCAAAATCGCACATAAAACATTTGAATAAATTATCTCTATGTGTACTATTACTTTTAGCAATTGATGTCCTACATACATGCATATTGATATGTTTCTTCAAATTGCTGTGTAAAATTGAGGAATAGTTGCAATGTTTACATTTAAACGGTTTTTCATCTGTATGTGTTCGTAAGTGAACAGTCAGCACATATTTTGTAGAAGCGGAGTATCTGCAATAGTTACATTTAAAAGGTTTTAGACCAGTGTGTACTGTCATGTGCATTCGTAACTCTTCTTTTCTTAACGCTTTGTAATGACATTCGTTGCATGCAAAGTTGCGTGTTCCAAAATGAGACTTAAGATGCTTGTTTAAATCACATTGATAAACACCAGCATAACTGCATAATTTACATTTAAAAGGCTTGTCTCCATTATGAATTTTAACGTGACGGATTAAAGATCTTCGGTTTACGGCACGATAGTCACATACCTCACACATAAATGGTTTTTCTCCGTTGTGATAATTAATATGAGTTTTTAATCGTTCTTCACCAGAAGTACTATAACTACATATCGTGCATTTAAATTGGCCGTTACTACTGTGACGCAACATATGTTCTAGTAATCCACGTTTTCTAATACACGCATAATTACACATATTACAAACAAACTCCTTCTTACCACGATGAAGAAGTTTATGTTGCTTTAAACAACTTTTTACAGTTGCGGCATAATCACATTCATCACATTTGTAAGCCCTTTGACCAGTGTGCCGCCTCATATGCATCCGTAAACTAAATTTACGAACACATTTGTAATTGCAAATTTCACACTGGTACGGCTTTTCGCCTGTATGTTTACTTCGATGATATTTTAAATTATTCCTGTTAGTAGAACAAAAATCACATAAAGAACATTTAAATTTTAAAGCCTGAGTTTGAATTTCACTTTTATTTTGAAAGTACTCGACAATACAGGAGTTTGAAATAATGGAAAGAGTTCTTCAAATTTAAATAAGGAAGATGCATGTTCCAGTTCATCTTGCCTTTTATTAGTATTTTGATTTGACGAATTACTGATATTTGGTGCTACAAAATCCATTTTTACATTAGTATTATATAAATTAAGAATGTTATATTACAAATGGGATATATTGAAAGTAGAACAAATGTAAAAGATTGTCTATTACACTCAGGCAACGTTTATATGTACGGAACCACAACCTTATTCTATGCCATCTACTGGCAACTGTAGTATTTAAGGCTGTATTGCGCAGAACTCCTCGACCCCTATTCTCGAATGTAGTGGAACACGTTCTCATGAGAATAACAAATTTCTCATAAAATATATTACTGTATTCTTGAAGTATGTGTACATTTACATCTACTAAAATCCAATAGAATTTTCATTTACTGCGGTAAAGTATTAGAAGGAGAAGCTTCTCCTACAATTCTGTCATTTTGAATGTTTGTAATTTGACTTAACCTATAAAACTGGTGTTGTTTTCTGTGGATTTGGAAAAATTTTAATAATGAAATGAATATGGATGGAGGTGGTGTTTGCGCTCATATATTAAATGATTTAGTAGAGGCTGAAGAGGATGCGGAAATGCCAGGTACAGGCGTTTCTGTTAAGAAGAAAACGCGTTTGAATTATCGGATTAGAACTTTATTAAATTGTTTAGATTAGATAAACAATTAACGCAGCAATTAATAGAAGTAGTAACACCTTTTGTGTAGCCACCAAGAAGAGCATCAGCTGTTAGCATAGAAAGAAAGGTACATAATTTGATCACTCTATGGCTATTTCATAAAATACAAACGTTTTCAGGTGTTGATATCACTCCGATTTTTTGTTATGTTAGTTGCCAAGAAATCACTGGAACAAATTTGTTTACAGCAGTTAGCCAGCTCACTGTAAATCGCTGTATTAGGGAATTCACAACAGTCTTAAATAGACCCGAAATCTTTAATGCACGAGTGTGTTTTCCTCACAACATTTACAAACTTCAAACATTAAGAGCTAGGTGGGTACCTAAGAATTAGATTACTTATTGGCACATAATACAGCGCCCGTATTTGATACATATTTTATATTTTAGTACATATTTTTTGGTTATATACGTAAATGTACACAATTTTCCAATAAAGCAATAAAAATACATATTTATTACATAATTTTTAACTTTACGAAACAGCACAATATGCTATAAAACGTCACTCAATAAAGTATAACCTTTGTGGTATTTAATGCATCTTTGAAAGACTCATTTCACCTTGAAGACCTTATATACAAAAGCGTAATTGGAATTAAAGGAATTTTAAAAATAAAACATATTTAGGAACGGTTTTGTATTTTATTTAGATTTGGTATACTAATATTGATATATTTTGGTGTTCTGACATGTTTTATAATAATAAAATAATCCCCGCAGTTGAACTTCCTCCAGGAATACTCAAATGCCGTTAGTGTCACGTGTTGCTCAATCATAAGTTGTCATTCGTATAAATTTGTTTAGGCTATCCTTGTCTAAATAGTTTTATGTAACAGCAGTCAGGAATAATTTAATTGTGGGGAGCTGTAATCTGGTGCCTGTTTTTCGGTTTGTTTACTTTAAAGAAGTGTTGATAATATGTATTGCAAGTTGAATATTTCTTGGTTTGAAGATTAAGATATAAATGGACATGTAATTAAATCTTGGGGTAAATCATGCCAAGGTGATGATAAATGTATTTATTGTTGCATCTGTAACAAAAATATCTCTGTTTTACATGGGAAAACTACAGTTAATCAACATTGTAGTGGTAAGTGGAATAAATTTACAGTAAACATAGACGTATTATGTAGAAGTAATGTTCGTGCTATAACTTTACCGTATATTTGAAATTATTATGTTTCTGTATTAATTTTTATATTAAAAATGCATTTGTATTGTTATGGCGTCAAGGTTATTTTTTGTGTTTTTATCTTAGGGTCCAGTCATAAGGAAAAATACAACCTCAAGTGCAATCAGAACCAACTTCATTTAAATAGTAATTGCGCCTATGTTATTAAGCCAAAGCATGAAGCTACAAAAGCAGAAATAGTATGGGCTTTGAGGATTATCAGTAAAAATTGTTGAAAATGGACGTTGATATTTAATATACAGCTTGCTTGTATGCTTTTACATATAAAAACGTAGAAAGCGTCTGTCAAAGTTGAATTCTTTTTTCTAAACAATTTTGTGAGATCGCACTTTAATTTTGCTCTTACAATATAACCAGTTTTCAAGCTTTCTTATTATTTTATGCTATCGCAATTACAAAACACCATTAGGTTATGGGCCCAGATGCGTTTGCGTGCGTAAAATAAGTAAAAGTAATATCTTTCACGTTTAAAATATATAGTGATGTTTGTTGATATTTCCGACTCGATTTTGGTAAAAACAAATTGGCTTGTTTTTCTAGACAAAATGAGTGTTCCGATGTCTGATATTAAATTGCACATTGACAAATTGGAAGATGTCTCTGGATGGCCTAAATGGAAGTGGCAAATGCAAATGTTGTTTGTGCAAAACAAATTGACGAGCATCGTGAGACGGACGGAAGAATGTCCAACTTTAGAAGCTGGCAATGACGCCAAAAAGCTAAATATGAAAGCTGGGTTACAAGCAATGCTGCTGCCTGTAACAATATAATGGGTACTCTGGGCAACAACTTTGTAGATTTGGTTCTATCAACAACCACAGCATCAGTGATGTGGACCAAATTATGTGCTCGGTTTGAACGCACAAGCACCCAAAGGCATGACAGATTATTTCAAGAGTTATTTAACATAGCGCCAACCTCTGTAGAAGATGTGGCTCAATTCATTGCACGTGTGACGAACACTTTTCAAAATCTAAATGCAGAATTAAAACGTGGTAAGCGGAATGAGCTAGATGAATCCGTTTTAATCGCACGTGTTCTAACAGCGTTAGAAAAGGATTGGCGTTTTATAGATTTTTGGAATATTTGGGAAGTTGTTCCAGAAGATAAACAAAAATTAGATCTATTGACTGAAAAACTGTGTGCAATAGAGCTGCGAAAAATTGAATCATATGATTCAGGGTCTGCATTTACGATTAAGGCTAAATCAGCAAATACGTCTAATAGCAAATTAGACAAATCTGTTTCCTCGAATCATAAGAAACGGCGGGAGAAATTTATTGCAGAACAAAAGAAAAAGCGTCCGTGCAATAAATGTGGTAAGCTCGGTCATTGGGCAGCTGAATGCACTGTAACTGGGTGCGGAAAAGCTAACCAAATTAGTGCAAAATTTGGTAAATCTGACGAGTCCAGTTTTACTGCCCAAGATGCAATATCACTAAAAGAGTGTGATGTTTGGATTTGTGACTCAGGCACGTCGCAATATATTACCCCATACAAAGAATTTTTTCGCGACGTATGAAAAATTTGTACCGCCAAGGATAATTCATATTGCAAAATCTAAGAACTTTATGCTGGCCTATGGTTGTGGGCGCATCAACGTAGAAATTTGGGTACATAATAAATGGCAATGCAGTCATTTAAATAATGTGTGGTTTGTACCAGACGCAGAAAAAAGTCTTCTTTCTGTAACTCGTTCAACGGATTTAGGACATGCTGTAACTTTTGATAAAACATCAGTTATTTTTCGTCGTGAACAGGTAACTACCCTTACTGGCTACAAACTTGGACGAGCATATGTATTAAAGATACGTATGATTAAACCACAGGTTGAAGCAATTGTTAATTTGGCAACTAATCAAGAAAGTATACAAGTCTGGCATGAAAGGATGGCGCATATTAACAAGCACCAAGTAAAGACGGTTGTGTATTTGGAAAGGCGCATCGGCTCCCTTTTCGAACTTGCACTCATTTAGCTACATCAGTTGGTGAAAAGATACACGCTGACGTAATGGGACCTACAGAAAATTCATCATTTACCAATAAACGCTATTATGATTGTTTTAAAGACGAATTTTCAAAATATAGGGTACTGTATTTTATGAAACAGAAAAATGAGGTTGCTAGTTGTCTAAATGCCTATATAAATGGGTCAAAGACGTATGGGCACACCATGCTCCGCATGGATGGTGGTGGTGAATTCAACAATCAAGAGGTTCGTAATATTCTTACTGCAAATGGTATTTTATCTGAAATTACACCTCCTTATACACCTCAATTGAACGGTGTTGCAGAACGAGAAAACAGAACAATTGTTGAGCTTGCTCGTTCGATGTTGTCTTCGTCACGAATGCCAAAAGTTTGTTGGGCTGAAGCATGTGCAACTGCTGTCCACGTATTAAATCGAGTAGGAAAATCTACCATTGCACAGAAATCTCCGATTGAGATATGGCGAGGTAAAGAATATGGTAGTCTAGAATATCTACGCATTTTTGGAACTGAATGTTTCGTACATGTACCGAAACAAAAGCGGCGTAAATTTGACAATAAAGCTATCGGTGGTCGAGTAGTTGGCTACGTTAATGTTCGTGATGGTTATCGCGTGTATGTACCTTCCAAAAATCAAGTTGTTTGCAGCCGTGACGTAATTTTTAAGCCTGAACGTACGTGTTCAACATCTTGTACTGAATTATCACCGACTCCAACGGTTGTTGTTCCGGAGGAAGTTTTGAAACCTTGCAAAACCACTATCAAAATTCAACTGCATCTGAATCAGTATCAGATTCACAAGAAAAACGCTATGACACGCAAAATTAAAGAATGTCAAAAGCCTAAGAAACTTGATGACTATTATGTTTATTCAGCTTCTGATGATTTTGTTTTCTCAGCTGAGGAATTTGTTGATACTATTCACCCTCGTTCTTATCGAGAAGCAGTATCTTCAGTTCATTCTGATAAATGGCAGGAAGCAATGGAAGAGGAATTACAATCGCAATATAAAAATGAAACGTGGGAACTAGTAGAAAAACCCACAGAAGCCAAATTGTTAAACAGTCGATGGGTCTATCGTATTAAAGTCGATTCAAATGGTCAAACGCGTTTTAAAGCACGTTTTGTAGTCAAAGGATGTGGTCAAACCTGTGGCTTTGACTACGATGAAACGTTTAGCCCGGTAGCTCGTTATGAAACCATTCGAAGCGTGCTGGCTACCTCTGCATGCGATAGACTACAGTTGCGACAATTTGATGTAAAAACTGCTTTTCTCTATGGTGAACTTCATGCCGAAGTTTATGTCAAGCAACCAGAAGGTTTTTATGATAACACAGGCCGTGTTTGTTTTTTAAAGAAAAGCGTATATGGACTGAAACAAGCGCCACGTTGTTGGAATGAAAAATTTGTTGGGTTTATGCAATCAAGTGGAATGCAACAGCGCAAAGCTGACCCTTGTCTGTTTACTCGTGAACTAAATGGCAAAAAGCTGCTTGTGGCCATTTACGTTGATGATGGTCTTGTAGCAGGGAGCGATCTTGATGGAATTACTGTTTTCACAAACGGTCTTAAGAAAAGCTTCAAGATCACCTTGGGTGAACTGAACAATTTTCTGGGCATTCAAATTCTGCAGAACTCTGATGGTTCCATCATTATAAGCCAGTATGCATATACAAAAAATTGTTAAATCGTTTTAATATGGTTAACTGCAAAAAGGTTGCTACACCATGTGAACGTAATGGATCTGCAGATTCAAATCCTATTCAAGATCAGGAACCATATCGGGAAGCGATAGGGTGTTTAATGTATCTGACAGTAGGAAGTCGTCCCGATATAGCTTTTGCAGTAAGCAAAGCCGCACGATCCATAGAAAGTCCAACTGAAAATGATTGGTATGCCGTTCAGCGTATTTTTAAGTACTTGCAAGGTACTAGTGATTATGGCATAGTCTATAAACCTCAAGACCTTGAACTTCTAGTATACAGTGATGCGGATTTTGGAGGTTGCTCAACGACACGCCGATCAACAACGGGTGTTATTTCAATTATATCCGGTGGAGCAGTTTCGTGGACCAGTCAACTTCAGCGCTCAGTAGCGCTTAGCACTACTGAAGCAGAATTTGTGGCAAGTAGTGAAGGTGCCAAGGAACTTATTTGGCTTCAGCGTCTTTTAATTGATCTTGGTCATTGCATTTGCAAACCAAAATTGTTTGTCGATTCAGCAAGCGCTCTGAAACTGACTAAGAATCCCGAATTTCACAAGAGGACCAAACACATTGCAGTGCGATATTTTTTCATTAGGGAAAGATATTTGAATGGTAACATCGACTTAGAGTACATCAGCAGCGATATGAATCTAGCCGATATCTTAACAAAACCCCTAGAACGTCAAAAGTTCACACAAATGCGTCGTGGAATATCTATAACGGCGCTAAGTGATTATAATTTTTTAAGTCGACGCTTTTGTGAATTTAATTTTTAGATTAAATACTCCATGTTGGAGGAAGTGTTGAAAATGGACGTTGATATTTAATATACAGCTTGCTTGTATGCTTCTACATATAAAAACGTAGAAAGCGTCTGTCAAAGTTGAATTCTTTTTTCTAAACAATTTTGTGAGATCGCACTTTAATTTTGCTCTTACAATATAACCAGTTTTCAAGCTTTCTTATTATTTTATGCTATCGCAATTACAAAACACCATTAAAAATCAATCATTTGAATCTGTAGATGGTATAAAGGAGATTTCAACCTCTCTATTTCCCAATATAGAATGGTTGCAATATTTCTCCTTATCACCAAGAAAATTGTCTTATTTAACTGTGTCTGCCCTAGCTCCATTTTTTCAGAACAAATTAACGTCTGATATTAAAGGTAGGTTAAGATAGCATAATTAATTTTAATAATTAAATCTTTGGTGCACTCTACAATGAAACTACAAATGCATCTTCCGAAAAGGAATTACAAATCAAAATTTTATATTGGTCCACTTCACAAAATGAGATCACTGTAAGACATTTATCTACATTTTTTGACATGCACGATCTGAAGATATAGTAGCATTGATCTGTATAGCTATTGAAAATTGAATGATAATTACTTACTTACGTTAGGAAGTGATGAACCGTATTGTCAATAAAAAAGTGTTTATATTAATTCGTACCGAATTAATAGCAAAACAAGATTCGGGACTTATAGATATCGGTACGTACAATTTACACGTAATGAACAATGCTTTTTTAAAAGGCCTTGATGTCTTTGGACAAAATGTAGTTGACTTGCTAGTAGCAGTAAAATATTTTTTCAAAGATAGACCTTCTATATTTGCTGACTTTGAAGTGTGTCAGAAAAGAACCAATGTCCCTAATCGCGCACTAATTAAGCATGTTCCCTCCAGGTGGTAACCTAAACTTTCTTTCAAAGAAGTGAACCATTAATTCATGTTATGTGCGGAGTGGTTAAAAGCTTATTTTTAAATATTATGGTGCGATTTTGTAAACCAGCAACCGTAGCAAAAGTTAAAGATGGACATTTTGCAAACAATACTTTTGACATTAATAATTTAATATCATTACAAAACTACAGCTTTATCATAGGTCCAGAAATTGAAGCCGCATTAAATTTAACCTTTCTTGTAAGTGAACCAGAAAATATATTATTTGCTGACAAAGTACGGAAGCACTATATAGCTTCCCTTCAGTATGTTGGCAACAAATTTCCTCTTTTTGAAGAATCACTTATTAAGAAAATGGTACGCTTAAATCCATGTAATATCAAACAAACATCATCTTTAACTATTGTTGATTTGGTCAAACAATTACGAGGATCTGTAGATCTTCAGGAATTACAAGATGAGTGGAAGTTGTTGAAGTTAGAAAATATACAAGAGTTACTACAACCAACTAGGATTGGCCATTTTTGGCGACAGCGTTTTAATTTTAAACTAAAAGGTGTTAAAAAATATCCTAACATTGAGAAAGTGATGAAAGCTGTACTAAATTTGCCACTTGATATTTATTTAATTTTAATTCTCAACAGCTACAGTGTGCCCTTACAGAGAAGTATATTATAATAATTATCATTTGAGCATACATTATCTAAGTGATGTCTTATGGTTGTTGTGTTGCTATTATACATATCTATATCCCTGCAATAAAAGTTAAATAGTTTAGCAATTCTAACTAACGCAGCATGCATGGTGTAGTTTGTCCTAGGACATTTATAGTAAAAAGTTTCCGTATTTCTTGTTGAATGTTGTGTAGGTACAATGTAATAGCAGATAATAAATCTGGACAATCAATACGATTCTTACATACATTGTAGACAAAAATTATGTCGGCAATAAGGTGCCTTTTAGTTAGGTTGTTCATATTATAGTGCTCCAATAGCAAAGAGTAAGGTAAACCATGTGGTTAATATCCTTCTTTAAACCAGACAAGTTTAAGGAAACGTTTTTGTATATTTTCAAAAATATCAATACTGATTTTATAACATGGGGACCAAACAGGTGAGCCATATTCAAGTTTGGATCTTATGTAAGTATTGTAAAGCTTAATCAGTACCATAGGATCCCTAAATTCGTTACAGTTTCTTAGAATGTAACCACTCATTTTATATGCATCCTTAGCAACATGATGATAGAGTGCTTTGTAGCTGAGTCTAGAATCCAGCAGGACACCAAGATCCCTTACCGTTGTGGAAGATTGGAGTGGTTTATCTGCTATTTTATAGATAAAGGTAGTATTAACTACTTTACGTGAAAATTTAACAAAACAACTTGTCAAGATTAATAGAGAGTTTATTATTCTGACACCAGGTGTCAAAATAATCTAAATCTTTCTGTGTTCAGCCAGGATTGATTCGTCCCAGTCAACACGACTACGCCATATTTCTTGTAGTAGAATTTTAAGATAAACCACAAAGTTGGCAACTAGTCCGATTGGGTCATAAATTGACATCAAGACACTCAAAACCTCACGTTTAGATGACTTGCGACCACACTTAATTGTTTCTTCTACTTTTTTGTTGTAACAACGTGAAATTGTATATTTGTCCCTATCTAATCTCCGCCATAGACCCAGGATCTTTTCTGTTGAGCTTTCTGTACCCACACTTATATTTACAGTGCTGGTATTGGATGGCTGATAATTTAGGGCAAGCATGACTTCCTTGGAATTGGACACCCAGTTCCTGATCTCAAACCCAGCATTATAGTGGATCATAGCTACTTCCTTACAAAGTTTTGTGGTCTCCCCGACAGAATCAGCACAATCTAGCATGTCATCAACATAGTGGTTGGGTATGATACTGGTTACTGCTTGGGGATGACTATCCTTGAACTCTAACACGTTCACATTTTTCACGTATTGTGCGCAACTAGGGGAGCATGTGGCACCAAAAGACATTACTTGTAGGACGTATGTATCTAGAGGTTTGGTTTGATCACAATGTCGCCAAAGAAACCGCATTGCATGTTGGTCTTTGTCTTTAATTTTTACCTGTAGGAACATTTCTTTGATGTCACCGCTAACCGCTATCTTACGTTCACGAAACCTTAGAAGCACTTCCAGTAGCAGGCTGAGCTGATCTTCCCCTTTAAGAAGCATACCCTTTTTGTGTGTTTGATAAAGATCCTTCTGGTACAACTTTCGGATGTAGCCCTTCTCCTCATACTCCTTAATCTTTAGATCCATATTCCTTGCTTGTATGGGGTCAGACAGTAGACGACGTTCCAAACATCTGAGTTTCTTAAAGGCCATTGGTCGACTTTCTGGTATAGTCAACTTGTTGTATTTCCATATTAATCCCATTTGGTAATGGTTGCCGATTATTGTCATTGAGGCATTCATTATTTCATTTGGTCAGCGACCCTTTTGAGCCACGGTCGCATCCCTCGGTATTGATACGCCTAGCGATTCTACAGAAAAGAAGCTTTTTACTAGTTCGTGTAGATCTGACACCTCATGTTGCTCACACTCGCATACATGATAAGTATGAATCGAAAGAGATTCTCCTTCTAAAGGGGATACTTTTAGGGTAGCAGACAGGGACCATCCTAACTTGCACTTAGCTGCCATGAGTTGACCGTCCTCACCTTGCGTGAAACGGCTAGTTTCCAATTGTCAAGACCAATTAATATACCACGCCTGGCATTAGTGTAGGACTTTATTGGCAGCCCTTGTAGATAAGAATACTCTTGAGCATAACTTTCAAAGTCTAAGCATTGGAAAATTAAGCTCTTTCACGGTGCGATCTGGCCGGCAACCGTACCGGTTTGCATTCCGATAGTTTCTTCTATCGAAAGGAGCACTTTTCTATCCGATGTATATCACTCGTCCATTTTAAAGTCAGGGGATCGAGTTTTCCTTTTAGACCCAGTTGTTCTGCTAAGCTCTCATTCAGCAGAGTAGTTGAAGAGCCTTCATCTAAGAAGGCGAAGGTTTCAACATAGTAATCGCCATTTCTTAGTACAACAGATACTATACGAAAGCTAGCTGTATATGTATCATCCTTTTCTAAGGCTACTGAAACGTTATGTTGTTGCTCTATGACCATAAGGCTTGAAGTCTTCGTTTCTAGTTGCCCTATATTTACTGTGGGACTGTCTGAATCATGTTTTATCTTTTCGGACAATTGTGAAGCAATGGGTGGTGGATTTTGTTGCAACCATTTTTACCGCACTCAACTGGAGCTGGACATTTAAATTTATCAACTCCTAGACATTGACGACACAGTCTTAACTTATGCACTGTGTTCCATTTTTCTGATAAAGACAACTTTGCAAACCCTTTGCAATACGCAATACTTCTACATTTGCCCTTACACAACTTACACCCTTCTGTTTTAGTAGGTTTTGTATCTACGGCTGCATTACAGGTATCCTTATGGTGGTAAACGTTAAGATGCTGTTCTAGTTTTTTAATTGAAACAGAACTTTTGGCATCAATCAGTGTGAGCGTTGGAAGCGCTCCGCAAACATTTTTAGTTAACCTGTAAAGCCACTCTCCAAACACAGGCAGGTTGTTGGTCTGTGACGAGGAACTTCTCTATACATGGTCCAATTAAGCTTCATTGAAGCAGGTAGCTTTAGAAACAACCCTTGCAATAGCGATGGGTTATTAAGATAATCATCCAACTGAGCAGCTTTTAAAGACGCACAAAGATTGTGTACAGCAATGGTATACTCTACCAACACTTCTAATTTTTCTTGTTTTATTGGTGCCTGCACTTTTAAAATGTGTGCTTCAATAATTTGCTCAGGCCTCCCGAAAAGCATTGGTAAGGTAGACATGATTTCTGATACACATTCAGGCAGAACTAACAAACTAGACACAACATTTTTTGCAGTGCCTTTCAACGATCGCTGCAAACGAACAAGATTCTCATCGTTATTAAATCCACACATAGGTGCAGTCCTCTCAAAACTACTGACGAACAAAGGACAGTCGAGAGGTTACCCGACAATGAAGGTGGTTCTCTAGGAATCGACTGTCTTGCTGCCGTAAGATTTATTGCAGATAGGGCAACAGTTACATCGACCTTGAACTACAGGTTGATTTATCATGTTTGTTTAGATAACATATATCAACTTGAAAGGTTCCCACATAATTTGAGAATGTTGGTATTGCAGTCAATTACCTATAGTCAACTGACAAGGGCTGTTTGCAGCAACACTAAAGACTTCCTTTGCCACTCAATGTTCAGATTAGAAACACGGCAAGTTGGCTTTTTATTAAGCAGCTCAAATTCCTAACAATTTTAAATGAATAATAGTAACAATTTTACAATAACTTACTGTATTCCTTACTATCATACAACCTTGCTTCTCTTAAATAGTTTCTAAATGTAACAAACTTTCAAGTAAATAACTAAATTGTAATACACTTAAACAATTTTTACTTTCTCTGTTTGTTGTCAAATCATATTATGTAGCGACAGAGAAACATATTTCTAACAAAAGTTGTGCAGAAAATGTTGATTTATAACATAAACCGACTTTTGTAGACTTTCGTACTAGCTCTGAACTCTAACTTCAGCGGTTTCTAGAGACTATCAGGGGGTCGTTAAATAAATACGGATGGGTGAGGCGCCACTGTACTTATGTAATATATAAGAACAAGGAATATCGCCAAGAAAAATACAGGAAACTCAACGAATATAGTCTGTTATTGGAATACAGGATTTTGTATTCATAGATGGTATAAACGTTTATCCTGAAATAAAATAAAATACATAAAAATGCATTGGAGACAGCAGTTTGCGTCTCAAAATACTAAAATCAATAAATCAGCCAACTTATAAAATTTGATACTGGTCAATGGTGCATGGACACTCTACTTATTAATTTTATACACCCTTGGTTCATATAAGATTTATAGATTCCAAAAATATGTATGTGGTAGAATAAATACAACTTCTTAAGTATCTCTTAAAATGGGATTAACCACTTCTAAATTTATAAGAAAATTAGACTTGTTAGAAACCAAGACATATATTAACTGAAAATAATTTTGGTTCAAAATGACATGAATTTACAATAAATGTTGTAAGTGTTTAGATACTTATTGCTATTTTTGTAATAAACTTGATTGTATCGGAGCTTCTAACGTAAATAGGCATTATATATTTCATTAACAAAATTATTAGCTTCTGTCATTTTTCCAGTACTGATCAAATGACGTACATTTTTATTAAATTACTTATGAAATAGGATCTTTTACTTAATAATTTTAAACTTTATAAAAAAGGTATCGTGTGTAAGAAACTACTAAACTGTATTAAAAAAATCAACGTGAATAAGTAAATTCTAATAACAACATCCATTTAGTCTAATTCACAATCTAAGTTCTTGAACTGATCGTTTTGGTAAACAATTTAGTGTAATGTTCAAAGATCAAAATTCTAAATATAATTATTAAGATATTAATTTTCAATCGTTTAAACTTCAAAGATTACAGCTTAACCTTGGATATCTTCTAATTAGAGAAAAATAACCACTAAACGTTGTACATCAAACAGATGGTTTTCATAACAAAGGAAAATCGACTTACGACCTCGAACGTAGAGTGCAATTTGTCACAAAGCAATTAGTAGATAAATTCGAAGCATATGTGCACCTCTAATACTGCATAGTGATAGCAAAAACTTGTTGTCCACTTAGTCTGAAGATCAGAACCATAAAAATAAAAAAGTGGAATCCACCTTAGGGGAGAGCTATTGTTCAAATCTCTAACTGTAGGTTTCCATTCGTATACAATTTATACGCTATAAATTAGCTGTTACGCATAGCCAGTAATAAACCAAAAACTTCCATGTTGACCAAGAATCTTCGTGTTAACTAAAAACTTCAGTGTGGACTAAAAACTTCAGTGTTAACTAAAAACTTTAGTGTTGCACATGATGAACTGCCTAACACATTTGGATCGATTTACTGCACAAAATGAATTGCTAGTCACAAGTCGCCCTTTAATATTAACTTCTGCATCTTATCGCTAGGACGATGAAGGGTCGACTGTCGTAGTCCATGAACAAAAGAGGCCTCAACACTTGAGTATTCAAAACAACAGGTGTGCACAATCTCTCTAAATTACATTACCTTGAAGATAATTTATGGAAATTCTAACAAGCATGTATGAGTTGTAACATAACGTTAAACACAAAACTAGAGTAGTTATAACAATAAATTTGTTTACTACATAATTAGAATAAAAGGACAATAAATAGTGTTTCAAAATTATGATAATTTTCTTTCAATTACGTATAAGTTCTAGATATACGAATTATATTGAATTAAAAAGGGATTTTTTAAATTTTTGTAACACAATACAGAATTTATATGCGTTCTTGCTGGAGAGGAAAAGAATGTTACAACACAACCAGGATATTTATTATCTAAAAACAATTTTTCAAATCTGTCAAAGTTCGCCCCTGCCCACTGGATTACCAAAACTAGGGTTACAACTTCAACAATAATAAATGTATTAATAAACAAATCCCAACAGTCGCGATACACATATTTGGAACCAGTCCTGTGTAGCTCCCATTATGCAACAAAATTATGCACACCGTCCTACCGACCCATTCTTTTTATTGGGTGATTTAGGTACAAATTTTTATTGCTGCAATTACATTTATAATTTGTATTTTAGGTTATCCACTTCGTCCATAGTTGTTAACACTGTTAGAACATTCATCTGCCAATAAAGGTGAAGAACACTTTAATGTCGCTATAAAATCTGTTTGAAGCTCTATCGAACGCTGCAATGGCATTTTAAAGAACCAATTTAGACATCTTTTAAGGCATCGGGCGCTGCATTATAAACCTGAAATGACAGCATCTATAGTTAGTGCGTGTGTAGTACTTCATAATATGTGCATAACAGCAAGTTTACCAGATCCAGAAGAAGATGAAGTTATTAATGCAGACTTTGGTATGTACAACGATAGACCAGAACATCAAGAATATGTGAGAAGAGTTAACCCAGAATTAGCCATAGCAAGGCGACTCCAATTGCTGTGCGTCATTTTAATTTTAATCTGTATATAGAGATGGATGTACTTGATAGCAACAGTTATAGATGTAGTTAGTAATTAGTTACAGATTTATAGTGCATGTACTTATGGTAATTTATTTTATTTTATACAAAATAAATTTCATTCAGTATAATAATATATGAAGATTCAGTACTAACCTTTCCAAAAAACAACAAAATTCACAATTTATTAATACTATCGAGAATACTACATAAAAGACAATATTGAAAACTTAACGGTAGAATGCACAACTTGGCGAAACTGCTGCAACTCGTCCAAAATTCTTGACATTATGATTTTGTCAAAGCTTTAAGTTTTGTTTATAATACTCTTGCTTGTGGGTATAATAATTTTCCATTATACTAGCTTTTCTATTTTCAGTTTCCACTAGCTGGAGCGATTTTTCAAGTTGTGGATTTTTAAATTTTTTTTCTTGTGGTTTTAGCAGGAGTGCTTGTGGAGGGTGCTACATAATTGTGTTCTTGTAATATTGAATCATATAACAAATTTTCCATTAATACAGAATCCTGGTTCATAGAGATATATAGTTGAAATCTACACAATTATAGTATTCAGTACGAGCGTTTTGATGGAGATGAAATTGCTGGTTTTCACAATTGATTTCAAAGTCCTCGCTCTCACCATCTGGCACTGCGGTCGTGGTAATCTGATCTCGAACAGAACTACTCGTACCAATATTGTTCATTGGCATTCGCACACAGGTTTAAGAATAATATTTGACAAGAAAAATATCGGCAATTAATTTAAAACACACAAACTTTAGATACAATAACTTCGTGAAAATCTTGCATCTCAATGGGTGGTCCAGCTTCTTAGTTAGAAATAATATCTTTAAAACCTA
Source organism: Platerodrilus igneus (assembly GCA_036346225.1). Taxonomy (NCBI): domain Eukaryota; kingdom Metazoa; phylum Arthropoda; class Insecta; order Coleoptera; family Lycidae; genus Platerodrilus; species Platerodrilus igneus. The sequence continues at coordinate 4,912,378 of JARFIW010000559.1, forward strand.
AAAAATACTGTTATACTCATGCTATATAAAATAAAGTAACATGGCTTACGGCACTACTAGTGTGAGGTTGATTGAAATCAAAAACAATTTTGGATTCCTCGCAGAAGAATGTCCCTCAATGGTCACTGGAGAAATTATTCTAGGATTTTGGAATTTGTATCTTCATCTGTAATCTCAATTTCAACAGGACACCTTCGCCTGTGCCATATGTATAGCGCCTAGCCTTAGCTGTCTTTGATTTGGTATTCTTTTTAAGATCTTGCCAGATTAAAAGTTACGGCTAATCGTCACTTTAGTGGTGAACAGTCGTAACCCACAAAAAGTGTAAAATTGAGTTAAGACTGTTAACAAACACTAAAAAGCATAAAGTTTGATTCCTAAAAGTTGTGACGTTCATTTTCGTAAATAATTGATTAGTTTATATACAGTAATTTTTAACTTACATTCCTTTGGCATTAAACACGAAAATTAATTCCGTAAATTAAAATAACCCTTTCGCGTGTTTAAAATTGTATTTCAATTAATAATAAATATCCTATATATTTTACTTGATAAATCTTTCTGCTCATTAAAAATAAATATTCTTTCTAAGAATTCCTTAACGTGAAATTTACACCATAATTAGATAGGCCTTTCCAAGTATTCAATAATTAATGCTGGTGTGTTTTCCCTTTTGAAAGAATTCGGCGAAATTATTTCAATAAATTCGGGTTTTCCTGTTTTATTTCCTTAACAAGATTACTGTGAGCTTTGGTGCTTTAGCTAAACAAATTTAATATTCACTTTTTGTTCAAATAGCAACAAGAAAACATCCGTCCTGTTTTGCTTCGTTCCGTTTTTCTTTATGCTAATTGCTGGCACATTATAGCGTGCTTCCTGCGGGGGACACGCTAATCCCTTGAGCTGTCGCTTCTTCTGATAATGAGAGGCCGAACGCGTTCTTCCTGGGCCTAAGGCCTACCTACTCGCTGACGTGGACCAGCGACTGACTCAACTCCAACATCAGCAACTTGAGGGTGAGTTTTTTTTGTATCCGGTACTTACTTTGGAACCAGAACGACTGGGATTTTACCGTTCAAGTATCAGGCATTTCCAAATTTAATTCTTATATACGAAAATTATTGAACTATTTTGGTATTTACTGCTCTTATATTAATGCTTTACTATTTGTTTTTAAATCACTGAAAATATACTACTTATTAATGTAAAAACGGTTTAAGGACTTGCTGGCACATTTGAAAATGTTGTTGCCATTATGTTTATAAATATAGGTTAAGTTTATATTTACGATGATCTAGAGCTGTGGTTTTTAGGGTTGCGTTTGGTTCTTTTTTTACTAATTAATGTCAGGGGGTAATTACCTAAAAACTACAGCTTGCCATTTTCATGAGTAATTTTTTTGAATGTTTGGGGGTTTCTCATAATGTATATGTAAATTTGGGACATTGACTTTTTTTGGTTGGGTTTGGGAATACTGTGTTCTGTAAATATTTTGTTTAATAAGTTCTTTTTCCTTTGTGTGTTTTGTTCAGAGTGTATGTAAATTTTCTCTCTATTTATTTCAGGTTTCCTTTTTTAATTTACCTATAGGTGTAAAACCCTGCCCACTCACCGATTGAGCCCGGTCATACTTACTTCATTCTTTTCTTTTTGTTTTTTTTATAGGTTACGTCAATGTACGTAACAAAGTATCCTAACTCACAACTTTTTTAAAGTTCTTAGAACACACAATTTGCTAATAGACGTAACCCACATTTTATTATAGTGAATAGACATAAGCAGCTTAGCACTTTTAGCAACTGAGTTTTTAAGCGGTATGGCCCTAAAATATTATAGACGCGAATAGAACTAATCCACGCATTCTACCTTATTGCGTTGGGTCGCTCCATTATTAGTTTTCGTGTGTTTTGGTAATAACAGTGCATGCATTTGATTAGTGTGTGATTTTTGTTTGTAAAAATGTCATCCAGGGGTAGACTACTAGTGCAAAGAGCATTGGAAATGATATTAAATGATGAGGTGAAGTATGAGCAGCCTGACATGTCCTTAAAAGAATCGGATAACCAAAATAGAATATACTTAATATCACCGGTTCGTTTTGGTAAGTTTGAGGTTAATGTTACCTTATCTGTTATCTAGGTAGTGCATAATGCGGCCGGAATTTAAAGCATACTTCCTATAGAGTGCATTAAAGTTATTTAGAAAAATTGTATTATTACATCAAGTCACTTCATTGAGTTTAATTTTACCTATGTGTAATTATAGATTACAAGAGATTTATTTTTACATTAGTAGTATTATTATACAATACTTTTTAAGAAGATATTTTAATATAAAAATGTATGTAAATTTTATATGAAATGCCAGTTACTGCTGAATATTATGGGCAACAATCTCCTAATAGGCAATTGTCACCTACGGTTGAAGGTAAAGTTGTAAAAAAAATTAATTTTACACGTCTGCAGTCGCATGCCGTTAATAAATAATGATGTCAGGTATATCGTTTGTAAGTCCGACCATAGGCATGCAACTGCGTATGTGTTTTCCGTCTTTAGCAATCACCTGTTTTTTTTTAATTTAATTTGTTTAATTATTTAAATGTAATTACTTTTAGTCAGAGAACAAGACAATGATTTTCTGGAACTCGGTACAGTTAATGTATTCAATGATTATCATCACCAAGAATTTTTTAAGAGCCAACTGTCGCCACCGATTGAAGGTAAGTTTTTTTTTAGTTTTTGCAAAAAATATGGTATACAACATTTGTAATTTTTAGTGCGAAAACAAAGCAATGAGTTGCCATTGCTCAGGAAAGATAGCTTTTCAACTAATAACGAGGATGCATCATCAAGTAGTTCGGAACTGTTAATAAATGTCAGAAGAAGGCTTTTGGAAAGAAACAATGACATACCTATTTTGGATGCCGCCGAAACTGCAGAGAAGAAAATACTAACAAGAAAACAAAAACGAGAGCCATCAAAATGGACAAGAAATGTACAAAGAACACTAAGAATGGAAGGAAAAGCGTATCAGACACAGAAAGGAAGACTTAGAGAGGCGAAAACTGTAGTAGAGGTAGAATGTAGGTGTCATTACAAGTGTAATGACTTTTTTCCAATGAAATGTGACATCAGATTTTTAACGAATTTTATGATATAAAAACAGAAGAGTTAAGGTGGAACTTTATTGCTGGACATGTTCGGCGAATCCCAAAGAAGCATTCATATGTTGCAAAAAAAAAGACGGTAGTCGCAGACAGCATACTTTGGTTTATTAACTTACAGCATGACATACAGAACATCAAGTTTGTCAAGTCCTTTTTCAAAACTCTACAAATTTCAAGTAAAAAGGTCCTTATAGCACTGGATAAAAGCTCGGCACTTGGAGTCGTTAAACCAGATCAAAGGGGCAGGAAACCACCACCGCAAAAGAAGACTGAAGCAACAAAAAACATAATAAGAGTTAATATTAAATCTTTACCATTAATTGCTTCACATTATTGTAGGAGCACTACAGAGGGAATATCTACCCACAGGATTATTTGAAAATAGATTATATTTGGATTATAAAGATTATTGTGCAGAGTTTGGAGAAGCACCCGACAGAGCTAGCTTTTATAAACACATTTTCACTTCAGAGTTTAATATTGGTTTTCACCGGCCTAAGGAGGACCAATGTGATTATTGTGCCGAGTTTCAAAATAAAAATGATGATGAAAAGATAAACATACAAAATGATATGAATGCCCACTTAGCTAGAAAAACAGAGGCCAGAGAAGCAAAACAAGTCGACAAAAAAAGAGCAAAACTTGATGTCGTTTGTATGTTTTGCTGTAGATATGGAAAAAATTTTAACACTTTCATTACAAGTCAGAAAGCTATACTATACCCAAAAACTAAAAACCTTCAACTTCACCATGTACAATTTGCAGACTGCCCACGCTGATAACTTTATGTGGCATGAGGATGTTGACACCAAAGGTTCATCAGAAATTGCAACCTGTTTGTGGAAATGTTTAAGTGGCTTTGGGACTGAAGTAAAGGAAGTGACATTCTGTTGCAACGGCATTGAGGCAAAATCGTAACTGCATTAATGCTGCCATGTTTTTACGAGCTGTACAATTGCTAGCAATTGAAATTATAAATCAAAAATATATGGAGTCGGGACACTCTGAAATGGAGTGCGACAGTGTCCATTCTGCAATTGAAAACCTTGGTAATAAACTAGATATTTACACCCCAAAGGGTCGGTACACAGTAGCTTGAACTGCAAAAACGAAGCAACCATTTTACAATGTTATCGAAATGAACTATTCGGATTTCTTAAATTTCAAACTGTTTTCTAAAATTGCGATAACAAACAAAAACAAATGTGAAGATGGAAGTAATCTAAATTGGTTAAAAGTAAAATGGATTCAATATAGGAAAGAACAACCTAACAAAATCTTTTTTAAAGAACGTCTAAATGATTCCGAATTCCGTTCCGTAGTAGTTAAACAAGCATCCTTAAGAAATAGTACATTCTACCTAAATGAAGTTATACCCAAATTGTACACTTCTAGTTTACCGATTGAAAAAACGAAAATTGATGGGCCTGCGTAAACTTTGTGAATCTGACTCCATAAAGTCTACCTATCACGGATTTTATGAGACACTAAGAACCACTGATAAAGTTCAAGTTGAATCCGATATCGACGAAAACTGACAATTTGAATTGGTGTTTTTTTATACTCTCTGTATCACTCACATAATTGTAATAAAATTATTCAAAAAAATAGCTGAATTTATTATCATTATTTTTAAGATTACTGTTAACCCTCTATTGCATAATTTTTTGTTTTCATTGCAATTTTATTCAAGTATGCCAACAGTATCCCAGAAACACAGAAAATTATTCAAAAAAATTTTTTCTCTTTTCTTGGAAATTATATCACAATTTTATAATGTAGCATATGTGTAACATAATGCAGTTACTGAATAGGTATGGTAATATGTTCGTTTTGGAAGAAATGGAGAATTTTATCAACGATATGCATAATAAACGATTAATAAATAAATATGCTAACTTTATTTACATGAAATGAATAGAAACAATTTCTATCCTTATTAAAACATAGAGCAATGTGGCATTTGCTACATGTAACAAATGTAAACCCTCTACATCCAGAAAGTTTGCATCTTCCCCGTATTGTATTCCACTCTGGAGTGTCCAATATTATCACTTCTGACATCAAAATCTGGGAGCACAGTTTTTGACTTTTTAGAAGCTTGTTCAGTAGCTATATTGTTAGGTCTTCCTCGTGTCCTTTTGAGTGATTCACGACCATGGCATAAGCTTTTGGAATATTAACTTTGAAGTCATAAAGACGCAATAATTGCTTCTTTGGCAAACCATTTTGTTGGTTGACACGCTTATACAGTAACTATGAATTCACTACAGCCATGTCTATAAGATGAGTGAAAATACGATAATACTAATTTCTTGAGTGAATTCTATACAATCCTAATAAGGAATCTAATAGATCCACTCCTCCCATGTGCTTATTGTAGTATATCACTATATTAGGACAATGAATTTCCTTTTGTTGTCTTACTGTTTTGTTCCACCGTTGAATAGTGTTCATCGGTTTAGTTCCACAAACCGTAGACAACAAATGCACTGGCTTATTATCAAACCACTTTACACAGGTAATATCAACTCCGGAATCAGTGGTTACATTTACCTAGTTTCTTGAGATCATTGTCTGATTTCATGAAATACTTAAGGACTCTATTCATATGTACTGTGCCAATTGACCAAATTTGTGTGGTAGCCAGGTAGATTTGAAGTTCGGGGCTATTGAAGAAATTATCAAAATATAATTTATGATTTATACCTTTTGGTATTGCTTGAGCTATACGCAAAACAACATTGCAACTGGCACTTAAGTCGGGCACTCCACCTATTGGTATATTTTCCTGACCAGTGTATAGCTCAAAACTGTATGAAAATCCACTTAAACCTGATAGAACATATAGCTTGTAGCCCCATTTATGGGGTTTCTTAGGAAAGTATTGTTTCAAACTGTTACGTCCTTTATAAGTACACACCTGTTCATCAACAGATAAACTCTCTTCAAAAGGAATTTTCAAGCGCTCACTTTTATGCTTTCTAGCAATGGGCGTATTTTGAATATTCTGTCATATCCCTCTTCTCCCCTCGGTACTGCATGGTTGTTATTGTTGAAGTGTATAAAGCGCTTTATTTCTTCCCATCTATTGACAGACATTGGGCTGGAGACTTGTATAACTTCGTATTTTGGAGACCAATAAGCTCTTGCTCTAGGAAGACGAATCAATGACATCCACATCAATGAACCTATAAACACTTCAATCTCATCGCTATTAGTATCCAACACCCTCTCAGGTCTTTGTTGAACTGAATATAGAATTGTACTCTGAGTAAACAATCGGCGGAAAAGTCATATTGTGATACCAAATCCAACACTTCTTGGGGTAAATCAATATTACCAGAAAATATCAAATCCTCCTCAGACTTTGACATGGTACCAGTTTTCCACAAAAGATTCTTTTTGGCACTTCTATTAGATTTCTTTTTGTAGTTTGAGTTCTTTTCTTGAACTATTTCCTTGCCAACTAGTTCATCGTTCTCATCAATTTCTGATTCTGATGTCTGTTTGGTTCATCTAGAAAACATATTAGAACTTGACAAGAAAAAAACTGATATCTTACAATCATCATCCTCCGAACTTGATAACTGACCATCCTCACTATCGGAAAAACGGTAAGAATATTTCAGCCCCCTTGTTTTGACCCTGATTGAGCACTCAGTTTTGTGCTAATCACTGTAACAGATACATTCTTTTTGCTAGGTTTTGTTCTGGTAGACAATTTCCTAACGCTCATAGGTTGGGTTGGTATAATCTGACTGTTACTTCTGTCATGTATTGTATACATAAACTGTAGTGTAGTCATCACTTATTCATAGAGGACTCGATGTTTTAATATATTGAAAGATGTCAATTTGACAGATGTTTTAGTTATAATAATAATCAGTTATGAACAAGTTGTAAAAGTACACTTAATAAAGTATTTGGTCTATTTCAATTATTGTTATAAAACGTAACTGTTATAAAACGTTAATGTAAACGTAAATGGTGGCAGCGGTAAAAATCGTGTAAAAAAATTGCGGTTAGGGTGTGAATGAAAAGACAAAGTTAAACTTGCAATTTATTACAGTTTAGTTGAAATTAGTAGTAATACTAAGCATTAGAAAATAAAGTCTTTTTTTGTTAAAAAACGCATTATCAAAACCTGCATACAAAACAAAAAGCAGCATGGCAGACCAAAGCAGGGCACCGGAAGAAATGCGCTTTAAAGGTGACATCGCTAATAGCTGGAAGCTATGGAAACAAAAATTTGAACTTTATTTGTTAGCAAGTGGGAAAACAGCAAAAGCCGATAATGTAAAAATTGCCATTTTACTTAATCTTCTGGGCGATGAAGGAATTCAAATATTTAATACGTTTGAATATACAGCTGAAGAAGACCAGTCTAAGTTAAGTGTTGTGTTATCAAATTTTGATGCATATTCAAATCCAATTAAAAATTTGGTGTACGAACACTTTAAATTCTTTAAAAGAGACCAACTACCGGATGAAACCGTAGATCAGTTTATAACTGCATTACGACAACTGTCGTCTACTTGCGAATTTACAGAAAAAGATGTGTTGATAAGGGATCGAATTGTACTGGGCATAAGAGATGCACGAATCCAAGAGAAGTTATTACAAGTACAAAACTTGGAACTTCATGCGGTTCAAATCTGTCGTTCGATGGAAAGCAGTGTAAACACTGAAAAGGAGATCATTAGGGAAACAGCTAGTATTAGTACAATAACGCGTCATGGGAAGCAAAATAAAGGCATAACTGGTGAATCTTCAGTTAGAAAGAACAATCCTGCTCAAGGTAGATTTGCGACGTCTTCTAGCCAGGGAAGTAACTACAAACAAGGTAACAAATGCACAAGGTGTGGTTTAGTACATTCAGATGGTAAGTGTCCTGCTTTAAATCGATATTGTAGTAGATGTAAGCTGAAAGGTCACTACAGGAAATTTTGTAAAACTCTGAATGTTCATGACGCTGAAAATTTAGATGTTTTTGACAGTAACGAGTCTGATTCAACCGATCATGTTGTCTGGACAATCACTGATGCAACTGTTAATTCAGTAGAGTGGTTAGAAACAATTAAAATAGGTCATGTAGCTGTAACATTAAAAATAGATACAGGGAGTCAAGTTAATATATTAAATCTAAATGACTTTAAAAGTTTAGGTATTGACTACAGCGAGTTAGTCAAAACAACTCCTACACTATGTTCATATACAGGTCATAAAATTGTAATATTAGGTAAAATTAATTTACAATGTAGCTTTAAACAAATGCAGAAGTCTTTTGTTTTATATTGCGGATTCAACGTCTGCCTGTTAGTTGTTGGGACTTAGTGCTATTAGGGAATTGAAAGTAATTAATAATCCTAATGTTGAGAAAAAGTCTATTGAAAATCCTGCAGGTGCTGTTGAAATAATAGCAGAATCCCCAAAATACATGCCTAGTGGCGTCCAGGAAATTGTGGAAAAACATTCATCTGTGTTTTCGGGTATTGGTTGTGTGAACAGAAGCTATAAAATTACATTAGCTGAAAATGCAATACCTCGCATTTCAGCTGCTAGCAAAATCCTTGGCTTTAAAACCAAAAGTAAAAAAAAGCTTGATGAAATGGTTACTGAAAATATTATAGTACCAATAAGCGAGCCTACAGATTGGGTGAATCCCATTGTTGTAGTTGCAAAGCCAAGTGGTGACATCAGAGTGTGTATGGACCCTAGGGCACTAAACGTTTTCATAAAACGTGAAAATTTTCTAATACCCACTCAGGACGTGCTTTTTAGTCAATTGGCTGGTGCAAAATATTTCTCTTTACTGGATGCATCATCTGCATTTTTGCAAATTCCACTTAACGCAGACAGTTCTAAGCTTTGTACCATAGCAACTCCGTTTGGAAGATATAAATATCTTCGCCTTCCTTATGGAATTTCATCGGCTCCCGAGATATTCCAAAAATTTATCCATGAAACCCTAGACGGATTACAAGGAGTAATAGCCTATTTTGATGATATTCTCGTGTTTGGAAACACTGTTGATGAACATAATCTAAGTTTGAACTTAGTTCTTGAGAGAATTGCAAGAACAGGCTTGACATTAAATTTAGAAAAATCTAAGTTTGGGTTAACTCGAGTAAAATTTCTAGGTCATGTGATCAACGAACAAGGCATAGCTCCTGATGGGCAAAAAATACAAGCTATTCAGAAGATGAACCCCCCTAGCAATAAAAAAGACCTACAGAAGTTTCTCGGAATGATTACATACCTAGCTAAATTTATTCCAAACCTCTCGACAGAAACTGCACCTCTTAGGATATTACTAAGTTTTAAGAATACATGGCAATAGTCTGCTAATGAAGAAAAATGTTTTGATAAATTCAAACAATTAGTCACCACAACGCCAGTGTTGTCATTTTTAATCCTGAAAAAGATACAGTAGTTTCTGTTGATGCTAGTCCCTATGGATTGGGGGCGGTGATCAATCAAGATGGTTGCCCTGTTGAATATGAGTCTGTATCATTAACAGAAACTCAACAACCATATTGAAAAAGAGCTGCTCGCCATAGTTTTTGGCTGTGAACGCTTTCACTATTATCTGTTCGGTAATAAATTCAAGGTTGAAACTGATCATCGTCCATTATTGGGCATATTAAAGAAACCCTTAATGAGCTTTCGCCTAGAATACAACGGTTAGTGCTTCGTCTACTAAGATATGAGTTTGAAATAACATATGTCCCAGGAAAGCTTATGCAGGTTCCTGATACGTTAAATCGCGACCCAATTCGTGATACATTAAATACTAATTATTTAGACACGTATTTACCTGTATATTCAATAATATCTACAACACCGGATAATGAGAAACGGTTACTGAGAGCAATCGAGGAAGATCCTGCTTTACAAAAAGTAAAATTTTACGTCATGAATGGATGGCCTAACTATAAATCAAACGTTCCTCCTTCTGTAAAGCCGTTTTGGACGGTAAGAAATTATATTTATCTACACAAAGGAGTTTTATTTTATCAAAAAAGAATGATAATACCAACTTCACTTCAAGATAAATTTCTTACTTTGTTACATCGGGCACATCAAGGCGTAGTTTCCTGTAAAAAATTAGCTCAAATATCCATCTATTGGCCTGGAATCACACAAGCAATAGAAAAATGTATTCTTAGCTGTATAACATGTCAGCGTTACTCTTCATCAAACCCTCGGGAACCATTGATTCCACATGACATTCCTGAATTGCCTTGGCAAAAGGTAGGCCTAGATTTCAAATCGCTTGGCCAAAATCATTTTCTAGTTATGGTTGACTACTACAGCAAACTAACAGTAGTTAACAAAATACACAACAAAATTGCAGAAACGGTAATATCCACACTTAAAAACGTATTTCAAACTCATGGCATACCTCAAGAATTATTTTCAGACAATGGTCCACCATTCAACTCCTACGAGTTTGAAAAATTTGCAAAAAGATACGATATTACCTTAAAAACTTCAAGCTCTATATATCCTAGATCAAATGGGATGATTGAAAGAGCCATTCAGTCAGTCAAAGGTCTTCTCACCAAAGCCTATCAAAACAACGAGGACCCCTTCTTAGCAGTCTTACAGTACAATGCTACGCCTAAGGATGACTTACCTTCTCCTTGTGTACTGGCTATGGGTCGTATGATTAGAACTCCAATTCCTGTAGTAAAACAGCAATTAAAGCCTATGTACAGCACAAAAGGTATCAAAAGTAAATTACAAGCAAGACAACATAAACAAGCAATGTACTATAACAGAGGTGTGAAGGATCTTGATAAACTTAAACCGGGGCAACGCATATTAATGCAAAATAACAAAAGGGACTGGGAGCCTGGTATCATTTCAAAACAATGTGGAGAGCGAGATTACTTGGTTGAGGTCGACCATGGACAATATCGAAGAAATCGTCAGCATCGAAACCAATACCTTAATTCAGAATTCCAATTTGTTTCAGGAACACGGATCTCCGACAAATCCTACTGCACATACGACTGTTACTAAAAGTAGTCGTGTTGTGAGAGCACCACTTAAACTAGATTTATAATATTACTTGTGTAATAATGCTATTTCTTAAGAAAAGGTGTGTCATGTATTATATACATGAACTGTAGTGTAGTCATCACTTATTCATAGAGGACTTGATGTTTTAATATATTGAAAGATGTCAATTTGACATACGTTTTAGTTATAATAATAATCAGTATTCTTCTTAATCTTCTTTGGGTATTAAACCACTCATAGTTTTTTAAATTATCTTTATTAACGTTTCCATCCATAACCTAGGATCGTTTTCAAAATAATAAAAACTTCAAGTTTGACATTTATGACACAAATTGAAGGTGACTTTGATTTATTGATGTTTGAAATATTTGGTTTGAGTACACTAAGCAAAATTTTAAAGTTTAAATGAATAATTGCCTTCAATTTGTGTTACTGACCTGGGACCGACTTTTTAGGTAGCCAATACGCTTAACGTGAAATCAGCTGATTAATCTTTATTGTAAAATTCAATAACTTGGGAATTGGAAAACATTTTTTAACATGTTTCTATTTATACAATTTAGAGGATGTTATAAAACGTAACTGTTATAAAACGTTAATGTAAAACGTAACAACTTCCACCTGCAAGTATAACAAATTACATCATTTGAGTTACTATGAGTAATGGTACATGATTACCAAGATTTTGTTTATTCGAGAGAGTTTTCATCCTAGTATTCACTATGTTCTGATCTGGGATTTGAATTGCTGTATTACTAGATGTACCTGAAAAAAGATTTTTACCATAATTCATGAAAAGCGATTCAAAATATACCACATGATTGTGCATCAGACTTTGCACATTGAATAGAAACATCAATAACGGGATCCATTAGATTTCTGGATAATACCCCGTTCAACTCCGATTGATCTTGACCATGAGTTAGAAATAAATCTTCATTATAAAGCATTGAAGACACATCGTCCATCTCATATCGAGTACCATGCTGATTTGTAGTTGGTGGATGTGACAACAGATCATCCTGCAAAATAGGGTGCAGTATTATTGGTGGAACATTCAATGCACTATCCACTTCCACTTCAAGTAAAGGTACATGCACCGCGGCTATTGGAATTTTGCATTATGAGTTCAGAAATCGATGTAAATATAGTAAAATCTGTCAAAGTAAATCGACTGTGTTATTCTATTATGAACATAATGTAGCAGATTTGCAACTTTATTCAGTTCATACTTTTCATCTATGACTGCATACTGTAGCAAATATGCACTACCTTCTGTCTAGGTACATTCTTCCATGAGTGAATAAAGTTGCATATATGCAACGAGCAAAGGCTGGAGTTCGGTTTAGAAAGAAATATTTTTATGGGTCGTATATATATTTAGATTAGTTTTGGTCCTATGAGTTTAAAGACATACGACTTTTGTTTAGAAATGACCCTTAAAAGTTATGGTCAATAAACTGTCCCATGTTAAGTTTATGGGAAAAATTTTAAATGACATTTTAAATGACTTTTTTTAAAAGCCGCCATGTTCCGGAGGACCAGTTTGCTGATCACTTATGCGAATACCTCTGGCGCCGTTGGAATTATAAATATGCTAGAGATCCTTTCGAAGCTTTACTTCAGGCTATTCACCATGAATATGGTGATTCATGTGCTTAATTAATTTTACATTTATTCTTTTGCTTCATTCAAATTACATTCTTAAGTAAATAAAAAATTGTGATCCTCATTGTTTTTGTTGTTTTTTAGGGGTTGGGTTGGGTTAGGTTAGGTTAGATTACGTTAGGTTTGGTTTTACGAAAAAATCAATTTTTTGGTAGAAAAAAAATTCCCATAGGCTTAACATGGGTTAGTTTATTTACCATAACTTTTTAAGGGATCGTTTCCTAAACAAAACTCTTATGTCGTTAGATTCAGAGGACCAAGTCGAATCGAAATATATATACGACCCCTAAAAATGTTTGTCTTTCTAAACCGAACTCTTACCCGAGCAAATATGTAGTGTATCTTCTAATTTTAGGGGTAAATGGAAAATGTAGCTATATAGTACAATACTAGACATACTAATCTAGTACAATGTATTTAAATTTCATGCATTACAGTATGATAACCATATAAATTAATTACATCAATTATTGATATTTTCTTACCTGAACCAAACTTATTTGACAAGTGCTTTTGTCACTTAAAACTTTAGTAAATGGCCACAGAGGGGTAACACTTACTGAATCCTTTAGTTCTATGTACTATAGTAGATAGGTGAGCCGGTCCTAATTCAAAACGTGACAGACGTATTTTCCATATGTAAAATACACGTGCACCGTTTTGAATTAGGATCGGCCTTATATACTTTCAATGTAAAATAGTTGTGAAAACATTTCCATGTAAAATAGTTGTGAAAACATGAATTCTTATATACTTTCAATGTAAAATACTTGTGGGCACGTTTTGAATTAGGATCGGCTTTATATTACTTTCAATGAAACATACTTCAAAACACACGTATGTTGAAAAATGTAAGTGCAGAGAAAATGTGTGTAGATGTTTTGAATTTGGTTTTCTAGCGAGAAGTTATAAAGTATGACAGATGCAAAATATCGCATTCAAGTCAATTGTGTTTAATTAAAGTGGATTCTGATTTATGTTTTTTATTTATGTTTAGAGGCTGCAAATACACATGGGCCTGTTTCAATTCAAAATGTGTTCACTCTTGTAATAGGTTGAAAAGTGGGTTGGCAAAGTACGCATGGTAACGCCGGCAACAAATTCCTTTTATTTTAAAATTACAATTTATTAATTCGATAAATTATTGCCAGAATAGCATTCAATTCAGGTTATTTTAATTTATAGATAAATTGAAACATATGCCAATTCTGACAATAACTAAATTAAAACAGATAGTAACAAACATCGGTGTGATTCGGTTCGCTAGTAAACTGTGGCATCGGTGTGCACGTCAAAATAACCTTGCACCCGTCTTAGAGTGGGTTCGAAAACGTTAAATTTCTAAATTGGTGATCCTTGCCTTCCTTCAATGACCATCCTAAATCTCACCATTTAAACGCCTATTTAAAGCGAGCTGCAGATCTTGGGTAAGTCCATTGCTTTATATTTGTTTGTTCATGTTTAAAAAATTACAGTCCACTGTGTCTTAACCGAGCGATAATAACGCAGATGGTGGTAATCTGCTATATAAGGAGATTGCTCCTAATATTAATTTAATTAGTCGCATATATTTACATACAAACATGTATATAATTGATATTCAGGGATTTAAATACAAGAAATATGAGTTTGTCTGTAAAGAAATTGCGGTTTTGGACTTGTTGAAAGGTGTTGTTTGGCATCAAATTTTTAAACTGCCAATGCAGTCCAGTTGTTTGAGCCAAGATCATATAAAACATAACGACTGGGTGACAAAGAATATTCATGGTCTTTCTTGGGATGAATCTTCAACGGCTGGAATGGGTTTATCATATATAGCGCTTTATTTGAAGCAAATTATCCTACCCGGTAAAGAAGTATTTGTGAAGGGTCTAGAAAAGAAGAAATTGATTGAAACCTATCTAATGCAAAACGTTGTAACTGATATGCTTGCACTAGGTTGTCCTAAGATATCGGAATTAAAAATCAACAACCGTTTAAAATATAACATCCATTGTTGTAGACACAGCAATAATAATCTGCAATGTGCAAAACAAAATACCTTGTTATTAAAACAATGGCTTGATAATAATAAAAAACAATAGAAAGATTGTGTCTGTATTATTTATTTTAATATAATTTTTACATTGTTAGCCGAAGCAAATTATCCGACCCGGTGAAGAAGTATGTGTGAAGGGTCTAGAAAAGAATAAGAAATAGATGGAAAACCTATCTATTGCAAAACAAAATACTTTGTTATTAAAAGAATGGTTTGATAATAATAAAAAACAATAGAAAAGATTGTGTCTGTATTATTATTATTGTAGTCAGTAAGAAATCTTTAATGCTGATGTCTGCAGAAAAAACAACTAAACTCAGACAGCACGAATGGGACTCTCAACCCTGAAAGCAATTATAATTGATCAACGCAATAGCTCTTTACTGGTTTTACACCATTTAACAAATTGTACAGATATCTCGAAAATTTTGCTAAAGACAGACAGACAAATAGACAAACAGACTGACTGCACCAATTTTCTCATTCTCGCTTTTAAAGAATAACAAGTCGTAGTTATTAAATCGCGAACTCAGTTTATCTGCAAGAAATATATAAACGAGGAAATTTATGAAATGCTCCAATTTCAAAGAAACTAGAAATAAATCTATTGAAATATATGTTAACGTTGCAATTGGTGGATCTGCTCACGGAGTAAACAATTTTTTAAAGCACTTCATTTGGATTGACTATAAACTACTCAATAATTTTTAACCTAACCACTATCATTATTCTTTCCTGACAAGGGCAATTTTAAAAAGTTTTCATTTTTGATTTGTTCTATAGAACACAACTACAATTTGACAATAAAGATTGAGCGACTATCACACACATATCTTGAGTATATATAAAGATATTAAACAACAAGAACAGCAGAAAATTCAACCCATGTCAGACAGCTTTTTTTCTTATCAACGATAGTCTAGTCTAATACTTCTTCAGCATTTGCATTTCCATAGTTACGTACTGAAGGCAACTCTGCAATTTTTAGATCACATGCATTTCTAATTTCAATTGCAAAAAAAATATAAAAGCATCTATTTGAAATGCATTTCTAACTTTAATAGCAAAAAAATGAGAGCATCTATTCGAAATATGCACTCAGATTAAAAGTCAAAAATTGTTTTACACCGTTCTGTAAACTGATTTTACGTAGTTATTAAATCGGGAGTAATGTGAAATTAAACACACAATGTATTTTTCTTTATTGTAATTTATAAAATTACATCAAATAATTTTAATCACCGTGTATAAGGAATTTTATTAGATAATACGCTTTATTAAAAAAACCGTGGAGCATAAAAATTCATTCGTTTCATTAAAAATAAGGGATTTGAATTATTTACAAGACGCTTTCTATAAAAAAAGCAGAATTAAAATGCTCAACGTGCAATTTAATTATTCCAAGTAAAGAAACAAATGGAAATTACGTGCAAAATTTATATTAATTAATTCAAGTTTAAGTAACGAGTATTAAACAAGATGTACAAATAATAATTGAATATTTAATTAGGAGTCACTAAAAATTAAACGGTATTATTTTAATTGGAGTTAATTGAACCATTAGTAACATATAATATGCATAAAAGCTTGTAAAAACCCAATAATATTCAAATTGTAGAAGTGTTAGTTAGAAGTGGTATGATTGAACACCTGCGTATTTTTAAAAGTCACGTTCTGCGTAAATTTTGCAGATAACAAATGGTTACAGAGAATGTTGGAGAAACCGTCGCTTAATATTCACGGGAAATGCTAATAAAGTGGGTTATTTAACAGTCCACGTGGATTGAAATAACCGATACTAAAGAATATCGATTTGTACCACTCAGAACAGGGTAGATAGAGACGGATAATATGCGCAAGACAGAGTCACATATAGTAAAAGGCGTGATTTGAGCAACGTCACTGTGTTGCGATTGGTTGAAAATAAGAGGCAAACATGAGAGGTAAAAATAACATTTCTGTATAAAATTAATTAGTTATTCTCACGTTGCGAGCCGTGTGGAAATTTCATAGATTTTAAACTTGGACGTGTGCAAATTTTGTAGAAGCTGTGCCGAGCGATCGAAAAGGGAACATAGAATGACAAAATTCTGAAAACTGTCCGTTTTGGGGACATAACCGACGCACGGGCGGGCTATTATATATACCCGTGTTAATATGAGTTTCTCTCTCTTAGATTTTTGATTATTCGATGCTTTAAACAGTACTCTCTTAGTTTTTCGATTTGATTCAATAATTTAAACAGTTTGCTCGAATATTTTGGTGATTATTGAATACTTTAAAACAGTTTGCTCTTTACGTGCTACGATGAAAGTTATTTAGTGCATTTAGAAAAGAAGATACAAGGTAATTACGTCTAGTTATATTTACGAGTATTACTGTACCAACTATCAAAATTGTAACGATAAATGAATAAACAAAAGTAGGCACTTTTGGCGTATAGCGTGAAAGAAGTATGAATTTCTTTGCTATTTTTCGGGGGTGTTAATAATTAAATGGTATTCGTAATCGTGATTGGATCCACAAAACAAGATGTCGATATACTTAGATGAGTCCTGAGAAGCCCTGAAACAATTTTAGATGAATGGTGGTGTAGAAAATTTTAAAAGCGTTTAGAATCAGAAGCCGTAAACATAACCCAGTTGGAATGGTGTGATTAACAAAGGACGATGTACATTGGAGCCACGAGTGCATTAACCTTCAGGTAACTTATGCTTTGTTGTTCGATTTTGATGTTTTGGTGTGTTGAATAACTTTATAATTTGTTTACTTAAAATGGACAGTAGTGAATTTGCACAAACAACAAAATTTTAATTTTAAGGTGAAATTTTCTTGTTTAAGTAAGGGGGAGTATTTAGTATTTATGTTCTTGATTGTGATGAAAATTTGGGTTTGTCTTTGAGCTCAAGTAGACGAACCTGTTTAATTAACGTAAAGGGGTGGAAGATGCTCCCTTTTATTCACTTAGGTCTGCAAATATTGTTAAATTAATTAGTAGGCATCCTACAAGGACTTTAATTCGGATGCAAATTAAATTTGATCTTGAAATTTTATGATACTGAAATTTATGCTGAAATTTAATTTTGAAATTTTAATGTATTATAAATATTGATGTAAATAGAGTTAACGTTGATGTTTGTGGTAGGAATGTGTCTGTTTTTATTTATGAATGAGGATGAGAGTTTTAACTAGGTAAGCAGCCGAGGCGGAAAGAGTAAAGAGGCTATTATCAGAAGAGGATCACAGCAAATCTTGGTGCCAAATTCGAGAGGTTCGAATATTTTTTAACTCAGGTGAGGCTTTTGTAGGATACACAGCAATATATATATATATATATATATATATATATATATATATATATATATATATATATAATTACTGTACTCATAGAATAAACATGTTATTCATTTGAATTGTTCAAATATAAGAACAGTTCTAACTCATAAATCTGAACGATATAACACACATATTGCATTTGAGTTCTATAAGGATGTCTTCTTATCTATTGACAAGCGTCAATTTCGTATACTTCATTATTTGCAGTAATTTAACTAAAAGGTTTCAGATGAATTTAGACAATAAATGACAATTAAGAAAATTAAATATATATCAGCTACGAATACATACTTGTATTGGTTGACACAGACGTCGTTCAATTAATGGCTGACTAAGCGAAGATTTATCTCAGTATTAATTCTGTGATTGATATAAACTATAATAAATTTTAACCAATCACTATATTATTTTTCTGACAAGTCACATTTAAAAAGGTTTTCATTTTTATTTATGTTCTATAAATTCTCACTATTTGCAATACAGATTGAACATTATACAGACACATATCTTAGTATATAAGATATCTAATACTAACAGAAGCTTAGAAAATTCTGCTTCATATAAGTTGATTTAATATCCTTAGTATACTCAAGATATGTGTGAATGTGATAATCGTTCAAATTTAATAAAGCCAGTCATGTATAAATTTTTTTAGAACAAAAAAAAAAACTTTCTTAAGCTGACTAAGCGGATTTATTTATAATTCTGCTGATGTTAGCATTAAATTTCTCGCTTTTATTTTTCTGTAGATGTCAGCATTAAAAAATTTATACATGACTGGCTTTATTTAAATTTTCTATAGATTTCATATTTCTACAATTGCTATCTAGACAATACCTTAGCATTAAATTCTTGCTTACATGAGTTGAATTTTCTGCTGTTCTTGTTGTTTAATATCCTTATATACTCAAGATATGTGTGTGTGATAATCGTTCAATCTTTATTGCCACGTTGTAGTGTGTTTTATAGAACAAATCAAAATGAAAACCTTTTTTAAAGTTATCCTTGTCAGGAAAAAATAATGATAGTGATTGGGTTAAAATTATTGAGTAGTTTATAGTCAATCCAAATTAAGTACTGGAGAAAAAAATCGTTGACGCCGTGAGCAGATCCACCAATTGCAACGTACGACCTGATGTCACCAATACAGAGTATGTATTCGTTAGCTTAATATATAGATTTAATTTTCTTAATGCATTTACTTGGTCTAATATTCATTTGAATCTTTTTTTAGTGAACACGAAGAAGAAGAACAACCAGAAACGACCGCGCGTCAAAGATGAAGAAGACAGCCCTCATAGAACTGATAATGCAATATTTTTTTTACCGTTCAGAGTTGGAGTGAGTTAGAACTGTTCCTTATATTTGGGAACTTAAGTGAATTATAGTATGTTTATTCTAGAGTACATAACATTATATATATATATATATATATATATATATATATATATATTACTCAAATTTAGACCAGGGTAGAAAATTAATTAATTACATCAAATAATTTTAATCACCGTATATAAGGAATTTTATTAGATAATACTCGTTATTAAAACCGTGAAGCATAAAAATTCATTCGTTTCATTAAAAATAAGGGATTTAAATTATTTACAAAACGCTTTCTATAAAAAGAAGCAGAATTAAAATGCTCAACGTGTATTTAATTTAATTGTTCAAAGAATCAAATAAAAATTATGTGCGAAATTTATATTAATGAATTCAGTTTTCAAGTAATGGGTATTAAACAAAATGTACAAATAATAATTTAATATTTAAATAGGATTCACTAAAAATTAAAGGGTAGAAGTCAACGCCATTCATTATTATTTTAATTGGAGTTAATTGAACCATTAGTAACATATAATATGTATAAAAGCTTGTAAAAACCCAATAATATTCAAATCGTAGAAGTGTTATTTAAAATGTCACGATTGAACACACCTGCGTATTTTTAAAAGTCAATTTCAGTTTAATTTGTTTAGATAAACATGTAGATTCTAGGGATATTGGAAACGGTCGGATGCTTTAGCACGAAATACAAAACAGCGTTTATTTAAAAGTTACGTTCTGCTTAAATTCTGCAGATAACAGATAGTTACAGAGAATGTTGGAGAAACCGTCGCTTAATATTCACAGGAAATGCTAATAAAGTGGGTTATTTAACAGTCCACGTGGATTGTACACAGCCGATAGTAAAGAGTATCGATTTGCACCACTAAGGCCAAGTTAGAAAAGGAAAGAGAAAATGCGTCAGGCAGAGACACTAATAATTAAAGGCGGGGGTTGAGCAGCGTCACGAGAGCTACGATTGGTTGTAATCAGATGCAGATATGAGAGGTGTAAATGTAACGATTTCGATACAAAATTAATTAGTTATTCTCGGACGTGGTTGCGTGCCATGTGGAAAATTTCTGAGATTTAACTGGCGCGAGTGCAAATTTAATAAGAATCGCTGTGCCCGACTGTCGAAAGGGAACATAGTATCCGAAATTCTGGAAATTGTCCGTTTGCGGGACAAAACCGACGAACAGGCTAGCCATTATATAAACCCGGACTTTAAACAGTTTAGCTCTCTTAGATTTTCGATTTTGATTCAATACTTTAAACAGTTTGCTCGTATATTTTGGTGATTATTGAATACTTTAAAACAGTTTGCTCTTTACGTGCTACGATGAAAGTTATTTAGTGCATTTAGAAAAGAAGATACAAGGTATTAAAGTCTAGTTATATTTACTCATTACTGTACCAACTATCGAAATTGTAACGATAAATGAATAAACAAAAGTAGGCAGTTTTGGGTATAGCGTGAAAGAAGTATGAATTTCTTTGCTATTTTTCCGGGGTGTTAATAATCAAATGTTATTCGTAATCGTGAGTGGATCCACAAAACAAGTTCAGATATACATAGATGAGTTCCTGAAAAGCCCTGAAACAATTTTAGATGAATGGTGGTGTAGAGAAAATTTTTAAAAGCGACCAGTAATCCGAGGACCTAGACATAACCCAGTTGGAATGGTGTGATTAACAAAGGACAATGTACATTGGAGCCACGAGTGCATTAACCTTCAGGTAACTTATGCTTTGTTGTTCGATTTTTGATGTTTTGGTGTGTGTTGAATAACTTCATAATTTGTTTACTGAAAATGGACAGTAGTGAATTTGTACAAACAACAAAATTTTAATTTTAAGGTGAAATTTTCTTGTTTAAGTAGAAAGGAGTATTTAGTATTTATGTTCTTGATTATGATGAAAATTTGGGTCTGTCTTTGAGCTCAATTAGACGAACCTGTTTAATTAACTCAGGTCTGCAAATATTGTTAAATTAATTAGTAGGCATCCTACAAGGACTTTAATTCTGGATGCAAATTAAAAGGATGACTAATTTGATCTTGAAATTTTATGATACTGAAATTTATGCTACAATTTAATTTTGAAATTTTAATGTATTATAAATATTGATGTAAATAGAGTTAAGTTGATGTTTTGGTAGGAATGTGTCTGTTTTTTTATGAATGAGGATGAGGTTTTAACTAGGTAAGCAGCCGAGGCGGAAAGAGTAAAGAGGCGATTATCAGAAAGGATCCAAATCGTAGCGCCGAAAAGTGAGGCTCGAGTTCAAAATAAAATTGTTGATTTTATTCCAGGAAACTGGTGACTTTTTACGTGTCACAGCAGATAATGACGGCCAACGCTGGGCTCGATTAAAACAGTTCACGAATAATGGTGAACACGCAATATATATATTAATATATATAAAATGAAATTTATTGGCAAGTGACTCAATATTAACAAGGGCATCCTGTCGACGCGTTTCGTAATTGCTCATCAGGACAGGAGTAGCAAAGATTGTAATATTTAACACGAACACATTATGGAAGTCAATCACCTCAAATTTGTGCCTTCGTGCTGTTTCACCTGACTTTGCAGGTTTTATCAACAGTCGGCCAGGAGATCCGGTTCAACTGCCTTTTCCATATTATAATTATAAAGAATATGTAAATTTAATGAGTCAATTAGACTCATTAAATTTACATATTCTTATATATATATATATATATATATATTGCTGTGAATCCTCTCATATCTCTGTGTACTGGCCCTTTAAAAAACATTCGAGCCCCACAGTTTGGGCGTCAAGAATGCTGTGAAACCTTTTAAATCACCTGGTCCGTTGATTCCTTCTGTTAATCGCCTCGGCTGCTCTTCTAGATAACTTCCATTCTTAATCATAAAATTAAACAACACATTCCTACCACAAACATCAACGTTAACTCTTTACATCAATATTCAGAATACATTAAATTTTCAAATTAAATTTGAACATAAAATTCAGTTTTAAAAGAATTTCCGGATTAATTTTGTTATCATTTACTGTGCATCCAAAATTAAAGTCCTTGTTGGATGCCTACTAATTAATATAACAATATAAGCAGACCGAGTCTGAGTATAAAGGGCATCTACCACCCTTTACGTTAATTAACCAGGTTTGTCTAATTGAGCTCAAAGACTCCAAAGTTTCATCCTATTCGAACATCAAAACAAAATACTCTTTTACTTAAACAAGCAAATTTCATCTTAAAATTAAAATTTTATGGTTAGAAAATTCCACTAATGTCCATTTAAAGTAAATCAATTATAAAGTCATTCAATACACACAAAATGTCAAACAAAATAGTACAATTTACCTGAAGGTTATTGTCCTCGTAGCTTCAGTGTAATCGTCCTTTGTAAATCACACCATTCCAACGGATTCTATTTACAGCTTCAAGTTGTCAACGCTTTAAAAATGTTCTCCATCACCATTAATTTAAAGTTGTTTCTAGCTTTTCCGGAACTCATCTGTGTATATCTGCCTCTGGTTCAGTGGATGCAGACACATTTACGAACCATTTAGTCATTAACACCCCGCAAAATAGCAAAGAAATTCATACTTCCTTTTACCAATATTACCATATACTTAAAACTGCCTACTTTTGGGTATACATTTGTCGTTGTAAATTTTACTAATTGGTACCGTGATAATAAACTTTTATTACCTTGTATCTAAGTGCTGAAGTACATTCATGTTAGCACGTAAAATAACCAACTATTTTGAGTCACTAAAATATACAGCACACTTTAAATTATTTAATCAAACTAAAATGCACTGTTTAATATCAAGTCGCGGATGCACGAGCTTTTAACGCATCGAATCGTCGAAAGTCTAAGAGTTCTAAGAGAGCGAAACACATATTCCCGCCTGTATATATAGCGAATAGCCGACACGTCGCTTTGTTCCTAAAACGGTAATTCCAACGAATTCCTCATTCTACGTTCCCAGTCTGTAGCCTGCACGTCGATTTTATGAATTTAGTCCTCACCCCATTGAGATCTCAGAAAATTTCAACACGGCAAAGTTGTCCGAGAAAAACTAATTACTTTTATACAGAAATTGTTGTTCTACCTCTGATATATGCATCCTATTTTAACCAATCGCAACCCCTTGACGTTGCTTAAATCCGCCCTTTTACAATATGTGTCTTTGTGACGCATTTTCTCTTTCCTTTTCTAACCTGTTCGTATTGGTCAAATTTAGATTCTTTATTATCGATTATATTTTAGTCCACGCGGACTGTTATCTGGGTTTAATAAACCCGTATCGCACATTCTCGTGAATACTAAGTCCCGGTTTCTCCAAGATTCTTTGAAACATTAATTATTTGCCAAATTTACGCAGAATGAGCTTTTTTAAAAATACGCAGGTGTTCTGTATTTCCTGCTAAAGCATCTGATCGTTTCAATATCCTTAGAATCAACATGTTTATCCAAACAAATTAACTGAAATTGCCTTTTAAAAACACGCAGGGGTGTTCAAACGTAACATTTTAAATAACCTTCCTACGATTTGACTATTATTGGGTTTTTACAAGTTTTATGCTTATTATTAATAATGGTTCAATTAACTCCAATTAAAATTGATTTCCATCCTTTCATTTTTAGCGAATACAAATTATTATCCGTACGTTTTGTTTAATACCAGTTATTTAAAATAGAGTTCATTAATATAAATTTTGCACGTAATTTCCATTTGTTTAGGAATAATTAAATTATCCACTGCGCTTTTCAATACTTCTTTTGATGTAAAGCGTCTTATAGATAATTTAAATTTCTTATTTTACTGAAACGACCGAGTTTATGTATGCTTCAAGGTTTTAATAAAGCGTATTATTTAATGAAATTCCTTATACAGTAATTAAAATTATTTGATTTGATTATTTAATTTTCTACCTGGTCTAAATATGAGTATTTTATATATATATTACTCATATTTAGACCAGGTGAAAAATTAAATAATCACATCAAATAATTTTAATCACTGTGTAACAGCGTGAAGCATAAAAATTCATTCGTTTTATTAAAATTAAGAAATTTAAATTATGTACAAGACGCTTTATATCAAAAGAAACAGTATTAAAAAGCTCTGCGTGTAATTTATTTATTCCTAATAAAGAAACAAAGAGAAATTACATGCAAAATTTATCTTAATTAACTCTATTTCAAGTAACCGGTATTGAACAAAACGACAGATAATATCTATAGAAACTTGTAAAACCCAATAAAATGCAAATCCTAGAAGTGTTAGTTAGAAGTAGGATGTTTGAACACACTTGCGTATTTTAAAAGGCAATTTCAGTTTAATTTGTTTAGGTAAACATGTCGATTCTAAGGATATTGAAACGGTCAGATGCTTTAGCACGAAATACAAAACAGGGTTTATTTAAAAAGCTCTGAGAATTAATATTATTTTGAACACCTGCGTAGTTTAAATATCACGTACGGCGAAAATTGTGTAGATAACAAATGGTTTCAAAGAATCTTGGAGAAACCGGGCTTAATATTCACGAGAATGTGCGATACGGGGTTATTTAACCCAGATAGTCCACATGGACTAAAATATAATCGATAATAAAGAATATCAATTTGCACCAATACGAACAGGTTAGAAAAGGAAAGAGAAAATGCGTCAAGCAAAGACACATATAGTAAAAGGCGTGATTTAAGCAACGTCACGAGGGTCACAATTGGTTGAAAATAGGATGCAAATATCAGAGGTAGAAACAACAATTTCTGTACAAAATTAATTAGTTTTTCTCGGACATGTTTACGTGCCGTGTGAGAATTTCTGAGATTTAAATGGGGTGAGTGAAAATTCGTAAAACCGACGCGCGAGCGACGGACTGGGAACATAGAATGAGAAATTCTTAAGAATTGTCTGTTTTGAGGACAAAAGCGACGTGCCGGCTATTCGCTATATATACCGGTGGTAATGAATTTCGGCCTCTTAGACTTTTGACTATTCGATGCGTTAAAAGCTCTTACATCCGCGACTTGATTCAAGATGTTAAACAGTGCATTTTAGTTTGATAAAATAATTTAAAGTTTGCTCGTATATTTTAGTGATTCAAAATAGTTTGTTATTTACGTGCTAACATGAATGTACTTCAGTGCACTTAGATAAAAGGTAATAAAATTTAGTATCACTGTACCAATTAGCAAAATTTACAACGACAAATGTATACACAAAAGTAGGCAGTTTTGGCGTATATTGGTGAAAGACGCATGAGTTTCTTTGCTATTTTTCGGGGGTGTTAATAATTAAATGGTTCAAATACGTGTCTGGATCCACGAAACAAGGGTCAGATATACACAGATGAGTTCCGGAAAAGCCCAGAAACAACTTTAAATAAATGGTGATGGAGAAAATTTTAAAAGCGTTGAGAATTAGAAGCCGTAAATATAATCCTGTTGGAATGGTGTGATTAACTAAAGGGACGATGTACATTGAAGCTACGAGGACAGTAACCTTCAGGTAAATTATACTATTTTGTTTGACATTTTGGTGTGTGTTGAATAACTTTATAATTGATTTACTTTAAATGGTCATTAGTGAAATTGTACTAACCATAAAATTTGAATTTTAAGATGAAATTTGCTTGTTTAAGTAGAAAGGGGTATTTAGTATTGATGTTCTGGATTATGATGAAATTTTAGGTATGTCTTTGAGCTCAATTAGACGAACCTGGTTAATTAACGTAAAGGAGTGGGAGATGCTCCCTTTATACTCAGACTCCGGTCTGCTTATATTGTTATATTAATTAGTAGGCATCCAACAAGGACTTTAATTCTGGATGCACATTAAAATGATAATAAAATTAATCTTGAAATTCTTTAAAACTGAATTTTATGCTGAAATTTAATTTGAAAATTTAATGTATTCTGAATATTGATGTAAATAGAGTTAACGTTGATGTTTGTGGTAGGAATGGGTTTGTTTTTTTTATGTATGAGGATGAAAGCTATCTAGAGGAGCAGCCGAGGCGATTAACAGAAGAAAGTCAACAGACCAGGTAATTCAAGAGGTTTCACAGCAATATATATATATATATATATATATATATATATATATATATATATATAATTCTACCCTTACTTTGGGCTTCAACCTATATTATGTGTCCACTTTCCCTTTTACTATTATTAAATCTCGCTACTTGTCAGTTACTCACTCTTTATTTTATAAATTTTTAAAATGTGCACACCTGATGCACGCCCCGTACTTGCAACGTTTGGTTGGTTCTTTAATTAATTATTTATTGCAATGCCTCGACTATTTAAGCTCTTAATCTCAGGGTGTTCAACTACTTATAGATGTGCAACGTCCAACCAAAGTGCTCTCTTTTGTTTTACTACTAAAATTGATACTCTACTTTTGTATATGCCAAAATTTCTAATAAGATCAAAGTTGCTTTATGCCAAATTAAATTACTACCAAAATTGTATGCCTATTTTTGACGTATTAAGATATATTTCAACACTCACCTGGTCTATACTCCGTTGATGCCTCTCTGACTGCTGGCTCAAAATCCTTATCGCCGTATGCGTCTTCACACTGATGTTCTTGAATTTCCGTGCCGCCTCCAGGTGTCCTTGAATTTTAACTGCTCCCCAATACCTGAAATGATTAACCCAAATTTAGAATTTAGAAAAATCAGTGCTACAACTTCCCCTGTGCTAATCTCCGCTTCGAATCCTTGTTTTCTCTATAAATCCGTCCGCTTCTCCGTATCTAATCCCAATCTACTCGTTCCTGTATCTTTTTGCTCGATGCTCCTGCTACCTTTAAACCGCTCTCCAATATCCAACTTCTTTCCTATGTATAACCACTCTCGATGTCCTTCTAACTTTAAACCGCACTCCAATATCCAACTTCTTTCTATGTATATCCACTCTCGATGTCCTTCTACCTTTAAACCGCTCTCCAATATCCAACTTCTTTTCTATGTATAACCACTCTCGATGTCCTGCTACCTTTTAAACCGCTCTCCAATATCACTTCAAATCTATATAACCACTCTCGATGACCTGCTACCTTTAAACCACTCTCCAAATCCAATAATTTTCCGTCGCACAATCACTACTATTCACTTTATACTTCCGATGCTTGTTTCTTTACCACTTTATTCAATTGAAACTCCTTTTAAAACAACTACTTTTATTTTCTTTTAAATATCTTGTTACAAATTAGCACAGTTAGTAAAACACGTCTTTTTATAAAATTGGTTCGAAAATAGTCTGCCTTGTTTACTCTCTAAGGCGACCATGTTAACTCTCTTAGCCTACTACATCTCAAAGTTCATAACAAATAACTACGTTTGTGTCGCACATACCAAAGTTCATGTCTTTTATACAATTTCATAATCACATTAAATTCTAATATATGTCCTAAATCTTTACATTCCACCAATCACATTTTACGTTGTCATAACTAATAATTTTGAGTTTACAAATATTGTCCAAAAGTTGATTCTATATAAAATGAAACCAAAATAAATTACACTTGACCCTGGATGCATGTTGATAGTAAACATTTACAGACGCATCCGGCTTTTGGACGGCAAATGTACTTTCAAAGGCTTTTAAAATTCAAACTCGGCATAAACCCTTGAGCACTGCACATCTTACTACGTCACTTAGTCATTTTAAAATTACCTTTTGGCACTTAATTTCAACTACTATTTTTGAATGGTATTTTAGTATACATAAAATACGGCAAACATACATTTTTAAGTTTATGTGATCAAATATGTGGATTATTTTTGTTTGGCATATACTACCTTGTACTAAACAACCCTTATAACTCTTAGTAGCTCCCTTAGACATTATATTATATATATATGTATGTATTTTATAAATTACAATAAAGAAAAATACATTGTGTGTTTCATTTCACATTACTCCCGATTTAATAACTACGTAATCTCAGTTTACAGAACGGTGTAAAACAATTTTTGACTTTTAATCTGAGTGCATATTTCGAATAGGTGCTCTCATTTTTTTGCGATTAAAGTTAGAAATGCATTTCAAATAGATGCTTTTATATTTTTTTTGCAATTGAAATTAGAAATGCATGTGATCTAAAAATTGCAGAGTTGCCTTCAGTACGTAACTATGGAAATGCAAATGCTGAAGAAGTATTAGACTAGACTATCGTTGATAAGAAAAAAAGCTGTCTGACATGGGTTGAATTTTCTGATGTTCTTGTTGTTTAATATATTTATATATACTCAAGATATGTGTGTGATAATCGCTCAATCTTTATTGTCAAGTTGTAGCTGTGTTCTATAGAACAAATCAAAAATGAAAACTATTTTTGAAATTGCCCTTGTCAGGAAAGAATAATGATAGTGGTTAGGTTAAAAATTATTGAGTAGTTTATAGTCAATCCAAATGAAGCGCTTTAAAAAATTGTTTACTCCGTGAGCAGATCCACCAATTGCAACGTTAGCATATATTTCAATAGATTTATTTCTAGTTTCTTTGAAGTTGGAGCATTTCATAAATTTCCTCGTTTATATATTTCTTGCAGATAAACTGAGTTCGCGATTTAATAACTACGACTTGTTATTCTTTAAAAGCGAGAATGAGAAAATTGGTGCAGTCAGTCTGTTTGTCTATTTGTCTGTCTGTCTTTAGCAAAATTTTCGAGATATCTGTACAATTTGTTAAATGGTGTAAAACCAGTATAGAGCTATTGCGTTGATCAATTATAATTGCTTTCAGGGTTGAGAGTCCCATTCGTGCTGTCTGAGTTTAATTGTTTTTTTCTGCAGACATCAGCATTAAAGATTTCTTACTGACTACAATAATAATAATACAGACACAATCTTTTCTATTGTATTTTATTATTATCAAACCATTCTTTTAATAACAAAGTATTTTGTTTTGCAATAGATAGGTTTTCCATCTATTTCTTATTCTTTTCTAGACCCTTCACACATACTTCTTCACCGGGTCGGATAATTTGCTTCGGCTAACAATGTAAAAATTATATTAAAATAAATAATACAGACACAATCTTTCTATTGTTTTTTATTATTATCAAGCCATTCTTTTAATAACAAGGTATTTTGTTTTGCACATTGCAGATTATTATTGCTGTGTCTACAACAATGGATGTTATATTTTAAACGGTTGTTGATTTTTAATTCCGATATCTTAGGACAACCTAGTGCAAGCATATCAGTTACAACGTTTTGCATTAGATAGGTTTCAATCAATTTCTTCTTTTCTAGACCCTTCACAAATACTTCTTTACCGGGTAGGATAATTTGCTTCAAATAAAGCGCTATATATGATAAACCCATTCCAGCCGTTGAAGATTCATCCCAAGAAAGACCATAAATATTCTTTGTCACCCAGTCGTTATATTTTATATGATCTTGGCTCAAACAACTGGACTGCATTGGCAATTTAAAAATTTGATGCCAAACAACACCTTTCAACAAGTCCAAAACCGCAATTTCTTTACACACAAACTCGTTTTTCTTGTATTTAAATCCCTGAATATCAATTATATACATGTTTGTGTGTAAATATATGCAGTAAACTTCGACTAATTAAATTAATATTAGGAGCAATCTCCTTATATAGCAGATTACCACCATCTGCGTTATTATCGCTCGGTTAAGACACAGTGGACTGTAATTTTTTAAACATGAACAAACAAATATAAAGCAATGGACTTACCCAAGATCTGCAGCTCGCTTTAAATAGGCGTTTAAAGAGTGAGATTTAGGATGGTCATTGAAGGAAGGCAAGGATCACCAATTTAGAAATTTAACGTTTTCGAACCCACTCTAAGACGGGTGCAAGGGGTTATTTTGACGTGCACACCGATGCCACAGTTTACTAGCGAACCGAATCACACCGATGTTTGTTACTATCTGTTTTAATTTAGTTATTGTCAGAATTGGCATATGTTTCAATTTATCTATAAATTAAAATAACCTGAATTGAATGCTATTCTGGCAATAATTTTTCGAATTAATAAATTGTAATTTTAAAATAAAAGGAATTTGTTGCCGGCGTTACCATGCGTACTTTGCCAACCCACTTTTCAACCTATCACAAGAGTGAACACATTTTGAATTGAAACAGGCCCATGTGTATTTGCAGCCTCTAAACATAAATAAAAAACATAAATCAGAATCCACTTTAATTAAACACAATTGACTTGAATGCGATATTTTGCATCTGTCATACTTTATAACTTCTAGCTAGAAAACCAAATTCAAAACATCTACACACATTTTCTCTGCACTTACATTTTTCAACATACGTGTGTTTTGAAGTATGTATGTTCCATTGAAAGTACTATAAAGCCAATCCTAATTCAAAACGTGCCCAAAAGTATTTTACATTAAAAGTATATAACGCCGATCCTAATTCAAAACGGTGCACGTGTAACTTCTCGCTAGAAAACCGAATTCAAAACAGCTACACACATTTTTTTTCTGCACTTACATTTTTTTCAACATACGTGTGTTTTTGAAATGTTTCATTGAAAGTAATATAAAGCCGATCCTAATTCAAAACGTGCCCACAAGTATTTTACATTTGAAAGTATATAAGAATTCAGGTTTTCACATTTTACATTAAAAGTATATAACGCCGATCCTAATTCAAAACGGTGCACGTGTAACTTCTCGCTAGAAAACCGAATTCAAAACAGCTACACACATTTTTTCTCTGCACATACAGTTTTCAACATACGTGTGTTTTGAAATATGTTCCATTGAAAGTAATATAAAGCCGATCCTAATTCAAAACGTGCCCACAAGTATTTTACATTGAAAGTATATAAGAATTCATGTTTTTGCAACTATTTTACATTGAAATTATATAGGGCCGATCCTAATTCAAAACGGTGCACGTGTATTTTACATATTAAAAATACGTCTGTCGCGTTTTGAATTAGGACCGGCCTTATTTATCTACTTACTATATATGCAACAACATGCACATTCTCAATTTTGATGAAATAATGTACTCACAAAAATTAAATAAGTGTTGTTTATATGCAACACCATGCAATAGAGGGTTAAATCTTTTCACATCTTAAAACAATATTGCAGAATATCCAAATTTACTGTAGTAAATGGAGTTGAGCCACATAACATCTAAAATAATGTTTATAATTCTAAAATAAAAAGATCCAAATAAAAAGCATAATTCTTAAATAATAATACCAAAAAATTGTTGTGTTTGGTCTTCTGGTTACAGTTTTAAAGAAGAAAACATGAGTTTTTCAATGACAAACCTTTTTAAAAGCGCGCTAGCTCAAATTTGTATTTATGTGGATTAGAACAGTTCACCACCAAAGCGACGTAATATGTTATTATAATGTAGGTTGCCGTTCACCACTGCTACCATGATTTTTTAGCGCCATTGGGAATGGCATTCAATAAGATCGCTAATTCTTCCTACAAAGCCTGAGCTACTTTATAAGTAAACTGGACGGTAAATTTTCCAGTTAATAAATTTGGATGATTTTCTATAAAAAAACTCTAGCAGAAGATCTTGCTGAGCTGCATTCATTAATGCAAGTCTACGATTCTCGCTTATTTTACTTAATACAAAGCCAGAAAACTAACACAGTAACCACGAAAATATGGGTCGTGTAGTCAAGGAAGAAGGTAACCTCACAACTTGTCAAATTAAGTAGTTCTAATATACTCAATTAGTTTCACTGTTCAAACTCGATTGTTTGCACATGCACAGTTTGCAAGAAGGATGTTCCTATAATATACAATTCTACTAGATTCAAGAATACCTAATTACAAACGTAAGACAACATGCCAGTAGATGTGACCTATAGTCGAAACCATGAAAAAGTCGTCTGCATCACTTGTATTTGTACGAATTAAGTTGAAAATTTTAAGTCAATGTAGCGGTTGTCAAGTTTTCGTCAAGCTTCGTGCATCTGCAAACCGTAATGAAGCGTAGTTGCCAATAATATTTAATTTTCATAGAGATAGTTACTTTAACTATTTTTAAATTGGCGTCTTCTTGTTTTACGAGTTTAATGAATTCAGTTGAAATAAAACGCGTTTTCATAAATTGAGTTTCATATATTGATTTAAATAGAAACGTAAAATAACTATAATATAAACTATTTACGGCAGCTGCATTGAAATCTTTTTCAGAATGATAAGTTTGGCAACCGTGCTTTATGGAAAAATTAACATTTTCTCTTCTTTACGTTCTAATAAAATGACTAATGACATTTTTACACCAAACATTAATTTTCATTATTCTTTTAACACTTTAAAAAGTATATTTCATTTACAAAAAACTAAGAAAGATATCCTATTTTAAAGAAAAAGCATAATTTTACCAAAGGTTAGCCTGTTAAGTATTTATAGTTTAAAACATACGGATACGGACATATACTCTTCTCTGTCATTTTCCCAGATAAACGTGTTCACGTATGTCGTTATTTAAGCATTTACAAATAGTATTACTATCTTTATCATATACATTAGTTAAGATTTTAAATAATCTTAAACGTATGTTTCGAAATGAGTTAGACACTTATGACGTAGAGGACTTCTTTCATTGTTCCTACTATATCACTTCTTTTAGAAGGATGCGATCATTCTCATGAACTCGAGAATAGGAACCCTGTTCTACTAAAGTTTGGAAACATAACTAGTTACATACCAAAAATCGACTATGTATCACATTTAGATTAAGTATAAATTATAAGGTAGTTCCCGCGGATATTTTTAAATGAACTTGTCAATTTCCGTCATTCCGGACAGTTGTGTTTGCGCAAAAGAATGCGCAGGTGCGGAGTGAATGGTGCAAGTGCGCGGTGTGTGGTACGACGCCATTAGACTACGAGGCCTGAAGCCGAGAACAGCTACCTGTGTCGTGGTGTGTCTTTTATTTTTTTTTAGGATGTAGGTTCCCTATTACCTTATCTTCGTGTGCCTTTACCTGTATCCTTCTTTCCCTACCTACGAACGAACAAAAGAGGATGGACGAATAAAATCTGGGTCAGCAAATGGCGTGATGTGATCCACACGAGATGGCCTTGAGGTATAAACTGTAGGCGTCGCCGTGGATCAATGTAGTAAGCGTAAGACTACGGATCCCAAGGTCCTGGGTTCAAATCCCGACGCCGACTGCTTGATAAATGGCAGGTGAGCATTTGTCACAAATTACGCACCTTGTTCAGATGAGAGGTTAAATGAGGTCGTGTGAGTGTTGTCACGCACGTTAAAGATCCCTACCTTGCCTGACGGCAAGGGTTCAATTCTAAATTTCCAGGCAACAAAGAATTCGCCTCTTGGCCAACGTAGTACCTTCTGGTGGAGCATTGGAAATGTAAATGAACGGTATAAACTGTAAGGTGCAATTTAAGTGAGTACATTGCTTTCATTTATATTTTTAATTTGATCATTGTATCACTTGTAAACGTTGTTTGGTATTTGATACAATTTACCGCGTAATTATGTTATATTAAACGATGCGCAATAGTATGAAACACGCGAGAAACTGTAAGAAACTAAGATTTTTTTTCTTAATTTATCTTGGGTATTAAACCACTCAAAGTTTTTGAAATTGTCTTTATTTACGTTTCGATCCATGACCAAGGATCGTTATCAAAATAATAAGATTTAAGTTTGACGTTTATGACATAAATTGAAGGACTTGAATACTTTGATTTGAATACATTAGGTGAAAATTTTTAAAGTTTAAAAGAATGAGTACTTTCAATTTGCGTTGCGTCCTGGGAGCGGCATTTTAAGGTAGCCAATACGCTTAACGTGGGGCTACCTTAAAAAGCCGCTCCAGGACGCACCACAAATTGAAAGTACTCGTTCTTCTAAACTTTAAAAATTTTCACCTAATGTATTAAATCAAAGAGTAATAAATCAAAGTCATTTTCAACTGGTGTCATAAATGTCAAACTTAAAATTTTTTATTATTTTGACAAGGATCCTAGATCATGGATCGAAACGTAAATAAAGACAATTTTAAAACTGTGAGTGGTTTAATACCAAAGATAAACTAAAAAAATACAATAACTAAGGTTGTTTGTGGATGTGTAAACAATTTCCTTGCGTATATTTATGTAATACAGTTGAAAAATAAAATTAAAGTTGAATGGAGTTTTCTCTCATCTACTAGAAATATTCTCTTCTTCGTATTTCAGTAATTTTGTATATGAATCTTTACTGATATCTGTCAAGAAAATTGTGTTCATTCATAGTTAAAATAAACTTTTTTTGAAACATATTATATGTTGCTTTCTATTTACAGCTTAGCTAAGAATGGCTTAAAATTAGATTAGGTGAAAATCTAACCTTACCTAACTTCATTTGCATTTGATTATTAGAAGGTTCAACTTAGCATTTTAGCTAACTAACCTATAAAGGTTTGAAAATAATATTAAAATCAACTGATTCTTGTTAAGAATCAACTTGGTATTAACTGTTATGTTGCAGTTGCTTTTATAAATGTGCAATAAAAATTTATATCATACGCAACACGAAAAATATTGAAGCGGGCTACTGCTACCGCGCTTCTTTAATTTAAAATACAAGTAATAACAATAGTGTTTATTACTCACTGTTCACAAGTCTAATTAACAGTATAAGCCTTATTTATAAATGTTTTCAGTCCACTTAACAATGAAGCACTATTACACTAATGAATTCACAAGCACTAATATCTTCTTCAACTAACTTCTTTATCATAGGTCCATTAACAACACTAACACAACTATTTATTTATACACTTCTATCTATTTATGTATACTACAAGCTGCATGCACATTAGACACAGCATATAACATTTATGTATATTCTTGAACTCCTAAAATCTCAACTACGTTTACTGTACACGATATAATTTATATTAGACATTCTAGTATAGACTAACTCTTACATTTATAAGTGGCCTTATATATAGCCTGAATTAAAGATATAACTCATTATCTAGTATTTTCTAGAATTCTGGAACCGTAGAGAATAAATAGTGCTTGCGGCGTTTTGGGTGTGTTTGATGGGTTGTCTAGTAGTAGCTCGCAACAATATATTCTCAATATAAACTTAGGAAGGGAAGCTGGTATCTAAGGTAGATCTATAGGCACCTTATCTGGAGTAAGGAGAATGCAAAAAATCTAACTTTATTTAAGTTCCTTAGTATTAAAAAGAACGTGTTCTCAACTAAAGGCGATTTTTGGCGATATAGACTAACATACTTAATTATGTGTGTATGTGTTAAACTTGCGTTTTGTCGATAAAATTTACTGGAGGGGAAATTGTACGGCACCATTCTATCAGATAAACGAACATACATTGTTCTGTACCAGGTTATACTTGTGTAGGCGATTTTTCGCGACATACTTGAATTGTTCGAGTATGGTATGTTGAAGTATCCCCCCCACTATTTAAAAAATACTTACTTGTGCGGCACCGAGAACACGTATTGTAGTTTCCTAACCTCGCTTTGAATAATTACCCGGTAAAAGTCAAGTGTTTAACATAAGGCGATTTTTCGCGACATAAACTAACATACTTAATTATGTGTTAAACTTGCGTTTTGGCGATAAAATTTACTGGAGGGGAAATTGTATGGCACCATTCTATCAGATAAACGAACATACCCTGATCTGTACCAGGTTATGCTTGTGTATGTTAAACACTTGACTTTTACCGGGTAATTATTCAAAGCGAGGTTAGGAAACCAATAGGTTTTCGCGGTGCCGCACAAGTAAATATTTTTAAATAGTGGAGGATACTTTAACATACCATACTCGAACAATTCAAGTATGTCGCGAAAATCGCCTTACAAGCATATACCTGGTACAGAACAGGGTATGTTCGTTTATCTGATAGAATGGTGCCGTACATTCCTCCGTAAATTTATCGCAAGTTTACTACACATAATATTTGTTTATGTCGCGAAAAATCGCCTTATGTTAAACACTTGACTTTTACCGGGTAATTATTCAAAGCGAGGTTAGGAAACTATAATACGTTTTCGCGATGCCTCACAAGTAAATGTTTTTTAAATAGTGGGGGGATACTTCAAATACCATACTCGAACAATTCAGTATGTCGCGAAAAATCGCCTTAAGATTATTTTAACTTAGGTTAGATTATCTTAGTTTTTGGGCAAATAGAAAACAACATATGATAGCCAGTGTATTTTCATTTAAATGGTTTTGTTGGTATTCAAAAATTGTAATTTTTGTTTTCTAGTCTATAAATAGAGCAACAGAGAGCGGACATGTAGTAACAGTTACCACGTGACCTTGAATTCTTTCCTACATTCAAAATTTAAATCCTAGGTGCATTTGCTTTTCTGTTTCTA
Source organism: Platerodrilus igneus (assembly GCA_036346225.1). Lineage (NCBI taxonomy): Eukaryota > Metazoa > Arthropoda > Insecta > Coleoptera > Lycidae > Platerodrilus > Platerodrilus igneus. The sequence goes on from JARFIW010000559.1 coordinate 4,949,322, forward strand.
ATAGCAACAAATAAATAAAAAAAAGAATGTGTAATTATAATTGTTGATAATATAAGTTTCTTTATTTTCTAGAATGCCATGTAGTTTTCATTTCAGCCATTATATCGTTTTATTAAGGCAGACTATGGAATGTATATTAAGGAAGAGTTTAAACTAAGTCCTTCAATATACGATTCTATTGAACAAGAATCGATTGACTTGAAATCTGAAGATGAACAAGATCTGTTATTAAACAGTAATGTGGATGAAGTCCTACGGTTTACCTATTTACAGGTCTGCAAGTAAATGCAATTCAAAGACAGCGCAACAAATTGAAAAGCCCACGCATATTTAAGTGTCTTTCTTGCACGTTTACATGTGGAAGTTCTACAGGAATAAGCAACCATAAAAGGAAGCATGCAAACACGTTATTTACCTGCACATTATGCGAATACAAAGCCAAACAAGAAGGACACTTGCGCTTACATATGGTTAGTCATAAGAAAAAAGTTTTAAAACAATATTCATGCTTGTGCTGTGATTATAGATCTTCTTATAAGTTTCGAATTAAGAACCACATGAGAATACATACTGGTGACAAAATCTTTTCATGTACAAACTGCGAATTTACTACTGCACACCTTAAGAGTTTAATCAATCACACGATACGTCATACAGCAGAACGGAATTTTGTATGTGCTGTATGTGATTACAAGGCATTACGCAAAGACCGACTATTGGATCATATGTCCACTCATTCAATACTAAAAAAATTTTCTTGCTCGCTATGTAATTATCAAGCATCACGTAAAGAACAAATAAAACTGCATATGCATACACATCTCCAAGAAAAAAAAAATTACTGTCAGTTGTGTGCTTTTTCTACGGCTCATTCAAAGAGTTTAGAAAATCATATGAGAACTCACTTAAATGAGAAAGCATTTACTTGTAATTTATGTGATTATAAATCCTGTAGAAAAGATACTCTTCAAAATCATAAGTTAAAACATTCAAATAATAAAAATTTTATTTGTAGTAATTGTGTATATAAAACAAAGAGGAAGGATCAACTAAAAGCTCACATGCTAATACATACCAGAGAGAGAAATTATGCCTGTAACATTTGCAATTATAAAGCATTGCGAAAAAATAACCTCAAGGTCCATATAAGAACGCATACCGGTGAAAAACCTGTTGCATGTACATTTTGTACATTTAAAACCATTTCTGAAAGTACTTTACGAGAACATTTAATTCTACACAAATATATTTATTAACATTCAATCGCAGTTCCCACAAGCCAGTAACTCCAGTACAACACTTGAATCTATAAAATTCCTTTAAATTTCAAGTATTTCCAATGTATTCTTTGTAATGAAATTAATTAAATCCTTATTTACTTATTTTTGTATTTACTGAAACAGCACTTAATTATATGTTGAAGAAATAGAACGTTTACATTACATAATTTAATAGGTCACTTGAAATCCACTTGTCGAAACAATGTTTCTATTTTTTAAAATACTATGCGATGTATATGCTTTGTGAGTAATCCGGTGTGTTTGACCCTACTAGTGGTTCAATTATGAACGTTTCATATCAAGAGAAACAACTATTTTGGTACACATTTGATTTCTCTATAATATAAATGACATGTAGTGCAACATTACAGTCGTGCAACACTGTAGCTGTGTTGTAGTTTCTATCATTGTGTTGATGATTTTGTTTTCGGCCTTACTTAAGGTCGGTTTGACGTAGCTCTAACTTCTTTTCTATTCTGTGCTAATCTAAAAAGTTCTACAACCCTGCACAGCTTAAATTTCTATAAATTTGACTAATATAGCTAGGTCTAGGTCTTCCTATATTCTTCTATCTTTTTCCTATCTAGCTGGCTCTACATAGATATTAGCTACCTGATAGTTGTTAAAGAACCCCAACATGTTTACATGATTCCCCTTTATAAGGAAATGAAATAATACCTGGTTATCCCCTCCAAAAAAGGAAAAGTGTTAAATTATATGTTATGGTAAGGCTTAAGCAAGCAATCGCTGTCAACATGCCAGACCCTTAACTAATTGTGAGTTATGTCATGGTTACATTTAGTTAACTGATTTTTATTTTTTTTTGTTTTGTTTTAGAAATTTACTTAAGGTCGGTTTGACGCAGCTCTAAATTCTTTTCTATTCTGAGCTAGTCTAAAAAGGTCTACATATACCCTTCACAACCTAAATCTCTAATAATTTGACTAATATAGCTTTGTCTAGGTCTTCCTACTCTATTTTTATTTGGTAGTCTATAATCTAAGACCTTAAAAAATAGTTCCTCATGTCTTAACTGATGCCCTGTCATTCTATCTTTCCTGACACTTAACTGTTTCCACATACAGAGTTCCAAACCTATCCTTCTATAAACTTCCTCATTTGTTACTCTATCTGTCCAACTAATCCTTAACATTTTCCTATAACACCGAGTTTCAAAAGCTTCTACCTTTTTCTTATCTACCTCTTTAATTGTCCAAGTCTAACTACTGTATAGTAGAACGCTCCATACGTACGACTTTAAGAAACTTTTTCTATTATCTAAACTAATACTATTAGCTATTAGTAAATCTTTCTTTTTTAAAAACATTTTTCTAGCTTGAGCTATTCCAGCTACTATATGCTTTCTGCTACGTCCGTCCTTTGTAATTATACTACCTAAGTAGCAAAACCTTCTACCTCCTCTAACTCGGTATTACCAATTTTTAATTTTGATTTAGAACTAGGCTGTAACTCACTAGTCATTATCTTTGTCTTTCCTGAGTTAATTCTCATACTATAGTTACTCTGTAGTATCTCATCTAAAATATTTAAAAACTCTCCTAACTCTTTTCTAGACTTTGCTATAATGGCTGTATCATCTGAAAAACGTAACATGTCTATTTTCCGTCCCTATACACTAATACCTATATTATTTCTCTCTCTAGCTAAGTTTAAAGCTTCCTCAATATAAACATTAAAAATCAAGGGAGATAATATACAGCCCTGTCTAACGCCATTTCTAATCTTAGCTTCCTTTTCTATTTCATCAAATCTAATTACTACGCTTTGATTTTTATATAGACTGTAAACAATTTTTCTATCCCTATGAGAGATTCCCATTTTTCGCAAAACCCTGAACATAACAATCCAATTAACCATATCAAATGCTTTTTCTAAATCTACACACGCGAAATGAATCTTTTTATTTTTTTGTAACCTTTTTTCGATAATTACCCTAATCATTAGTATCGGTTCTCTAGTTCCTCTATCTACGAAATTCATATTGGTCTTCCCCTACATAATTCTCAGTCAAAGCTTCTACTCTATTTTTAATTATTATTGTTAGTATTTTGGAAGTGTGGGAAATTAAACTAACCGTTCTAAAATTCTCACATCTATCAGCTTCTGACTTTTTTAGGATTGAGATAATATTTTTTTCGAAATCTATTGGGACCTCACCTGTGTCATATAATACTTTTACTAGTTCATATAGTCTGTCTAAAGTTTTCTGACTGGCATATTTTATTAATTCTGCAGGTATATCGTCTATTCCAGGCACTTTATTTAATTTATGATTCCTAACGGCCCTATCAAATTCCTTTCCTTCTATTGAGAACCCTATTTCTACATCCTCTTCTTGGTCGTTCTCTAACTCATGCATATCGTCTCCCTTATATAAATCTTCTAAATATCTTTTCCATCTATCTGCTACCTCAACCTTATTTATTAGAAGCTAATTATTCTCATCTTTAATACCATTATATTTTTCCTATCGTCCCCGAAAAACTTTTTAACTGCCCTGTAAGCCGTATCTGTCCTACCTACTCTCAAATCATCTTGTATTCCCTTACAATTTTTCTACACTCATGTACTATCTTATTTCTAACTCTATTGTATTTTTGTTTACTTTCACTATCCAATTCTCTGAAAGGTTTAAGCTTTCTTCTATTCTTTATTAAATCTAATATCTTGTTTGTTACCCAGGGTTTTCTTGCTTCAACTTTTTTCTTACCTATAGTCTGTGTTGCTGTATCATGTAGAGCCCTTTTTATTTCTTTCCATCTATTTTCTATGTTCCCTCCTATAGCTATCTCTTTGATCTTATTATCTAATACTTGTTTATATTCCTCTTTTACCTCACTTTCATTAAGCTTAACTAGATCCCATCCCTATCTTTTATCCTTTTCCAATTTTTTGAATTTTAGATTACACTTCATTTTAACTAAGTTATGATCACTATCTATGTCAGCCTCTGTTAACTACAACAATTTTTAACTTGGTTTCTAAATCTTTGTTTAACTAAAATATAATCTATTTGGTATCTAGCCCTATCACCTGGCGCTTTCCATGTATATCTTCTTCTAACATGTTGTTCGAATAGGGTGTTTGCAGTTACTAATCGATGTTCCTGGCAAAACTCAACTAATCTTTCTCCTCTATCATTTCGTCTAGCATGCCCAAATTTTCCTACCATTTTTCCTCACTACCTTCTTCCACTGATGCATTAAAATCGCCCATAACTATTAAATTCTCATCTCCCTTTACTTTTCTCACTACACTATTTATATCCTCGTATACCGTTTCTACTTCCTCATCCTGGTTCTGAGTTGTTGGCATGCAAACCTGTACTAAAACAGTGTCTGTGGGTTTGCGAACTCAATCTAACCATAATTATTCTATCGCTAAATTGTAAGTACTTTTTAACTTTACGTCCTAATCCTTTACCTAACACTATTCCTACCGCTGCCTGTCCATTAGTTGAAGAAGTTGTAATTATTCTATAATTATCTTTCCAAAAGTCATTACTATCTGGCCATCTCACCTCACTAATACCTAAAATGTCCAGCTTTTCTTTTCTCATTTCCACTAATAAATTCGTTAACTTATCTACTCTAAGTAATGACCTTACATTCCAAGTCCCTATCACTAAATCGAACCATTGTTTTAAATTCTTACGATGATGAGCCCCAAGTACCCCCTCTCGGAGATCCGAATGAGGGGGTATTTTACCCCCAGACAAGAATTTTACGTGTGAGCTCTCCATCATACATAGTTGGTGTTTTAGACCACGCATACCTGGGAAATATTGTGGTAGGTTCCCATATCTTTCCACAACGCAGTTTTTAAAGGTTGTAGCAAAAAGCCGTATCTGTCACGGCCAACCCCCAACAACCTTGTAAATTAATGAGAATTGCCCGAGACCAACCAACTCTCCTCCAATATTGTTTAGCCAGCAAGGCTGCTGCCCCTTGCTGCGCCTTTTAATCGCCTTTTACAATAAGCAGGCTTACTATAGTAGTATTCTATGTCCCCTACTATAGGGATATCTCTTACTATAGGGATATCATTGTTCTGTATAAGTCGAATTCATATTTAGATCACAAATTCATTTCAAAATAGTACATTGTAACACACTCAGTAAACCACACATCCTTTGTTCTAGGAAACCTTACAACATGCTTATCATATGTCACGTTTTTGAAATTACCTCACCACACATCTTGTATATTTAATCTTTTGGTCAAGACTTTACTGTGCTTTACTTTGTAGTAACCACAATTAGGTTTCCTGCACATATCCTAGAACTCAGGGAAGTTTTGGCTTACCAATATTAAATATACATTTCTTATCGCCTGCCACAGCCTTCAGCAGAAAACCAATATCTTGTTATCAGCAGGTATAAAAGACTATGCACCAGATTATTTGTCGGTTATTGAGTTAGCTAGTTGGCATGAATCCTTAGATCATCCATTGCTCTGGAGCTAGTCGGTTCTGAGCCAACACTAAAAATGTTGACTTGATCTTTTATGGTTGTTGAGACATTACTAATAATTACAATGGTCACTGAAATTCTATAACGTAAGTCAACTTTTATTATTATTATGATTGCTTGAACTATTATTATGCTTTGCTGTTATACTGAATATATATACATCTTCATTTGTTGTCATTAAATATTTATTTGTTTATTTATCAGAATTTTGTGCAACAGTACAATGTACCAATTATAGGACAATACTACAACTATTCAGTAGAAAATAATTCTATAAACAAATACGCTTACACATTTTGAGAGTAATGCAAAACAGTACAATCTACAATATTCGATAAACAATCTACAAACATATCAAAGTGATCACATAAGTCATTAAATTCAGTACACATTGTTGCTATAGGCGATTTCATCAGAAGATTGGTGTTAAATGAACTAGTATAAAAACAATATCTATGTCTAGTAGATTTACAGGGAATATAAAAATTCAGTTTGCTTAGCAAATATTCGCAATCAATAGCATTATGCACTAGCTTATATAAAAACTTGATCTCCATAACTTTTCTTCTGTTTTCAAGTGTTTATATTAAAAGTATGTAACAATAAGTTATGATCAAATCCTCTTTCTGGGTATACATTATACAAACGAAACCACAGATATTTTAAAAATTTGCATTGAACGAATTCTAAAAGATTGTTATAGTGTTAAGTACACTTTCGTTGATTATTAATTATGCTTGGGCGTGATGGCGTAGCTTGGTGATGGGATGGTAGCCTTTAGTAGCGAGAGGTGGTACTTAACTCAGGTCCTAGGGACCTAGGGATCTAAAGGGGTCTTTAGGAACCACAATGAGGTTTTGGGACAAGACATTCTTGTAAAACAATTATAGTAATAAAGTGTAATGATAAGATGGAAGTAAACAACAATATTTAATGACAACAAATGAATATGTATATAGATTCAGTATAACAGCAAAGCGTAATAACAGTTCAAGCAATAATAATAATAAAGATTGACTTACATTATAGAATTTCAGTGACCATTGTAATTATAGTAATGTCTCAACAACCATAAAAGATCAAGTCGCCATTCTTAGTGTTGGCTCCGAGCCGACTTGCTCCAGAGCAGTGGATGAAATAGGGCTTCATGCCAACTAACTAACCAACTGAATAATCGACAAATGTTCTGGTGCTTAGTTTTTTATAACTGCGGATAACAAGAAATGGGTTTTCTGCCGAAGGTTGTGGCAGGCGATTAGAATGTATGTTTAATGGTGGTAAGCCAAAACTTCCCTGAGTTCTAGGACATGTGCAGGAAACCTAATTGTGGTTGTTACAAAGTAAAGTCTTGACCAAAAGATTAAATATACAAAAAGATAAGTGTGGTGAGGTAATTTCAAGAACATGACATTTGATAAGCATATTGCAAGTTTTCCTAGAACAAAGGATGTGCGTCTTACTGATTGTGTTACAATGTAACATTTTAAAAGTAATCTAAAATAATGGCTTCGCTATATACAACATATGAAAAATTTGGACCCCAAATTTAAAATAAAAAAAAATAAAGTGAAAGTTGAAAAACAAATATAAAAGAGTATGGCAAGGAGGCAGTTGCATAAACGAAACATTTACAGCAAATCGATTGAAAATGGTCACTACAAAAAACAAAAAAAAGGAAATTAACTTTGTAAAAAGTTAAAATGTAAAATGTAAAAAGTAAAAAAGTTAAATTCATAAAAAGTTACAATTGTAAAAGAAAAAAGTCAAGGAACAATTCAATTTAAAAAATCAAAAATATTAGTTAAAAATCAAAAACAATTTCAAATTTAAGGTTAATCGAGGAAGTTAAAGTGTTCAATTAAGTCAACAGTAATAAATAGAAAATTGTAAGTTTCGAAGAGCAGAAATGTTTTTAAAAGTAATTGATTTAAACATAAAATCACTAAAAAAAATGTCTAAATGAACATACACAAACACTTACTCAATAATAAGGTACTTGAAAATTGACTGAGTAACTGTATGTCTGGTACTTGACGAGTCTTTATAGTTAAACACTTTTAAAAAAATCTTACTTGAGAAGTAATCCATATTTGTTGAAAATGTTGAAGATGAACCATTTAAACAAAAAGTTAAAGAAGAATGGACCATATGGATGTGATGCGTGCAGCACAGAGTGGAAATTCTCACTGCAGCTGTGGTTGATCGATAAATAATATAAACAACAAGTGTAAGAACTTATTTATTTATAATTGTAGTGGACTGTATCATATAATAATGAGTTACAGTTATTACTACGCAGCAGCGTGCTTAAAGGTCTAAATGCAACTGAACTGTTCAAGCAATGGCTTATAACACATGCGTGCGCACAAGATGCCCCAAAGGCAACCAACATCCAGGTACCGTGTAGGTTGTAACAGGATGCATGACCACGAGTAGGTTATGACTTCATAACTTCATATTGGTAATAATAATTTATCTTCGCTGCTTTGTACCATGATCAAATAATGTATGAAAGGCAAGTTCCTTTTTATCTTGCTCAAAGAAAAGTGCATGTTGGTTTAAACACTTCTTCTTATGATTGCTTCAGTTATTTCAATTGGAAACTAGAGGTAAAACCATTTTAATCATTTCTTCCACTGTGGGAGAAGTACAATATTCCATAATATATCCCAGGCATTTATTTATAATTATTCATAGTAATTGTTCCATAATGTTTGTTTCATAATGTTCTGTATTCAGTATCGACCAATCATGGTAACCATTAAAAAATTGTGTTTCCTTTTAAAAAATTGGAAATATCTGTTGCAAGTGTCCTTGGATCAAGCATTATTGGTTTGGTTTAGGTTTGTAGGTGAATTTCATATTTAAAATCTAGTATTAGTACCAGTGCAATTGTGTCATAAGTGTATGTTCATTGGAATGAGTGGTAAATCTAAGAACAGAGTAGGGTTGTAAAAAAATATTGGTAATGTCTTATACTAAGTTAAAGTTAACATTACAGAAGAAAAATAATTATGACTCGGTCGGAGAAAGAGCGGAATACGTCAACGTCTCTTTGTCCCATTGAGTCTTACAAATGTTTAAAAAAGCACACGTTCTGCACGTATGTAAATTAAAATAAAATTCGAAAGGTAAAGCAAAATGTCTGCTTATACAATCATCAAAAGAAAATTTAAAAGTAATGACTTTAAATAAAAAAATATTTATCCTCAATATAAAAAAAAAGGATAATTGTCAGTAAATGGTTTATTTAGTTAGGTAGGACTTTTAAGAAAAAGAAGATTTGATATTACTATGATTTCGGCTTAACATGTATTAACCAATGGTTTCAAAACTGGCTAAATCCAAAGAAGTTGGCCAGGTTTCTTCAGCAGTTAAGGTTGCTCAAAATTAGAGTCTGGAAAGGTTGGCTAGGCCTCTCCAGGTATGGCATTCATGACCGTATAAAATAAGTAATATCTTTATAATAAAAAAAATTAGTTTAGACTTTTCAAAATCATGTTAACTCTGTATGAGTGTGGCTTTGGCTCATACCAGCAAAACAAAAAATATGAAAAAATAATGTCAAAAGGTATTGTCAAAAAAATAAGTCTTAGTTGGTAGATAATACGTAATAATTGTATCTCCATTAGAAAAATGAAAATGTAACTTTAAACTTTTTAGGAAGTGACTTCTGTTCAAGCAGTATCTAGTGTCTGTTTGTCAGAAAGTGGTTTTCCTAGTGTCTGGACAACAATTCAAGTAAAAAAAAGTTTTTTAATATGAAGTAATATACATTGATTCGTTGAAGTACTACTTTCTGGACTACATCTTTGTCAGTTCAGGTTTTGGTACCTATCTATCTGACTTTTGCTATAATAAAGCAAGCAAACAAAAAAAAATTGTGTCGTAATCTGAAAAATTCTATAAAACATCTACATGCCTAAATATAAATTAAAAATCTACAGTAAGTTAATGTACTGAAGTATGAGTAACCTTCTTTATTGCAACTCTTTGTAGTAGGTGACCAATTGTGGTTACTGATAGCAAATGGTTTTGTATCGTATTATGACTCGTTTAAATTATTAATCAGAAACGCATTAAAATTGAAAAGAATATATTTTGGTTTTAATGTAGTTCTTCAACCTTGAAGAAAATTTTATGTGGTTGAGTGAAAGGACATGACACACCATGTTAATTCGTAAAAGGAATTGTTTTCAACAATTTCTTTGACCTAACAGTGAATTTATTTGTTAAATAAAATACTTAGTGTATTTTTCGTTGTTTTCCTATACAATACACTATTACTAAGAAATTATAACTAAGGATCTGTTCTTAGAGATTACAAGTAGTTAGTTATTTGGCTGCTGAATGTTGTTAAAAATAAATTTGAAATCTTGATTAGAAATAAAAATGTTCAAGTACTTGTGCTTCTTACGTGAAAATTTATAAATATTATTAGACAAAATTTAAAGTATTTGGAATAAAATAAAAATATAAGGTACAAAATTTTAAGAATTCTAGTAATGAAATTATGATTGTGGTTTAAATAATTATTATCGTTGAAGTAATTTCCGTGAAGAGTTGGGGAAGGGAAGTTTTATCGTTCTTAATGAATGAAAAGTAAAATTGTTTTGGATCAATTAAAACAATCAAAATTCTGAATATAAAATTGAATTATTGATGTAAGGTTTCTAATGTAGGAAGAAGTGTCCCAAAAATAGAAAAAGAAAAAAAATTCGATAAACGAAACTATCACGGCATCTCTGTCAAATGTTAATCACGCCGCCTCCACCAAATGTTAAGTACACTTTTGTTGATTGTTAATTATGCTTGGGCGTGATGGCGTAGCTTGGTGATGTGATGGTAGTCTTTAGTAGCAAGAGGTGGTACTTAACTCAGGTCCTAGGGACCTAGGGATCTAAAGGGGTCTTTAGGAACCGCGATGGGGTTTTGGGACAAGACATTCTTGTGAAACGATTATAGTAATAAAGTGTAATGATAAGATGGAAGTAAACAACAATATTAATGACAACAAATGAACATGTATATAGATTCAGTATAACATCAAAGCGTAATAACAGTTCAAGCAATAATAATAATAAAGGTTTACTTACGTTATAGAATTTCAGTGATCATTGAAATTATTAGTAATGTTTCAACAACCATAAAATATCAAGTCACCATTCTTAGTGTTGGCTCCGAGCCGACTTGCTCCAGAGTAGTGGATGAACTAGGGCTTCATGCCAACTAACTAACCAACTCGATAATCGACAAATGTTCTGGTGCTTAGCCTTTTATAACTGCCGTTGTTTGAGCGTGAAGCGGTAGTACAAACTGATTTTAATAAATAATTTTAGCGGAAGTTCCAAATACATAAATAAAACAAATGCAAGACAAAAGTACTTACCAATTCAGCATCGACTGCAGAAGATCAACAGGAAACCACTTTTCTACTAGATTCAAAAAGGGCACCCTTAATCAATATAGCTATTGATGGCGGCGGACGAGTTCGACAGCTGGCTGCTGATATTGGCACAGCGACACACGTTTTACTTATGTATTGGAAACAACACCTTTCAATACAAAGTACGAAGAGCAACTAACTTGTAACTAAACTTTCAACATATGCGAGTTATCAACTTGCGATAAATAAACTATATACAAATGTTAGCGTTTCTACTTTTAATAAAATAACCTTAATGGCGCCAACAGCCGTTAACAAGAAATGGGTTTTCTGCCGAAGGTTGTGGCAGGCGATTAGAATGCATGTTTAATGGTGGTAAGCCAAAACTTTCCTGAGTTCTAGGACATGTGCAGGAAACCTAATTGTGGTCTTGACCAAAAGATTAAATATACAAAAAGATAAGTGTGGTGAGGTAATTTCAAGAACGTGACATTTGATAAGCATGTTGCAAGTTTTCCTAGAACAAAGGATGTGCGGCTTACTGATTGTGATACAATGTAACATTTTAAAAGTAATCTAAAATAAAGGCTTTGCTATATACAACAATAGCAATGATAAATCGGATTCCAGACATTTGTGCAGTATTCCAATTTAGATTTTACAAATGTATCGTACACTACTTTTAAGGCTATAATATTTTTAAAGCTCTGACAATTGCGCATTATGAAACCTAACATACGAGTGCTTGATTTCACAATATTATAGATACGACTAGAAAAATAAAGTTGTTCATCAAAGTAAACACCTAAATCTTTGGCACCACTACATCGATTCAATATAGTGTTGCCTAATTTATAATTGTTTATTATAGATTTTAATTTGCGTGTAAACGTTACCACTTGTTACGTGCCAAATCGGCACTTAAACATTGTTTCTAGGTTAAGTTTTGATGTACGGAGGTTTCGCGACATAATTTCAAAAGACGCAGGTGCGCGGGAATTTTAAATAGACTAGGCGTACTTCCGAACGTCATAGTGAGTTTGCGCAGATGGCGTGACCCTAGAGGGGTAGACGAATAACTTCGTGCGGATGTGAAAAAGACAAAGAGTGGGGAAAAAATGGGAGAGGTTTTTCCGTGACGCTCGAAAACGTGGCCTTTTTGCCTTGGTTTGTCGAGTGAAGTGGTTGTTTTTTTGGTAACGTATCGCTAGCTTTACCTATGTAGATATCCTGCTTGCTTATCTTTTGTTTGTCGACCCTTACCTGTTTTTTTTCCGTCATTCCCTGCATAGGTAGGTAATCAGCAACCTTCGGCAAACTGGACTCCACGACCCTGATGTCCATGCCACGCCAGCAGCTCCGGAGGAACCACCATCTTTAATCCCTCCGGGATGTAGCCGGATATCTTATGTGAGTATTCTGTTTGTTAAAATTATTCGCTTTTATCTTTCATTGTTTAATTTTTTATATTTCCGATTATGGCGCAATGTAATTTGGGGTAATGATGACGTCATGATAGTTGGCCACGCGGAACCTGTAAAAGGGGTTCGCGCTGCCCTCCGCTAAAGGCGTCACTCGCGTTATTCATTGCGCTTGCGCGATGTATCTTATGAACTTTGGTGACTGTATTATCGGCTTTTAACTGTATTACCGACTTTTAAAGAACTATCACCATATACATGTATCACCCGTATAAAATTGTAAGACACTTTGCACTTATTGACGTTTAAATCAAGCTTATTGTTATGACACCAACACGCTAGCTTGTCTATGTTGGCCTACAGCCTGTCGCAGTCTTTCACGGATGAAATTGAAGTGAATATTTTAACGTCATCAGCAAACATTAATATTTCACAACTAATCAACTCAGTAATACTGTTTATAAATATAAGGAAGAGTAAGGGACCAACATTAGACCCTTGCGAGACACCAGAAGTTGGAATGTAGCAGCTAGACATGCAACCATTGTCGCTCACATATTGAGATCTATCGGTTAAATATGAATTAAAAAAATGATATTAACGAATTCGTCAATTCAACAGCGTCTAATATTGAATGACTCACTTTGTCAAACGCCTTTGAAAAATCTGTATATATAACGTCGACATGGCCTTGATTATCTAGTACTTCGGATACATACCGAACAAATAGCAGAGATTGCTTTCTGTTGACCGTTTTTGCACTATACCGTGTTGGTATGGTGAAATATATGGTTTAAAATGTTCATACGCCCAATTATACAATATCATTTCAAAGACTTTATCGAAAGCACATAAAATAGAAATCGGTCTGTAATTATCAATATTATTTAGTTCTCCGCTCTTGAAGACAGGTCAAACACGTGCAATTTTCCAGACTTTTGGAAATTGGGATGTAGATATACTCAAGTTGAATAAAATCTTTAAAGGTTCAGCAAAAACATAAATACAGTCTTTATCAACATAAGTTGGAACTTGATCATCATCAGCCGTAGCTTTATTCTTCAACTGTATAATTGTTCTAATTACATCAGTTTTTGTTATTTCATATTCTCTGATATGCATCACCTTGTTAGTTTTAGTAGGTAATGTATTGGCTAGTCATTTGTTAAAAGGAACATACTACTAAAGTGATCGCAGAATACATCTACTATCAACTGTGGAGTTGTGTAAGACACTCCATCTTTCATCATAACTCCCAGAATTCTACTACACTTTTTATTAGAATTAACATGTCCAAAATTTTTTTGGGTTCTTAGTTGATGAATTTTCTGCCTCTCTTATGTAAGTTCTATATGCTATTTTAATCTTGTTCTTAATTGCAGTTCTCAATCGCTTAAATTCAAATAAGTCATTGAGAAATCCACTTATTTTGTATCTTGTATAAACTTGATGCTTGGACTTGATATCTAAAATAATCTCTTTAGAAAACCAGTGTGGATAGTTACTTTTTTATTTTGTAGAAGTACATACACGTTGAAAATACTGTATAATTTATTGTAAAACTCAGTTGGTGCAGTATCAATAACACGGTAATTGTTTAAAAGTTCCCAATCAGTATTCAATAAGTAATTATATAGATTACAGAAATCTGCTTTTTAAAGTTATATTTCTTATTAGATTGATTAATTTTAAATAACGGTTGTACACGTATTCGCAAGTTAAAGTGCAGTTCTAAACAAGGATAATGTGCATCTTCGTCGACTATTGGCAACATATTGTGTTCAACTACACAGTCAAAACTACTAAGAACAAGATCCAGTAATCTTGCATTGCTATTTTGAATGGCATTGTATTGAGCAACCTGAAGCAAATCACAAAAGTTATGCACGGCTAGGTTTAAGGAATTGTCTGCTTCACTGTTGTACGTTGGAATGTTAAAGTCGCCTACAATTAGCAAATGCTTAGTACTAGTGTAAAACTGCAGAAAGTAATTTAAAAGTCGTTCCAATATTTCTAGAGTAGGTGTGTAAGGAATATATACTACGAATATATATATATATATATATATATATATATATATATATATATATATATATATATATATATATATATAAAACAGCCAAACGTGAATGTACACTTACAACCAATAATATCAAGACTAGGAATATCATTAGTTAATTCATTTAAGTACAGCTGCTCAGTAATTATTGTATTTTTAACCGCCACAAGAACACCTCCGCGTTTTAAACTCGCTGAAAATTACGATCACACCTAAAACAGTTGTAACTATGTGGAAAGTATTCAGATGATTGGATGTCATTTGATAACCATGTTTTGGTAATACATATAAAGTCATATTCGCAATCACTAGTAGTTGAGATAAATTGTTCTGCTTTATTACGCATACTATGGACATTCTGATAGCAACATGTAAACGTATAATTTGACACGGTTAGTTTTTTTGAACTATAGTTGGGGTTCCTTTTACGTACTTAATGGTAAGGTTGGTTTTACCATTATCTGTGCATTCTCTTAAAGTTGTTTTGCATTTAATCAAGGGCTCTGCTGATAGCGTGTTTCATCATTTTTAATGTAGTAGTTGCTATATTTTTGACTTGCTTTGATTATGTTTTTATTTCTCAGAATAAAGTATACATCTGCGGTATTAACTAGTGTAACACGAACACGACGCGTTATATCTTTATTTTGTTGTCTAACTCCTAAGCGCACAATGGAATTTGAACTATATCAATTGTTACGTGCCGAAAAATCGGCCGTAAACATTTTCAATTCTAGTTTTAATTTGTAAGGATTTCGCGCCAATAATTTAAAAAGACTTGTGTGCGTATTTCCGTCACTTCAGACAGTGCGTTTGCGCAAAGGATTACGCAGACGCTGAGTGTGGTGGAAAGTGGTGAATTTCCGGATACGTCGGAACTAGTGAGCGAGATGTCGACGAGTGTGGTTATCTTGTGCCATTATCTTGTCTGTTTTCAGCTATGTAGGTTTTCTGCCTTCTACCTAATTATCGTCCCTCACCCTATTCCTGTGTTCCGCTACAAGAAAGAGAAAGAAGATAAATTAAATTTGGATTCGACAAGGGGGCTCAACGAATACCCACGCCCGAAAAGATCAACGAAGCCCAGCTGCCGTTATACTAGCGCAATGCTGTGAGAAGTTCCACAGTTTACGTAAGTACTTTTATCGTTTTTTATGTGATGTAGTAACTTTAAATAATTATGTGACGTAATATCTTATTTGTGCATCATTTTTGCAATTATTTATCATTGCTACCAACTGACTGTAGTGGCTCGCATACCTCACCGACGGGGGTATAATACACTTTTAACATGAGGTTTAATAATCTTAAGAAAATCAGTTACTGTACCGAGCTCATTGTTGATGGAGTGCTCTGGAATTCCATGTATAACAATATTCTTTTCTCGTTTGATACGTTCCTGTGCTTCACGAACTACTGTTTCAAAGGAATCTGATGAGCGTGAAGCGGTAGTACAAACTGATTTTAATAAATAATTTTAGCGGAAGTTCCAAATACATAAATAAAGCAAGTGCAAGACAAAAGTACCTACCAATTCAGCATCGACTGCAGAAGATCAACAGAAAACCACTCTTCTACTAGATTCAAAAGTGCACCCTTCATCAATATAGCTATTGGTGGCGGCGGACGAATTCGACAGACGGCTGCTGATATTGGAACGGCGACACAAGTTTTATATTATATATTGGAAACAACACCTTTCAAAGCAAAGTCCGAATAGCAACTAAACTATGTACCTTGACTTTCCACATCTGCGAGTTATCAACTAGATAAATAAACTATATACAAATGTTAGCATTTCTACTTTTAATAAAATTACCTTAATGGCGCCAACAGAATCCGTTGAGAGTAAATCCACATTTGACATTTTTTTTATAGGACATTGCGGCTGATTTTAAATCATGTTTTCTGCTTTTAGATCTAATATTGATTTTTTCAATTCGTTGACCTCCAATCCTTTTGCTACACACGCTTCACAGTGATAGACCACTTTTCTTTCTTTAGCTGATAAACATTGTATTTCGGCTCGCGATTAATTAGAACAAGTTGAATTCAACGATAATTTACATTTATCACAACTAATTTCTTTATCAGCATAAAGGTCTTACTTACATACCGAACATTTGCTAATTAGCGGCATTATTGCAAATATAGACTATACATATATTTTACTAAGATCAAATCTTACGGAATTTAGATCTAATTATTGTAATGCATATACACGTCTACTCTCTACCACGGCCCGAACTATATTGTAGTTAATTCCATCTTATCATTACACTTTATTACTATAATTGTTTTACAAAAATGTCTTGTCCCAAAACTCCATAGCGGTTTCTAAAGACCCGTCTCGATCCCAAGATCCAAGATCTGCGTTAAATACCACCTCTCACAAATTACCATCTCTAAAGACTACCACAACTCTTCCAAGACTATGTAATGACCACAAGGCGTATTTAACAATATGTTACATTCTAAGAGGTTGCCTATTATTTTGATGTTTAAAACCATTGTCAGCCCTTCACATTTTTCATTAATTAATTTTAACAGATCCTTTGATTCAAAAGTTGAAGTTGATATTTCTTCTCCTTTAAATATTTTTATGATATTAATGGCACAATTTTAGAAAATATAGTTAAACAAACAAACTTACATACCACCTAGAATGGTGTTCGTCTCGACTTCTCCACCAAAAAATTATTAGCATTTCTTGAAATTATCATCATTATGGGGTTTCACAGCCTACTAGCTTATCGATTACACTGGTTGTCAGAAAATGTTACAGTAAAAAGGATTTCAAACATTATGTTGTTGAAGAGGTTTTTGTTAATTGTTAGCTTTCTTTATCTGCACGATAATTCCAAAATACCCAAGAAAGAACAAGAGGGATCTGACAAACTCTACAAGGTTAAGTCTTTGGTGGATCACCTCAAAAAATTTACAAAGATGTCTTCTATCCCAGTCAAAATTTAGCAATCGATGAGAGTATAGTGAATTTCAACGATTTATACAGCAGTATATGTCGCTGAAACCCATAAAAAGAGGATTTGAAATTTGAACAATTGCTTGTGATGCGACTGGATACCTAATTGAGTTTGAAATATACCAAGGTAAAATAGAACGCTCTGTTGGAATATCTTTAGTAGAACATCTAGTACTATCACTTTCAGAAACATTTAGAACATATGTGTATTGTTAACTTTTTTGATAGATTTTTTTACTTTAACCTTATTAAAAGTAGGATTATTTAGTTGTAAAATATACTAACTAACAAAATATTTTCCAAAGGGAATACTAGTTGACAGCAAACAGTTAGAACTGAGAGGGCATGATTTCGTTATGGCAGGAGATATTTCAGTATCCAAATGGAAAGACAGGGATAAGAAATCAGTCATTGTGGCTTTTAACATGCATAAACCAAGCAATGTAACATTCATAAAATGGACAAGCAAGACTGAAAATAAAGAATTGGTGGAGTGTCCTGAGAGTACTAGTGACTATAATAAACACATGAAGGAACATAGACTTGCTGGAGCAATTGATTTCTTCCTACTCAATATCTTGAAGATCTCGTAGATGGTGGATGAAAATATTCTACTACTCAATGGGCAGTGCTATCGTAAATTTTTTGTTTTATACAAAACAACAGTAAAATTGTCAGAAATAACAAGAAAACCTAGGAGTCGTTTAAATTTCCACAACATTTTGGCAGATCAATTGATTGATGATATTTGTAGTAAAAAATCTTAACTCTAAAATCTTCTGTTATTGTAACTAAGCCAACCAAAACAGAAGTGCGAATTGTAACAGTAACCTAAGTATAACAGATGTTGCAAGCCATTTGAAACTTGTATTTTCAATTTATTCCTTGTGATGTAATTAATTAAATTCTTATTACTATTTTGTATTTATTGCAACAGCACTTAATTATATGTTGAAGAAAATAGAACGTTTATATTACATAATTAAGTTGAATAGATCACTTGAGATCTACTTGTCCAAACGTTTCTATTTTTTAAAATACTATGCGATATATATGCCGTGTGAGTAATCCGGGCTGCTCGGACCCTACTAATGATTCAAATATGAAGTTTGATATCAAGACGACTTAGTTATTTTGATACACATTTGATTTCTCTATAATATAAATGACATGTAGTGCAACATTATAGTTGTGCAACACTGTAAGTGTATTATAGTTGCTATCATATCTTAGATTTTAAGAGATTACTCATTATTTTGAGGTCTATTCTTTTTTGTGAGAAATAGCAGATCCGCCGCATCTATTATTTTTATTACTCCCAGATACATAAAAAAAAGCAAGTGAGAAGTAGTACTCAAAACGGCATGTCTTGAAGGTGCTTATTGCATGGGCAAGAGTAGAAAACAAAAATAAATTGCATGAACCGGTAGTTTATGTTGACAAGTACCGAATAATAATAACAATATTTTAAAGCGCCTCAGTTGTTAAATATTGAGTTATGTTAAGTAGATCGTGGAAGTTCCACACACGTATACGCACGCACGTGCACGCCCGTGCGTGCATGTGTGTGTGTGTATGTGTGTATTGACCGGTGGCAAAGTCGTCCAAAAACTCTTCAAATGGGGAACATATGTAAGGCAGATTTAAATTTTTTTAGTTGGATAATGACCTCATTTATTATTAAGTTTAATAAATAATGTGGGAGCTATGTAAGTAGATGATTTTTGGAATCTAAAGTAAATAGGTAATTGTTTGTCGTTGGCATATCTAGTGTTACAACGGTGAATGAAAATAACAGTTGTGAAGCAGCTCCTATTTTTGTAGAATAATATTAGCATCTCATAAACAAATATTCCAGTAAAAGGGAGTATTACAAGCTTCTTAAAAAAAGTTTACATTGTTGATGCTTGTCTGCACTACAGATAATTCGCACAGCCCTTTGTCGAATTATGAATATGGTCAATGTGTATATTGGAGCTGCATTTGCTCAGAAGGCTATACCATACCTTATTTTAGATTGATATAGTGCATGATAAATTTTGCAAACACAGGTAAAAGATAGTTTGATTGACACAGTTCTAATCGAAAAACAAGTAGAAGCGAGTTTTCGGCTACAGGTAGTCGATAATAAGAAAATTGGACGGTAGTTATTTTTGGTGAATGAGCCACCCTTGTGGATTGGAACAACAATAGCATGTTTGATGCACGGTGGGAAAACACCACTCGTAAAGGATTCGTTTATCAGATTAACAAAATACTGCATGATGGTCATTGGTAATGCAGTAATACACTTGTAGTAATATTATCATCGCCAGTACTTTTTAAATTTTGAAAGAATTTCATTAGGATCTGTTGGAAAGATCATGAAAGAATGGGAGTTAGCATTCATGTTATTTCTAATGTGGTCGATGGCAATCAAGCAGTCTTAAGTTATTATTTGTAGTTAATGAAATTGCAGAGTTGGCAAGGTACGTGTTTAATTTATCAGCGATCCAGATGGATATTGTGCTTGAGGGTGAAGAAACTACCTGTGATTTTGTTAATAACGTCCAAGATTCGATTTCAACATTGTGAGAGTTTATGATATGATTAAATTGGAAGTTAGTTTAACAGCTTTGACAATCTTGTTGAAAATTTTTTTATATTGAAAGTTATATCTTTTTAAGAATACAAAATCATAAAAGTGTTTACATAAGTAATGCAGAAGTTACTTATTTTTAGCAGAAATTTTATTCCTCGTGTCAACCAAGACTTTCGACAGTGATTAAGTTTGAATTTGGTGGAAAAGATTTATCGAAGACAAATAAGATTATCAACAAGATATTTAACCCTTTAACAATGCTCAAATAAAGATTGTGTTATTTATATGCCACAGATTGTAGCTACATATGTGACTACTTCTTTTGAGAATCATAATGAGTAGTGTACTACTTAATAATTGAGCATTACTGGCAAGGTGTGTTGTCTGAAAGCATACTGGTTACATATGTAAACACTTTCTCACTGTGCATAGTATAAACTTGTTTATCCTTACATATTGAATAAATGGCTGTAAGTGTGAACACATATTGCATACGTGCATTTAAGTCAATGAGTGTGTACGTTTTTGTTTTTGTGATTTTCTTGTTTATATAAAAGGAACTATGCAGCAAACAATTACATTATATGTTTCTAAGTTCCAAATGATGTACATCTCCTATTTTCTATTAAATGCTAGTTTTTGTTCCTATTGTAACACAAATTTACAAAAATAACAAAAAGGTAACATCAAAAACTTAATGTGGTATTACCTTTGCTGTAGAAAAACATTTCACTTTAATGGTAGAAACTAGTTGTTGAGTTGTGTTGAAAGACAAATATCTTTTATATTTCGCCTTGTTGTAATTTAGTCATAACACCTAGGATACGAGATATGTAAACATATCCATAACAACTGAGGCATAATGGAGGGCGTAATGGTTTCATAACGCCCGCTCATTATACCCTCAGAAACAAATCAATTTTTTAGCTATTTATGCACCAAGTGTGTTATTATCCTTTCTCATAGCTCTGTTTAGATTTAATGGATAGCAAACTTTTAGTTGCTTTTAGAGCTTGCTTTGCTATTATTGCTCGCAACTCTTGATCAGCCATTATGCATTATTAATATTAAATAAATGTGACAAATGTCCAAAACATAAGAATATTGAACTGTTTATTGTCATCATGGAAAACATGATGTAGGTGTGTTTAATAGTTAAATTGTAAAATCTGACGTAAATTCTAAAATAGAAAACTTACCTATCACCTATATAAAATCTTGTATGCACCTCTTGTGTTACTAGATGATAACGCCTATCGGGCGACTCAATCCATCCCTAGGGCCATAGGCCCTCAGGCTGGATGAGTCGCCCTCCGGGCATTATCATCTTAATAACACACTTGATGCAGAAATAGCTAAGAAAAATCTAGGATAAAATATAATATGGTGTTTAACAGTCAAAAACTAGGTGTATTTTTTGATTATAAACATGTTGTGGGTTGCATTCTTTGGTCGTGTTTGATTGTTTATAGCACATTTTAAGTAAGTTCCTTTCAGCAGTTTAAAACATATTGTCATTTTTTTTTGCAGTTCTCAAAAATGGAAAAGACAAAATTTAAGCGAAGATTAAGTTAATAGTATATTTGATTTTGTAAATGATGAGCAGGCTAAAGACTCATAAATAGGAGGACATAGTGATGAAAGAACCATCTACTACAACTGTATTAACCCGAATTTCAGGGGTATCTTCAATCTTTAGTTCAAGTTCCGATACAAATAAAAAGAATCAAGACTGTCAAGATTTTGGAAATGACAGTTCAGTCGCTGACCCAGATTTTGTGCCTGATATTTCTATACCAAGCAGAATTTTGCAAACTGAAGCAAACGATGAAGAAGAAGAAGGAATACCAGATGAAGCGGATACTGAAACTAACAACTTCATGTTCACTAAAACCTTTGCCAATCCTTCACATTTTCCATTAATTTCAACAGATCCTTTGGTCCAATAGTTGAGGTTGATATTTCTTCTCCTTTAATAATTTTTATGATATTTTATAGTACAATTTTAGAAAATATAGTTGAACAAACAAACTTACATGCCAGCTAGAATGGCACTCGTCTTGACTTCTCTGTCAAAAAATTATTAGCATTTCTTGAAATTATGATCATTATGGGGTTTCGCAGCCTACTAGCTTATCGATTACACTGGTCGTCATGAAAATTTTATAGTAAGAAGGATTTCAAACATTATGTTGTTGAAAAGGCTTTTGTTAGTTAATCGTTAGTTTTTTTTTATCTGCACAATAATTCCAAAATACCTAAGAAACAACAAGAGGGATCTGACAAACTCTACAAAGTTGTCTGTAGTGGATCACCTCAAAAAAATCTACAAAGATGCCTTCTATCCCAGTCGAAATTTAGCAATCGATAAGAGTATGGTGAGTTTCAAAGACTTCTATAAAGCAGTATGTCATTGAAACCCATAAAAAGAGGATTCGAAATTTGAACAATTGTTTGTGATGTGACTGGATACCTAATTGGGTTTGAAATAAACCAAGGTAAAATAGAATGTTCTGTTGGAATACCTTTAGTACAACATGTAGTACTATCACTTTCAGAAACATTTAGAACATATGGGTATTGTTAATTTTTTTGATCGATTTTTTACTTTGACCTTATTACAGCAATTACTGAAAGTAGGATTATTTGGTTGTAAACTATGCTAACTAACAAATTATTTTCTAACTGAAATACTAGTTGACAACAAATATTTAGAACTGAGAGGACATGATTTCGTGATGGCAGGAGATATTTCAGTATCCAAATGGAAAGACAGGGATAAGACATCAGTCATTGTGGCTTTTAACATGCATAAATCAAGCAATGCAACATTCATAAAATGGACAAGCAAGACTGGAAGTAAAGAATTGGTGGAGTGTCCTGAGAGTACTAGTGACTATAATAAACACATGAAGGAACGCAGACTTGCTTGAGCAATTAATGTCTTCCTACTCAATATCTTGAAGATCTCGTAGATGGTGGATGAAAATATTTTACTACCCAATGGAATATGCTATAGTAAATTCTTTTGTTTTATACAAAACAGCAGTAAGATTGTCAGAAATAACAAGAAAACCTAGGAGTCGTTTAAATTTTACAACATTTTGGCAGATCAATTGATTGACGATGTTTGTAGTAAAAAATCTTAACTCGAAAATCTACTGTTATTGTAACTAAGCCAACCGAAACAGAAGTGCGAATTGTAAGCAGTAACCTAAGTATAACAGATGTTGCAAGCCATTTGGAACTTGTAAAAGATGTACATTTTGAAGCACCAAAAAGAAGAGAGTTTGTAATGTTTTTTTTAAATAATAAGTAGTACGCACAAATTTACATAAGATTAAATCCCCCATCCTCAAACTGCATAACCGGACATAAAAGGAATTATGCCTCAAATTGAGTCACGTGAATGACGTTATGAAAAAGTACACAAATTATAAACCAAAAACTTACCAGGTAGAAATCATGGGATTCTTTGGTTTTCTCAATGGCATCCATCAGTCCTCATTTACGGGGCACATGTATTTTTTATTTAGGTAGAAAGAGAAGGTAACACACACGTCCGTACTCGATAATGGTCGCTATTCAAGTCTCGTCCTTTTGGAGGCTTAATTCTCACAAACTACAGTCCCCCTACAAAATGTTCATGTGCTCACGCTAAAACCGCTAAACACAGCTGCATGTTTATGTTCTGGGAATGCAACATTTGCGGTTTTTTACCCCACAAATAGTAGGCCAATGTATTGCAATGCATTAAGAGTATACAAAAACGGCATTTAATTGTATATTCTACATATGTTAGAATGTTTTTCATTAAAATAAGAAAGGCACTGGTCTTTTTTCAGAGTCTGCACAAAAACAGGAAACTTGTTACTTCTTGTCTGCTTCCCGACTTGATAAGTTGGTTCTTAGTTTTATAAAACAGCCTACACAGTTTCTATGACGTTCTTTTCGGGGCCACTTTTGACTTCAAATGTATGTACTCTTTTAGGCATATGAGTAGTGGTAGTATTTTGAACATTTTTGTTTTTTCAATCGAAGCAAATGCTAATTTATCTCTAAATTGAAGCATCATAAGGGTATGGCCCTTTTTGACTTCATGAGAATTTACAACTGCTGAACCAAAGAGAAGTTCAAATGCTGCGTTTCTATACCAGTTTAATCCTTTTTTTAAAGTGGTATAATATGAAGAAATTTGGTTGCTAGTATCTACAGCTTTCTTTGCTTTATTATAGTATATTACACATTTGGGCTTTAGAACTTTCTGAGAACACCGGTTTCTTTTACCAGTATCATGCATGCTCAAATAATGCTCTTGTTTATTGGATATCATAAGAGTTTGTCATTTGTCTTGTCATTTAATTATTTTAACTTCATAGCCGTTATGAATTCTTATAACTTCATTTTTATTTATCTTATGGTTAACAAATCCTCTAGGAATACTTTTCCAGTTATGTAAAGTTCCACAATAGAAAATTTTTCTTTGTTGCAATTCGACCATAACTATTTTGATTGTATGGGAATCTTTGGGGTTGTCATTTTGGGTGGTCTTTTTCGGCAATAAATATTTACATTTACAGTGTGACCTTCTGTTGTGCCAAGTTTGTATAGCTCCACACCATTATGCCTTTATATATTGCCACATGCCTAATCGCCCTCTCAACAGAATCATGCTTTCATCTATAACAACCTCTTTCCCAGGGACTAAAATTGATTCAAATCTAGCATTAAGTATATCCAAACTGGGTCTTAGGTGAAATAAACGATCATGGGATGTTTTTAGATTTTCGTTACCTTGAAAGTCAATATGTTGTAATAATAATAAAAATCTATCTCTAGTCACTTTTGAGCAAATATATCTATTGCAGATTTATCTTTTACTCCTCCAGCGTTTATTTGTTGTAAAGCGTATCTGTTGGTTTCTTCAACTATCAAATCAATTACTTCTCGATCTATAAAAAGTTTGAAAACATCCAATGAAGTCGTACAATTTTCATGATCAGTGTAAATTTTCTGGCTATGGTTATACTCAACAATATTTACAACATTTCCATTATACATTTGTTTCCAAACATCATTTGTTTTTGTATGTCTCAAGTTACCTTTAATTCGGGGTTACATGGGACATAGGTTTATTTACGTTTTATTTTCAATAAAACGTAAAGATAAACCTGCACAGGACAGCTTAGAACAGTTCTAGAACAAATATTAACTATTGTAAACAAAAAAAAAACATATGAGGAAGTTTTAAGGTAATGGAAACACATGCTGGACATTGCAGGGTGCAAAAATGAAAACAGTGCATTAAAAAACTTGTAATTAAACAGAAACGTTACCGAAAGGTAAAACAAGTATTCATATATTATACTGGCTCCTTGGAGGCAACTTTATGGCTACCTCTGCTAATTTCATGTGCTTGTAATATTGCAAAAACATCTTTAAAGCAAATATTGTTACATGCCAAAAATTGGCAATGTAAATTGTTAAATATGTGAGTGAATTCGCGCCACTATTTTAAAATAGATTTGTTCATTTTCGTCATTTCGGACAGTTGCGTTTGCGCAAAAGAATGCGCAGGCGCGGAGTGAATGGGGCAAGTGCAAGGTTTGCGACATGACACCATTATTAGCGACAAGACGTCAAGCTGGCAACGTCTACCTGTGTCGTGGTATCTGTCTTTTCTCTTTTTTAGGATGTAGGTTCCCTTTTATCTCTACCTTATACCGTTCCTTACCTGATTGCTCCTATCGTACCGCTACGAACGACGAAAGGGAATAGACGGATGGGATTTGGACCAACAATTGCGTAGCCAACCCACACCCTGAAAGAACAATAAGGAAATGGCCTTGAGATTTAACTGCAAGGCGCGTTTTAAGTGAGTACTTTGCTTATTTACATTTTAAAATAAGAATTGTATTATTGTAAACGTGTTTGGCATTTGATACAATTTGCCACGTAATTATGTCATAATTTATACTATTGCGCAATATTGTGAAAAGTGGACCATGGCAGTGGTGCCAAGTGTGTCAATATTTGTGATGTCTTTTATATCAGGGTAGACAAAAACTTGCTTAGTTCCTTTATAGCATCTAAGGCAATCAATAGTTATTGTGGTTTTTGATATTACAATAATTTTTGCAACAAATTTCTTTGTTACCTCTTTTTTGTTCCACTATTATTAATAAATTTTGCAATAACAAAGTCTGACATTTTAAGAAGTTTATCATCCATAACCAGTACAACACTTTCATTGTGTTTTACATATGCTGTATCTTCAACTTCCCCGAGATATCCTCTTCTGGTTTACTTTTCTTCATTTGGGAACTTTCAGCATCTGCTACTAGATCTGCCATGGACAAATTGGCCTGGTTGAATGTTTAATTTTTTTCTCTTTCTAGGGTTCTGCTTAGGTGGATTTCTAGGACTAATTTGACTAGAAATAACGCGATAAATGCAGTTTTCATAGAGTTGTTTAAATGTTCATTATCTGGATCTACATAATCAGAAGATGTTTTAGAACTGCGTTTCTATTTAATGGAACCAATCTTGATGCACAAAATCCATATCGAATATTGTCAGCTTGCTTATTTTCTATTGGTATCGACGTTTGTTTCAAAAACAATGGGAAAATTGTCTTTGGAATACAACCACAGTGTTTTAGCTTCCATGTAATAAGTTGTTTGCATCATGCTGCTTTAAAGGACTCAAAATAAGCAATGTCTAATGGTTGGCATAGTCAGGACGAAGAAGATAAATTCTATATTATTGTTCTGACACTCCTAAATGATTTTTGGTGACAAATGTGCAGCAACGTTATCACCAATAATGACTTTTTTCCTGATACATTTCTTAAAATATGGTAAAGTGATTTTAAAAAACCAGTCTTCAAATATTAAATTGTCGAATCAACCAGACTTGGATCGGTTGTACACTGTTCCGTTTGGTTCCCCCACAATCCATTCAGGATACAAATGTTTTGCCTTGTATACCACATATAACGGCAGTAATATGCCAGAAGCAGTGATAGCAAATAGATCTTTTTGAATGATCCATAATTCTAAATGAACGTTTTGTAGCTCGTCGAACAATTACAATTTTTTGTCAGGGTCGTCAGTAAGATTAGTCTCATCGTAATTGATTAAATTTTGCAGTAAAACGTCACTCACAATTTGTTCTACATTATCAAAATACTGATTAATTTCCACTTTTGTTACATCAGCTCTTGCCCGTTTTACATTTTGTGCCACTCTTCTTGACAACTCCCCATTCCGCTTTAAAAATAGCTTCATCCAGTCATACCCAGGTAAGTTTTCGTGAAATCTTACTTCATTTATGCTTTTTCGGTCTAAATAACTTTTTATAAAATATCTAATTTTAATTTCAGAAAAAGGAAAACCCCAAGTTGCAGCTACAGTGAGGGCTTTAATAATATTTGCTTCTTCTATTGCAGTTAAAACAGGCTGTCTTCCGAATTTGTGTGGATTTAGACCTTGATATTTTCTATTTGGTGTCGATTTTGGTATGTTGTACGGTGCTTCAGCTTGTCTCAATGTCAAGGTTCTATTAACAATTACCTCAAGAGCCGTTCCTAAGTCTCACTTTTATAGTCTGCATACTTTCTACTACCAACTGTCTCCTGTACTGAAGCGGGATTATGTCCCAAGTTAACCTACAATTAGCATAATTTGTAGAAAACCATTGATATATTTTTTTTAAATTAACTTATTTTATCTTCATAAATTGTATTACTGGAAAACTATTATTTCGGCAAATGTCTTAAGTTCTGGGGGATCTTGGCAGCCACAGGTTGCTTAATCCCCTTCAATAAATCTCAGTAAAATAGGTCATAATATTAGATCACAATAGAAGAAACTTGATATTTATTATAAGCAACTACAAGCATTGGATGGGCAATATTCTCGAATTATGGTAATTGCGTGAAAGCAATTATGGAACACTATTATTTCGGCTAAGTGTTGGGGGATCTTGGCAGCCACAGGTTGCTTAACCCCCTTCAATGAATCTCAGGGAAATAGGGCATAATATTAGAAAACAATATAAGGGGAACCAAGCTGTATTGCTGAGTGATAATTTCAGGGAACCATGTAGGTTAGTTTAGAAAATAAATAAGTGCAGGTATATGTCCAACCAGTTTTGAGACGGGAAACCAATGACGAAAAAATAAGCGCAGATAAATCTGATGATTATTATAAACAACTAGTTGTTTGTTGTGAAATATCTGCAACTAATGTTGACTGTGCGAAAAGATATATTGGAAAAAATATTAAATCAGTAAATGTTCAAGTGCTGGGAGAACTTGGCAGCCACAGGCTGCTTACCCCCCTTCGCAACCACTGAATGTCGGAGAAATAGGGTATATAATTGTAAAACAATATAAGGGGACCGAACTGCATCTAACAAGAAAGAACGGCGCCTATGATGAAAGACATCGAACATAAAACAAAAAGTTGTTGAAAGCGTATGTGTGGAGCACAGCACAGACAGTATGCCTACGAAATACGAGCAGTCTGAAAAGCAGACAGAAGAACAGTAGCAGACTTTGAAATGCCGTGCTTCAGATATATGTGGATGGACAGACAAAGGTAATAACAAATAGGTTATAGAAACAGTAAGGGAACAAGGATATCTTTTGGAAAAAAATATGAGAAATAGAAGGGCAGAATACGTTCTAAGGCATTTTTGAGGATTAGTGTGGGATATATAAGCAGAGATAGGAAAAAGAGGTTGATGTAGACCTAGATCAGATAGTGATAGATACAGACTGTGCAAATTTCGGGGAAATCTGTAGGTTAGTTCAGAATAGGAAACAATGATGGTACGCGTCTAACCAGTTTCAGGGCTGAAGACCCAATGATGATGAAATTGTATTCGGAACCTAATTCCTAATACACTGGGCAAGAATGCGGATATTCACTTTTGCAAAAACACTGTTAGTTCACGGCTTGTAGGTGAAACATTTTGAGGTTATGAGAAACGTCAAATATTTACAGTAACTTTGATTTTTGCCGTAGAACAATTTTTCAGAAAAAAATTTTATGTCAATGTTACAGGAAACTACCTCCTATCTCAAGTTGACAACAGCAATTCGTTTATAACAACGTAGATAGCAGTGCTACAATATAATATAAAATAATGACCGTTGTCCTAAGTTACCGGGACTCCCAAGAAACCCCAACTGACGGTACCTGTACTTTCTTACATGCCACGCCGGTGGTTATATTTACAAAGTTTGATAAATACAACACCGGTAGCGTGGTGTAATAGACACTATCAACAGTTGGCAGCACTAATTCTTATACAGATTGGGGCGCGGTCAACTACTAATGATGTCATCAATATTACGCAATGCTACGTAAATTTCCGTAATTCAAACACAAAGAATAAGGCATGCAAATTAAGTAACGGATTACTTACATCAGAAATCCTGCTTCCGCCTGAAATTGCGCTCGGGTAGGCCTCTACCCAAGTCCAGTCGGGCTCCTCCCGGAGGAATTAGAGATAACACGTCGACGCTCTCAAATGCGTACAAATCAGCTCCGGCCAGCTAAGGTAAACATGAGGTCTTCTTCCACAGGCGTGAACATCGGTATGCCTAGGTGGCGGCAGATGTCTTAACTATGTAGGGATTGGACAGGAAAAGGTATTGGAGGTAGACAACAAAGATAATTAGGCAAGGAACTACATAGATAACCCTAACGATACGTTACCAGAGACAAAAACCTGCACTTAACACGACGATACCAGGTCAAAAGCCACGTTATCCCGCGAGAACCGCGGAACTCTCCCCACCCCTTGTCTAGTATTGCCCTACCCCTCTAGGGATAAGCACACTGCGCAAGCTCACTACTTGACGTATCGGAAGCACCGCCTAGTCTATTTAAAATTCCCGCGTCTCGCGTAATTGAAAATATGGCGGAAACTTCCGTACACCAAAAACTAACCTAAAACAATGTTTATGGCAATGGCACGTAACAATCGCGACAAAGCCACAAAAGAAAAACTAAAAAAGAAAAGTCTGTTAGCACAGTAACAGCTTAAAATCTAAATCCTAACTACCCTACATAAACCCTAACTTAAAACCTACAAAATGTTTATATAAGGCGCCACCTGGTTTTTCGACCGATAACACGTCTACCGAAGTACCAGGAAACGGAATAGGTAGCCCGATAGTCTTTGACTACACTAATTATCGACAGCACAAATTTGTCGGGGAGCATGAAACACTACTTAAACTAACACGGGTGCGACAAGTCGCCTAAACTATCAAAACCTATCTAACTAAAGTTAACATAAAAGTTCTTATGTGCAAACACACATGAGTGTTGCAACAAAACTATTCTTCTTTTTGGCAAGAAGTGCCCAAATTTAAAAATGTTCATGGAGTGCGTCACTCTGCACTCTAGCAAATTTTGTTACTGGTACTTTGGTTTTCTACTATGCACATTTAAAACTTGTCCATGACACAGTTGGGAATCAACAAATTTACCAAAAGTACCACCTACTAAATCCTTATATGCTAACCTGACAAATTACATTTCTAAATCGGGTTAGCTTTTTCACTTAAATTTCAGAAAAAATAATTCCCACGTCTGGTCATATATACCACACGTTAGGACGATAAAAAGATAAGGCAAGATCTCAAATTGTTGTTAAAGATAGTAGATAAGATAATGATATTAAGCTTAAGTTGTTATCCTCAAAGGTAATGAATAAGATAACGGTATTAAGCTTTAGTTGTTATTTGAGATACTAGATAAGATAACACGATATTAAGCTAAAGCGAATATAAGAGATAGTAGGTAAGGTAACACGAAATTAAACAAAAGTTATTACTAAAGATAACCGGTAAGATAACGCGACATAACCCGAAGTTATTCCTAACGGTAGTCGGTAAGATAACGAGAAATTAAACCAAAATTATTACTAACGGTAATCGGTAAGATAACGAGACTAAACTAAGGTTATTATTAAGGTAATCAGTAAGATAACGATATTAAAACTAAGGGTATTGTCAAAGATAATAAAGAAGACAAGGATATTGGCCTAGTTATTACCCAAGACAATGAATAACAACATATAGAGTGGCTCCAGTAGAGCCGTTTAAATGGGATTGACCCGTGCCCTCTAAAAAGAGAAACCCGTGAAGCAGGTCCGTTCACACGAAACAGCACGAGAGACCGGCAAAAACATTTGGGTGCATTCCTGCACCCGGCGATAATCGATATCGGTGATACTATCACCCGATACCCATACGGTATATAACGACATATATACTCATTCACTCACACATTCACACACTCATACATACTTTCACTGCCAGAGCCCATGCACTGACAGCGGCACCGCATGACCCCACGAAAGATTCGCAGAGACATGGTCCAGGTGTCTGTGAAAACCTCCCGCGCAACCACACGGTGACTAACAGAAATGAAAAGGCAGTAGAAATAGGAAAGGTAAAAGAAGGA
This sequence comes from Platerodrilus igneus, assembly GCA_036346225.1. Taxonomy (NCBI): domain Eukaryota; kingdom Metazoa; phylum Arthropoda; class Insecta; order Coleoptera; family Lycidae; genus Platerodrilus; species Platerodrilus igneus. Next base: position 4,981,010 of record JARFIW010000559.1, read on the forward strand.
GGTTGGTTTTAGAATGCATTAGAGGCACTTCCAGGTAGAAGAAAGTAGAGGAAGGGCTCGCATTGAGCAAAAGCGACAGAGGAAAGGTGGATAACAAAGCGCTACTCAACCAGCCAATGTGACTAGTAGCTCGGAATGAGGGAACATCATTCTTATGTGGCAGACGGTGTTCCGGGACAAGAACAGGTCCACCGAAAGAAGAATAAGGCATAGCGGAGATAGCGGGATAAGAAAAGTATAGTTTTGGACAAGCGTCCAAGAGAAGGTAGAGAGTTGTCCTATTAAACACAGCGCAGTCTGAAGGACCACCTGCGATATTAATCCGACAAGATAAGGTATACATTTTTAAAATTCACTAGACTCCTAAGAGAACTAGTACGATCATTTTCCTAACGAGTACATTGACTACGATAAGAAAATCAGACAAAAGTTGACACAACAACTTACAAGTATCATTACAGATACAAACACACAAAACAAACTGTTTTAAGGTAGTATTTCAAAACGGTAGCACCCTAAACACACAAAATGCCCAATTATAAGCAGTTAAATACAGGTACACTGTCCCAATATGCTAAAACAACCGAGAGTTTAATAAGATAACAATAAGAAGCAATAGCATCTCACCACAAAGTTCAATAAAAAACAACGAAAAAAAAATGTTTATAAGTTATGTTGATTTAGTAGAAAAAGAAAGAAATAATGATGTAGTATAATGTGGGCGACTGCAATAATTCAGAAGAAAAACACATGGAATAGGTAGTCCTAGTTTTTGCAACTGCGAATATGAACTGTTTCTTACAATGGCATAGGTCATGACTCCTATGTTGGCCCAAAGAAAAAAATCATCCACTCAACATCATCTAAAACCAATCATAAAAATTCAATGAGTTATTTCAACCAAAGTTACGACAATTACCACACAATTAAACCATATAAGAGAAATACTAAAAACCAAATAATATGTAGTAGGAAAAGTTCAAGGGTTAATCAAATGAAACGACAGAGTTATATTGGGGGGTGTAGAGAATGAAGTGACACACAACCAACGGTATAGTCAAGGAAAAGGCAACCAAAAGAAAAGGTTTAAGGTAAATAAGTTAAACGTATAAAACGTAGGTGTATAAGAGAAGGAATAAGTAATTAAAGATACTAATTAATGGTGAGAACAAAAAATATTAGGTAAATAGTGAGGGTTTAATCATATTAAGGTACCAGGTATCCAGAATTAAATTTGGAAGGTTAAGAGAAACAACATCACAAGATAAGACATCAGGTACGATATTTAATTTGCCAGGCCTATGCCTAACGTCAAAAGTAAATTGAGATATACGCAAGTTCCATCTTGCGAAACGACCTGCGGGCTGTTTCAAGTTATTAAGCCACGTGAGAGCAGAAAACATTAGGTACATTATCAAGGAAGTAAACGTGACAAGCTCTTAGATATACATAAAGTTAAACGATTTTAAAGACAGTTTTAAGGCATTTAATGAAGTATAAATCGATATATGAAGAGATAATAATAATTAAAACTCGATTCACTAATAAAATTGTTGAAAAACAAAAAGGTATTCTATAAAGCATATTTTTACTGGGATGGGAAGTTCTCATTAGAGTTCTACCCAACCCAATAAGGGAAAATTTCAACATCATTATTAAAAAATGATTTACAAATTGTAAACGACAAACTTACCAACCGAATCTTCGTCTAGACTTATATACCGCTGGACGACCAAATTCGACAGTAAACCTCGCTCAAGGGATGTTAAGGTACGTTGAAATTTCAATAACTAAAAAAAATATGCAATCAGACAAAGTCAAACTCGCTACATGAAAGAAAAATTCCACGATACATGTACAAAAAGTTAGTATTCCAAATTATTAGAATGTTCTTTCGATATTGCGGGAGTTAACAAGTATCCTAAATGAGTTTAAATAATAAACGTTAACGGAAATTTCTTTATTTTAGTATTTAAGGGAACAGATATAAAGAGATTGCAGTTTATTACAACATTTTGAAAGGTAAAAATATGGGATAGGTAATTTCGTTACTATATATAAGGCAAGAACTTTTATAAAACGCATTTATAGGTTATACTGTTTAAACCATATAGGGTTAGGTCAAAATAACGCTTTAAAAGACACTAAAACTTAGGTAAACAGGAAATCTCTATTTAGGCAAACAATTTTGTTATTCAATAAGAAATCACTAAGGCATTTTTTAAAATGTAACATACAAGATAGTGCATTTAAGTTTCAAAAAACGGGCTTTTAAAGTTAAAGAAAACAAACAAAGATATTTTAATTTAATATATGTAGATAATTTTGTAATAGACAGTTTTTAAAGACATAAAATAAAGTGAAAGCTTATTAGGAACGTCACCGGTAAAGAATAATATCCAAATGTTAACACGTTAATTAATCAAACACTAAAGAAACACATTTAAAACTATATGCGAACAAGGTTAGTATTTAAGAAGGGATATATTCCTGATAAGTTACAAGAAAAACCCTCCAAAATAGAGAAACAGAAATAGGTAAGGTATTATTTTAACAGATAACACGAGGCTATTAATGTAGCATCTTCAAAAGGTATTCTAGAGGTCAAATCGTTAGGTTAAATGTTTTTTTTTTTATTTACAGTAAGGGTTATATTTTAACTGATATAAGGTAAATAATTATTATACTAAACCGTATTTAAGACGTGCAATTACTTAAAATATTTATTTATTGTACTTACTTGAAAAAGTGAGGTTAATATACATCCTTGTAAAAATTTGAAGTTTTATATAGACACTAACACACGTTTCCAGATAACTGACACATTTTTTAGGCAACTACAGTTATGAACTTCATTTTAAAATTTCAATAAGGTAAATAGATTAACATTTTTTAGATAAAAACTATATATTACAATGACGGTTTTTAATTACAAACGCTATCTGTCAATTCCGGAAATTTTCTGGGGAATTTCCGCAAGTTACCAATTGAAATCAAAAATGCACAGATATCTTTAGTGAACATAGATAATAAAATTTATTAAAATGATTTAAATGAAAAAGCTTGTTTAATTATTAATCTAATCATTCCATCGGTATATAGGAATCATACCACCTAAAAACACGTTGGGCGCCAAATTCTTACATGCCACGCCGGTGGTTATATTTACAAAGTTTGATAAATACAACACCGGTAGCGTGGTGTAATAGACACTATCAACAGTTGGCAGCACTAATTCTTATACAGATTGGGGCGCGGTCAACTACTAATGATGTCATCAATATTACGCAATGCTACGTAAATTTCCGTAATTCAAACACAAAGAATAAGGCATGCAAATTAAGTAACGGATTACTTACATCAGAAATCCTGCTTCCGCCTGAAATTGCGCTGGGGTAGGCCTCTACCCAAGTCCAGTCGGGCTCCTCCCGGAGGAATTAGAGATGACACGTCGACGCTCTCAAATGCGTACGGATCAGCTCCGGCTAGCTAAGGTAAACATGAGGTCTTCTTCCACAGGCGTGAAGATCGGTATGCCTAGGTGGCGGCAGATGTCTTACCTATGTAGGGATTGGACAAGAAAAGGTATTGGAGGTAGACAACAAAGATAATTAGGCAAGGAACTACATAGATAACCCTAACGATACGTTACCAGAGACAAAAACGTGCACTTAACACGACGATACCAGGTCAAAAGCCACGTTATCCCGCGAGAACCGGGGAACTCTCCCCACCCCTTGTCTAGTATTGCCCTACCCCTCTAGGGATAAGCACACTGCGCAAGCTCACTACTCTGACGTATCGGAAGCACCGCCTAGTCTATTTAAAAATTCCCGCGTCTCGCGTATTTGAAAATATGGCGGGAAACTTCCGTACACCAAAAACTAACCTAAAACAATGTTTAAGTGGCAATGGCACGTAACAACTTTACCCGTATGTCTGACATTTAAATATTACAAACGTAACATTTATAGTTCGACATTTTTTTAAATCAAAAATATACGTTATTATTTAAGTTTTTAATGTTATAAAAAGCGTTTATGTAGGATATGTTTAACCTCGTGACAAATAACTCATTTTTGTTAGAAGATTCTAAGTTCACTAAGAAAATGAAATATTTAAAGCAACAGGTTAATTCTTATATAGTATGAAAGATGTAAATACTAAAAACGATGAAATTCTTCAGTATAAAAAAATTTGGCTATACGATTATTACCTTAGGTTTATATAAAATTAGAGAACATTAAAATTACAATTTCCAATTTATTTCTTGACCTAGAATTATTTGTTTATTCAAAAATTTAGGGACACTTATCTTTCACTTTCAAGATCGGAAGTTCCTCTAAGGATGGAATCGTTACCTATTTTAGATTTAATGAGTTTAGAAAAATAAAAATATTAAAATACTTGGAGTGTTAGCAAGAATTAATAGATTTCATGCAATACTTTAAACAAAATTTAGTAATTTTCGTTAAGTTTCATCCTTTATTAAAAGGGGTCCTAACCCTTTTATTCATGTCAATTCCTGGTTAGCTGGTAACCTCTCCCTTTTATGAATTATCTTTAACCTTGCTCAGTCCTCCGCAGTCTTAACTCCGGTTAGTTATTTTCCCCTTTTGGAGTTTTTCTATTTATTTTAGCCACTGTTTTACCTCTTTCGTTCGCGGGCTAATATGAGTAAAAAGTCTCCTATTCACGTCTAGATGGCAACTCTATCATTTAAAGGATTTGCTACATTTTAACGTAAAACGTGTACCATAACTCATGTCGTCATCGTTTGATCAAATACCCAGTATATTTTTTACACATGTTATATATCGTTATCTAATTAAAAAAGAAGTATAAAAATTCATTATCTTTACCAAAATAAACGTGAAAAGTAAATAAACATATAAAGTCTGTTAGACAAATATTTGCATCTTTTTCGTTTAAATTTAACGTTACAAAAGTCGCTGTTCTTTTTGTCAATAGCATTTAAATGTGCAAAAATATTTTAAAAATACTTTAAGTATTCTAAAAAGCTTTTGAAAGAGAATTGAATCATGTTATTTGCCAGAAAAATGATTAAGAACTTCTACATAAAAAAATACAAACGCAATTTTCACTACCTTTCGCAAACTTTTCCTGTTATCTTTTTATCAATACTGATAACAAAGATTGTACACCTACAGGTTGCTCATCGCATTTTATTCGTTAATTAAGTATGTTAGACGTGATAACTGCGAGCTCTAATCAATGAAATCGGGCTTGAAAAAATGTTCAAAATAGGAATTGGGCTGCTTTTGGTCAGCGTAGGCTGTATCCTAGCACAAGATGGCAGTGATCCTGTAACGAACGAAACTAAAACTGACGCCAAAGATGAAGTGGAAATTATTGGACAAAATGGAAACGATCAACCAAAAATTGATAACCAGGACACACAAGGTACGTATCAAGGTTAACCAACTTGAAAAATCGATACTTTTTAATTAGGAAAAGAAAAGGAGGGAAATAATGCAGTACAACTTCCCGGGGGCGGAGGAGTTAAGTATAACCCCGGAAAGAAATCGTTTGATTACACTGATTGGGGTGAGTCCTTTTTACTCCCTAATTATTATTTTAAGTTACTATCTAGAACAAATTCCAATCCAGTGAATATCATAATAAAGCGCAACTAAAGCTTATCTTATTTGTTTAATGTATAATAGAGAGATATGACAAATTGTGCTAATTTAAAGACGCCATTACTATAAATAGGCGTGGCATTTTTAAGCTGCACTTGAAATAAATCAGTCACTGAAAATATGTAAGGTACAGAATGCCGAAACGTATGAAAAAATATTTAAATATCTAGATAAAATACTAGATAGTGCATGGCGTACTGTAGAAGACAGGGATATTACTTTTTAGTTTTTTTTGTAACATGCAGACTTCGCGAACGAGAGGAAGAAAAATTCACAAATTTGAATACTAATTCCAAAGAAGGTCGCAATCAAAACTAAGTATTAGGATAGAAGTAACGGACACAGAAAACGAAGTAAAACAATTACCCTAAACAAAATAATCCAGGTAGGAAAGTAGCAGTTGGAGTGAAAAATTGCGCGACTCCGGTTAGCCGCTCGCAGAGGAGTGGCGTGGACAGAAAAAGCAAAGTCAATAAAACTAATTACCCGTAAGGCGCTAGGAATTATCACAGTAAAGAGTTGGCTCAGCGATCATGCTGCGAAACGTGATGAAAAATAAAATGCAAAAAAGAAGCATAACGGGTCTCTAAAATTAACTGTTTAAATAGATACATATTCAACACAGTAAATAAAACTTAAAGAAGAAGTAAACTAATAATAAATTAAATTTCCTAGCACTCAATATTTATTACAATAATAATTGACAGTATTAAAATTACCATAGTTGTCTATTAAAATGCTCAGTCACTACCTTTATCAATAATTATGAATATTAAAAAGTTAGTAAAAATATAAATATCATTTTAATACTACTTTTCATGTCACGTTTTTTAATAAAACTAATAATAAAAGTTATTATTAAATACTTTCTTAATAAATAAAATTCCCAAGTTTGTAAAATTGTTACAAACTGTGCATCTTTCTGAAATATCTACGCTATTTCAGGCATAAATAGATGTCATTTGAAAAGAATTTTCTAGAAATAATATTGCAACTAAAACTTTTTTGCAATAACAACAGTTTTTTATCATCAACTGGTTACATAGACCTTTTCAACTACTCGTAGCTACTGTGAAATTCTAAAACACGCACGAAAACTTACTCCAGTTAATCGTTAACAGTATAAACACTAACTTCTTAAAGCTACTATCGAAACACTATAACTAACTATCAAAGCACTAAGTGCTAATTTATATCAATCACTACAATAATTTATATGGTATAGAGCTATTTATATTAACGCTGTGTAACACTAATTTATTTCGTATCACGACTGTATAGCTCAAGACTCGAATAAAAACGTAGCATTATAAACAAGGCTTGATGTGGAATTAAATTTCGTGATGCTCATGACGACACTTATATACATAATTAATATTTCTGGACTATTCTGAGAACGTACTAAAATTATACAAATAACACCTAGAAGATTCCTATTGTAAGCTTAATAACTCTTGTAAATTCAAGCCCATCTAAAGGCGTTACGCCACAGGGTGGTCACCTATCTGTGTGAACAGATACCTCGTTTGCGTTAAGCTGAATTATTCTCGTCAAGGGTAGACTAAGCAACACCGCATTACAATATAATAAATCAATGTCCAAAAAAGTATCACAATATAACATGTTTAAACACACTGAGTTAGAAGCAACATAACATTATGAATATCGTGTTTCGTCAATTATGCTAACTCACCGCTATCATTCAGATCTCCAGGTAAGAACAAATTTAAGCTAGATAGCATTATCTAAAGTACCTACGTTGTCGAGAAATTAGTGAAGCAACCTCCTCCAAACAATGCCAGCAGTCACCAGCAAGTAGCTACAGATGCCAAAGGTACTCTGCGGCCGAACATTAATCGCTACTCTAGTGGGAATATACCAATAGAAAAAAAGTAGCCAAGTAATTATCTGTTTTTCAAAATCGACAAACGCTACAATGTGAGCAGTGAAAGATAAGGATGGCCAGGTCGTTTCCTGGCGATCCTTTCTAAGAGATAGCACAAATAGTACAAATAAAGAGGACTTTTAATTAATAGAAAACTAACTACAAAAATACTTCTCGCATTTTAAGTTACGAGCACAAGTATCAATTCTGAAAAACAAACATAATAATAATATTGTAGCGGACTACTATTAACGCGTTCACCAATTTAGAACAAGTAATAACAAAAGTCTTTATTATTCACTATTTACAAGTTTAATTAACAGTATATGCCTTATTTATAGATGTTTTCAGCCCAATTAACAATAAAGCACTATCACACTAATGCTATTTACAAGCACTAATATTTTCTTGAACTAAATCCTTAACCATAAGTCTTCTTAACAACACTAACACTACTATAATTTATTTATTACCCTTTTGTCTACTTATGTACAAGCTGACGGTACAATATGCACGTTCACATAACACAAATTTATATTTACTATAGAATTTTCAAAACGTAATGACCAACTAACTATACACGATATGATTTATATACGACATTTGAATATAGACTAACAGATGTACACTCATCAGCGATCTTATATATACCCTAAAATTAAATAGATGGTTTATAGTCTGCTGTTTGCTCGAAGATTCTAGACTTCTGTAGAATACACTTCGGTTATGCAACTTGCGTGTTTGACGGGTTGCCCAATAGTTCGTAACACTATCCCTCTTTAAAACCGTTACGTCCCGTAACTGAAAAACATTTTGACGCCGATTTCATGACTGATGACGGTATCGGCAGCTATCTCTTCTGGTGCATTCATCACGTCGTTGAAAATAACAGTCAACACTCTTTGTTTGGTCTTGGTAAGCAACCAGTTGATAACAACAAACAAGGATCCGGATGCGCAATTTTGTGCTGACAAGTGGAACAACAAATATCATCAATGGGCTGGTTGTCACAAACATTGGGATACATCGGTACGTGTATTATAAATGGAAAAACACTTTCATTATTTATTTTATATACGCAACAAAATACAGAAGATCAACAAAAATAATTAGAAAAGTTAATATAAAACAATTGTAGTAGCAGTAAACTGTGGAATGAGGTTGGGAGATACACTTTTTATAAGACCAGAGCTTTGCAATTCATACATTTGTAGCGAGCTACTACTACCGCGTTTCACTAATTTAAAACAAGTAATAACAAAGGTCTTTATTACTCACTGTTCACAAGTCTAATTAACAGTATATGCCTTATTTATAGATGTTTTCAGTCCAATTAACAATGAAGCACTATCACACTAATAAATTTACAAGCACTAATATCTTCTTAAACCAAATTCTTAACCATAGGTCCATTAACAACACTAACACAACTATTTATTTATTACACTTTTGTCTATTTATGTATTCTACAAGCTGAATGTACATTAGACACGTTCACATAATACAAATTTATATTTACTCTTGGACTTCCAAAAGCTCAACTATTGAACTTTACACGATATAATTTATATTTGACATTCTGATATAGACTAAACTTTGTACTTCATCATCGGTCTTATTTATACCCTAAATTAAAAAGATGATTCATCCTCCAGTAATTGCTAAAAAATTCTCGGTCCCTGGAGAATATACAGTGCTTACAGCGCTTATGTGTTTGAAGGGTTGCCTAATAGTAGCTCGCAACACATTTAATTATTTTTAATTGGCTGCGCTGTTAAATGATTGAACGCAAACCATACTATAAGTTTATTCTACTTTTTCGCTATCGGAACCAAAATCTTTGATGTGCCTCTCTCTTGTATTGGATATGGTTGGAATCTTTATAAAGGTTTTCTTTTAATTTTCTCTCTAAAACTATTTTAAAGTGTTTAGTTTTTGATACGTCTCTTAGTTTATTACTGTTACTGTTTTAGTTTACTTATTGAAGTTGCGTCCAGGGTGTTGTCACTTTCTTGTACAGCATTGTCATTGTAATTGTAATACAATCCGTTCAGGTGACGATTTTTAAAGTCTAGGGTACCTAGGTTATTCTAGGGATTCTATTTTTAACTTTATTTGAGATTAAACGTTTTTGCTATGTATCACGTCACAGCTATGTTTTAGGTTATGTTTATATTCTTTAAAGCGTACTCTTAATTATTTTAATTGAATTTATTTTAATTAAATCTGTGTTTATTTATGTTACAAAAAGTCATATTATGCTAAAATCAACAGGTGTCTATAGATATTTATTATTTTTGTAGATTAACTTATGCTAGCATACTCGATTCGTCGAATCTAGGCGATGACGCCATTAATAGTAATTCAGGCAACGAAATTCTTAATGCTAATGCGTGTAACAGGGTATAAGTGTATTGACATTACATTTTAGAGCATTCTGATTTTTGCTCTTCACTGCACTGCTGCTTAACCAATTTTGTTTAGTTTGAATTTGATGCATATCTTGATATTAGTGTATTTAAATGAAAAGAGTTTTTTCTTAATTTATTGATCTTTATTGTTTTGTAACAAAACGAGGAAGTTTAGTATATAGGAGCTAATACTTCTAGCTTGGGAAATGGTTTGTAGGTGTGTGTCTATATTTAACCACACCTGTGAATTTATATATAAATACTGAACACATTTTAAACATTTGGCAACGTAGTCGACAGCTAACCATATGACGTTATGGCCGATTCGACGGATCGAGTATATGTATTTATAATAAATACTTTTAGCTATTTGTAAACTTCAGTTTAAAACCAATTACTTGAAAACTATCGATTTTAGCGTAGTTAAACTTACTGCCGTTTGAAATTATACAGATTTATATAAAATTTAAAAAAGAACTTACTATCACTTCGAAAATTGAACACCTGGTATATAGAAATCAGTAATTAGACACTAGCTAGGTTTTTAACCTTTGAGTTAGCGTGAAGCGAACCCTACTCAACGTATATACGATAGTGGTAATATAACCGCACAGATGGCGCACAAATACACCAACCAATAATAGGTTGCCAACCAACTTTATTATGGAAGTGGCTCTTCTATACTAACCTTATCTAACTTATGGATGGGTTGATGAGGACTGACGTTTCCCTTTTCCAAATATTGATTTTAATTGTTTTCTTTTCGTCTGTCTTCGGTAAATACCAAATTTTATAAGGGTTAATTTTAGAAATATTACAATTAAAGTTAATTTCATTAAATCTTGTATTGGAAGAATTTTAAAAAATTAGTTTGTAGGAGTTACTTATTTTGTAGAAAATATTTAGTTAAAGCCAATATTTAACTTAAAAACATGTTTGACTTATGATACATTAGGCCAAAGTATTTTAAACTTAATCTTATTTAAATTCATTTAATAGATCCTGCGTTCAGAGAATTTTAGTAATTTTTTCATTATTATCCATAGATGAGTATAATTATTGACTTTTTCAAAGTCATATTCAATACAGAAAAGATTTTTTGTACAAGGTGCTTTCCAAAGTAAACAGGACGCTTCAAACAACACGTTTTAGTGCGCCATCTATTGATGGATGTCTAAGTTGGAAAGGTAGAGTAGAATTTATTAAAGAAGAACCTGTACGTCATCATGCGCATACGGCTAAAACGGTGCCAGATTAGTCCATTGTTTATAAATAGGCGTGTTCGTTCAGCATTTCAGTAGCGTAGATAATTTACTGTTAAATGTGAATTGACATTTGTGACTTTGACATTCTGTATCTATTTCTTACGCTTTCATAGTTTTCTTTCTGTTTCTTTGTGTTTTATGCCTTGCTTATTCGCGTAATCGCCATGTTAATTTAAACCACCAACGAAATGAAACTTGATTTTAGAATATTTACTCTATGGGAACTCTAAAAATTATTAAGTTCTCTTCGCCACTAACTTTCAAGGTTTGCGCATATGTCAAATGACGTACAGGCTCTTCTTAAATAAATTCTACTATACATCCTATACTGACCTTCTATCAAACGCGTATGACGAACGAACGCCCTCTATTGACAATACCTGGCTCATGATCTAGTCGTCTAATGACAGTGGCTCGGGATCTCTATGTTGTGTGACCGAAACAACCCAAATGTACTCAGTCAGATGGCGTTAAGGTGGGAAGGTTTGAAAAACTACAGTATTTGCAACTCTTAATGCTATACGATAATCTCAAAATTAGGTTACCTGCAATAGAACATTCCAGAATGCTGTCAAAAAATTTAATATGGCTGCCTTGGGGCAAACAATCTGTTATGTATGATGTTTTTACTGTGATTGCTAGTAAATATTGAACAGATTTAATCTGCAATTGATTGTAAATATGCCAGTTCTTTGAACAAAACCAGATCGAAAATACTTATAGGCTGTCAAACTCTTAAAGGCCTTCATTTGCAACTTGGTATAATAGTTGGTTGTTAACGGTAAATAATTTACAATATCCAGTTGCATAACAGGAGGAAAGGACTTTGGAGAAAAGTTTAAATCACTTTCAGATAGGGCAAATGGGTCAATTCCATTAATTAATTCCAGTTTGCTTAAATACCTTGTAGATATCTCCGGGGAGGAAACCTCCAAATTTTTTAAATATTTACTTATATTCAAACACTATACAACAAAACTAGTAATACAATACACCTTCTTATAGCACTTAAATAAGCTATTTAAAAAAATCACTATTTACGTACAACACAGTTCAATTTGTAATAAAAGTTTGAATGCTTGCCCCAAGACAGCCATTATTGATCACGTGTTCTAGAATGCTCTATTAGACAAAATACATATAGAGCAAACAGTGACGTACTTACCTGGGTTTACGTTAAGGAAAGAGTATCGCCAGAGAAAACCTCAACAACCCTGCGTTTCTAACTGCATAAATACACATCTCCAAGGATGAGGTGGCGAGCAAGCACTCTGTGTACTTTTAATAATACGGGAAGCCAACTGTTACCCAGACATTCTAAAAGTGACAACTGAAGAAATGTTAGTGTAATCCAGCTAATCTTTTCTGGAAGGTACCTAAAGTTGAAAGAGGAAGAACACCGGAAGATGAGGGCATTGACTACCAATGTTGAACCCCGTATGGACATAAAATGTTAGTAACTCTCAACAAACGCTCAAACATACGCGCTTACCTAACTTAAACTCTTTTAACATAAAATAATTTCAACATAACTTTACAAATATACTTTCCTAAAAACAATTTCTTAACCTCAAATCTGGTCAGGTATTGCTAAAAGAAAAATATCTTAAGACCTTAAATTTAAGAACTATTTGCCACTCAATATTTTTCCTGCTTTCATATTTTATTAGACGACACAAATTCCAATTTTTAAAAATGTCTTATATAATAAGCAAGAAAACAGTTAAATACCAACTATTTGCTGTATCATTTCATTATCCATTCCAACATAGTAAATCTTCCTTTATACTTCAATTAATACTAAATTTTACCACTAAAATTGCATTCTAAAATTAATATACACAATTCGGTCACTAAAGTGTCCAATCCAATAATTATTTTTACTTCCGTTAATTCCTTATTACATACGTAACACCCATTAAACGCTTTAGTTCATAAATGAATAATTAAAAATTCTTAGACATAACAACTATCTACTCACTATGTAATTTCAAAGCATCCCATAACACCAATGTTTGCTTGCAATCATTCACTAAATTATCCAAAAAACGAAAACTTGCACTGAAACCACAAAGTTCTAATTTAATGGAGAGCTGACTCATTCCATCCTAACCCCTTCATTTTCAAACGATTCTTAAAACATTATATCCCTACATTTGATTTTCCAGTGCCCCACACGAAAATACTACATTGGCTAGAAAGTGAGTTTTTTATTACTTGAAAATTTTGAATTTTGCCGAACCCTTGCTGCTTCAAGCAATATACGTATTGTTAACGTGCGTGACAATATCCACACGTGGGACTTACGTTTTACTTTTCATCCAAACGAGGGTGTATTTTTGTGAAACATGTTAGCTTAACATCTTTCAAGTGGACCGCATTCCAACGGAGCCGCCGCAATGTTATACGCGGGGGCCCGTTTATGAAACTACCGCGTCTCTTGGAAATCGCTGCCTACTTCTTCCCGTCGAGAATGCAATCACATTTTTCTTGGAACTTCTTACTTTCAACCTCACTTTAAAATGAACATTATATTAAATCCTCATATAAAATTAACATTATATCAACTTCTAACCCCTCCTCCCCTTGTTTATTCGCGCGAATCTCAACATTTTGATGTTGATTGATCATCGGTTTATAATTACGTACAATCAAATCTCAGCCGGATGTAATTATATTCCTTTAATTCCTCTTCTACTTCGTACGTTATCTATGGTTTTCCTTGCACAATCTTGATATTGAATTTATGAAATCAACCGGGAAAAGTACGTGTTATTGTGTGATTTTTTAGATTTACATTTGTGTTTGTCTAAAACAATATACTCGAACACATTGTAATCTATTGTATGAAATGATTAACTTATATCTGTAATGTTATATGCGTAAATTTCCTTTTGTTAGTATCTGGCTCTATACATTGTATTAAAGATGTCTGTGGTTTTCTTTTGTATTTGCAACTATGTATCGTTGAATTTAATTAATTTAACTAAAATTTCTAAAAGCTCATATTTGGGATGCATATATTAATAAATTTACTGTTATTTACTTGATTTTAAAGCTTTCTTTAAAAATGGCATGTTTCTACTATGAAAGTTTACAATTTTAAATGTTTTGATTACATTTTTGGTGGTTTAAAATAATTTACAACCCTGAGTTGAGTTCCAATATGTATTTAACTGAGATTAGAACGCTATATTTGTGATTTTAAGTTTATGATTTGAATGAAAATACTGATTTTACTGCAATGTCTTGATTTTGAACACTATTATACATGAAATTAAAATTATACAGGATGATCCAATAATAACTTGTCCGTTTTAAATTATTTTTTCTTTCTTTCTCATTTAATTTTTATTTCCCGTAACCCACAGACGTTACAACCTCTGAAACCTATGCTAGTTACATATATAAACTGTATGATGCGGTAGTTGAAGTATGAATCCATAGATACTATGAAATAAAATACTGGATAAATCGTTAAAATAAATACGTTTAATGTTATAAATTAAGTGTATGTAGATAAATTATGATGTCAAATTTAGTAATAAATATAGTGTAATTGTCATGTTAAGAAATAACTTAGTGTTAGTAAACATTGTAGTAATTATCATAAATGATAACTGTAACAACCTCTCAGTACATTAGGATTTATCTGTATTTACAAATAATCATGTTTATATTGGACCGAATAAAGGACAGTAAATTGAAGTTAGTTGCATTAGATCATAAGTAATTTTATAGCTTGTAGACAACATTCAATCTGTCTTGAATCTAATTTATTAAATTATAGTTATCGCAATTTTAATAATCAACCAACGCTTTGCATATAGTTAAAACGTGTGACTGTTGAAAAAGTGAGTTTGGAATTTCTTCATTTTATGGCTAATCACTACAGAATGTGCTACATCAACAAATTACAAATATAAGCTTGAATATAACGACGTTATTAACTATTAATTTATATCCGCCTTTTTGCCATCTGGTACTTTTGAAACTAACCGCATTGTACACAGATAATCCATAAATATATTTACATAATTATTACGCAAGTGAAAATCAATATAACCGGGAACAGGTTGAAATTAATTATAAAAATGTAGATTATGCCAATAGAGATGTCTACTGCATAACGCACACACAAGCCGTTATTTATTTCAGCATGTCAGGCTTATCTCATGTTAACTCTTAATTTTTTTATCATCAATCAGTTGACTGGTAAATGCAATTTTTCAAACTTTTCTATATTATGTGCCACTTATTTTATGTCAACATACCTCGCACAAATTACACGTTAATAATTTGTATAATATTCAACTCTTTGCTTAACCTTCGCAATTACTTCTATCTTCCCTTCCATTATTAGAGATACCAGTCTTGAATCTCATAAGTGATAACCTATCAATTGATTTTTTCCTTATTGAATCTCCCAATTCGTTTGAATTCTCCTTCATTGATTATCCGTCTAGCCATTTTCCTCTAGTATCACGTTTCCAACGAAGAATAGAGAGGTTAAACTTTTTATTCTTCGTTTCCCAAAATTTATGTTTCACTGCCATACAATGCAGTACTCCATAAAAATGTTCTTAAAAATTATCTTTTTGTATTTAATTAATGATTGATGTCAGACTATTATAATCGTGGAAGATGTTTTCTTTGATAGCACAACTGCTCTTTAGAGTTCTACATTCTAAATAACCAAATGCTTCTATCTTAGCAAATCTGTCATTTTCTATTTGTATATTCAAAAAATCAATTTTGCTATCTATACCGCATGTCATTATCTTTGTGCTATTTTTATTCATTTTCATATTGTAACTCTCCCGTAAAACTTTATCCATACTAATCAAGATGTTACCTAGATTGATTGTGCTATTGTTTAAAAGTAATATGTTATCAATAAATCTTAGCCTTGATCGTTCTTCATCTTGCATGTTTATTCCAGTATTTATTGTTCTTTATTTTTCTATAACAGTATGATCTATGTATAGATTTAAAAACAAGAGATAAAAAAAACATCCTTGTATAACACATTTCTTTATATTTACGTTTTTCTCTTATTTTGTTTAATTTTAGCAATTTGTTTTTATAGATATTTGTGAATTCTTACCTATTTTTATATTTCAAACTTATATTTCTGATATCTCAAATATTGTATGGTATTCAACGTTTCCAAATGCTTTTTCTAATGTACAACGCTCAAATATGTTGGTGTATCCTACTTTATTTTACTTTTCATTATTAATTTTCGACATAGGACTTCTTTACCTTTTCTAAACCTAAATTTAATTTCTTCAAACTCCCCTAGTATGTTTTTTTTCATTTTTTTGTAAGGAATGCGTGTTCATACTTGTGAGAATTTGAAGTGAAGTTAATTGTTCTTCAATGTTCACATATCTGCATTAGGTTTCTTTGGGTATCATTATAAGACCACATTTCATAAAATTTGACAGCATTTCTCCAGTTTCATATATCTCACAACTAAGTTTAAAGAGTCTATATCTTGTGCTATTTCTCCTGAATGTTTTAGTAATTTTGAATGTATGACATCTGTTACTATTGTTTTACAGATAATTAAATCCTGTAACGCCCTATCAAATTTCAACCTTAAAATCGAGTTCTTTTTCATTCATCACAATGTCTTCTTCTTCTTTAACTCATTCCCTCTACATAACTTCTCAATATTGTCTATTTACCTGTACTTTATTGCTATATGAAAGTTTTCCGTCATTGCTAAATAAATTATTAATGCTTGTTTTACTCTTAATAAAACATTCCTTTGCTTTCCCATATGTTTTATTTACTTTACCAATAATCATTTGTCTTTCAACTTAACAACTTGCAATAATTCATTCTTCCTAGCAGTCCTATATTTTCTGTTTATCCATTTCAAAGTTTTTGTAATACACTAAAGCTATCCAGCTCATTTTCGGAATTTTTATTTTTTTGCCCATTTATCTTTTTAATTTTACTCAACGTTTTCTACCAACTTATTAGATTCTGCACATTATTTCTGCTGATGCGTAAATTTCTTGTCTAATCTTATATTTTGTGCATTATCTTCTATTAAGGTCGCTTCTTATAATATATAATTTTGGAAAAGTTTGATCACTTGTTCTTCTTGCAGTTTCTCTAAATTACACTTCTTTCATACAGATTTTATTGTCAATTTATTAAAACTTAGTAGGTATGTAACTTGGTTGTGATCACAACCTATGTTTACTACGAACATGTTTTAGTCATTTACTTGATTTCTACAGCTTTACTCTCTTAACATAGCCAAACTGATGTCTTATCTATATTTCCTAAATTCTTCCATGCATACACTCTTCTGTTTGGTATTTGGATCAAGAGGTAACATTCCTTTGAAAATGTTAGAATCAGAGGATAATTTAAATTAAGAGTTTTGTAATGGGAGAAATGTAAAGATTGGTTTATTGTTACTTATTTTGGAAAACCCCAATTCACCATTAGAAGCATAGCCAAACATATGATGAATTCATTACTTGAAGCTAAAGTTATGCAACTGGCAATTAAATCATGCAATAATAAGTAAAAACACAAAATATATTGTTCTACTTGAATCGTGAGCACCACCATCAGGTTGTCATAAATTTTGCGAATTTTACCTCGGCTGCTTCGCTGCACCACTATAAATCTTATGAATATACCTAAGAAGCTTACCTGGACTGCTGAAAATCATAACTTCTAACTGCAGCTTTGCTGCAATTTGAAAACTACTTCCCTACAATCCTATCAAGAAAATGCAACTACCAAAATTCATCACATTCTATTTACACAAAAATAAACAATTAGTACTTCCTAAACCTTTCAATTATAACGGTTCCCATACATAAAATTACATATCCTTGATTAGGAAACCATTCATTTTCATAAATATTATTAGATTAAAATTTTCTCATTATACAAATACCCTATTTAAAGTAAGTGGGCTAACCTCATACCTGACTTTAACGCCTATTTTAATATGAGCTCACAGTAAAACCCTTTTAAACATGTGTGCAAAATTATGGCACTGCAACAACAAAAGTCCCCTTTACTTTGTACATAAACAGTCTTTATATCATTATTTTAAATATCCCTCTCTATATAAACATGTTTCCATTTAATTATAAAGTTTAATAAATTTTTAAGTCCATAGAATTCATAAAAATGCACTCAAAAACTACAAATGTCAAAACACATCAAATAAGCTCGACAAGTTTTTCTAAAAATCAGTTACCTGGAAAGTATCACACCGCATGCATCTGCAATCCACCCCTCGATGATGTTGTCCTCGATAATGACTATAAGTTATGGAACCGCTCCCAAGTTGAGTCACACCATTCCTACCAGCACGCAGCTATTCAACTCTCTCCAACTAACCATTGATACTGCATTCAAACTTCTTAAATTCTTCTGCTGTTCCATATACCATCAGCAAATCACCACTCGATGCTTTCACAATCGTTAATTCGTCTTAGGACGCCTTGCAAGCCGCACAACCAAAGTAACAGTAGTCTGTACTTACATGACCCTGATAAGCTTCGCTTTTATTTCTAAATATACTTAATGATTTTCTAAACCACAAGTACTACGGCACGCCAACTTGTGTAAAATTATAAATAACAACTTTTTAAAAGCACTTAATAATATTGATTACTACAAGTACTCACGTCGATGACGAGCGAAGAAAAGAAGACAGCGTCTTACCACCTCCTAGGTGTTTATTTAGACCAAAAGTACCCCCCTGTTGTTTAATTTTCACACAATTCCACCCCACATAAACAAGCTTTCTCGGTAACCTCCTAACCGTTCAACACTTCTCAAAATCCAAATCTCAACCGCAACAAAATTCTACAAACCCCAAGTTAGCCTTGCATAATTCTTTGTAATTTTGGTTAACAAACATCAACGGTCTTTTAAAATTCCGAAATTTAATGCTCGACTACAACAAATTACCGCGAAAGTAATTTCTAACCCTTCAACGGTTGTTCCGCTTCCCCGAAACTAGCTTCAACTGACATTAGATTCACGCCCCATTTAAATCGATACCTTATACAAACATCTTCCAACTCATTCTTGCTTATAGCTTCGAATCTATCCTTGTTCCGTCATTATTTACCAAGTCTAACCGACACCCGACATTTGCATCTCCCTCTTTTATATGATAAAACCAATCTGTCTTTGTTTTCTCATCGATCCCTGCCTGCTTTAACGTCCACTTGCATTCGTAGAAAATATTGAGTTTCTTATGAGGTTGTTGACAACGTGCCCCATCCTTGAAAATAAATCCATAGGTACCCAGAACGTGCCTCTCATAGCCGTCGAGTTCTGTTTATCAAAAACACTTCCATACTCAGAAACTACCTTATGCTAAATTCTCCCCTATAATATACGCTAAACAATATTAAATTAATGTTTCTACTTCACTAAAATTATGCCCGTAAAATTATTGATTTTACGTTAAAGTAAACTGAAAAGGCTTTTTACCTATTATACACTGATTAAACTATAATTAAAGCTGCATCCTTATACTGTACACTAAAAAATTGATAGATGCTTAACATTCATCGTTTATGCTCCCTAAATATTATCAAATTTCCTTGCAACTAAGTGCAACGCTAAAACTGAAATACAATTAACTCTAAAATTCTTACTTTAAATTAATTAATCGTTACACCTATTTAATTTTTTAATAAATGATATTTACACATTTGGCCTTTTAAAAGATGATATCTACACACGCTAGCCTATCCTAAATTGTCTAATGACCTATCTGACTAATTTACCTATAAATTACATAATAATATGTTGAAAATGAAAAATCTTTTTTATTACATTAATTATAACAGCAAAACTAAAACCTGACAGACTTAAAGAAAAAACAAGTAGTGTGATCAACTAAATGAATGATATAAGTTATATGTAGGATTTACATTTAAGCCATTCCAAAATAACATACGAAAAATAGTTTATTATAGTTCCTCAAATCTTGTATTAAGAACAACACATGTTTCGAGTTCAACGGCTCATTGTTAACTGCCATAAATAACATTACAAGTATGTAAGTAAAATTATCAAGCATTATTTTTTGTTAGAAATCGATCTGAAATCTTTATTAACGGATAAGTTAACAAAAAATAGTGGTTGAGCAATTTATTTACTTTCTAGTAATGATATTTTCTCTAGTTGACAAAATTTATGTTCTATTTTTAATGTAAGATTTGTGTATTGTTAGAGGTCCTGTATATAAAGGGATTTTACTAAAATAAAATTTTCACATTAGTATTCTTTCACCTATATGTATTTATCTTTACTTTATTACACTTGGAAAAATTAATGCATTGTTTGAAGTTTGCTACGTGCATTGACGTAGCCTAAAAGACAAAGAAAAAAAATTAGGGGGCTCAATCGGTGAATAGGCAAGCTCTTATCAATACAAGAAAAAAATTAAAGGAAAGCCTGAAATAAAAATAAGAAATTAAACATACTTATTAATACTTATAATTAATCTAAGTGACATTTTTGAGGGACATAAAAGCATAGTATACCCAAAGACGAAAAATCAATAACTACAATTGTACATATAACAAAAAAACCCAAACCAAAAAAATACTGTTTAACATGGCGAGCTGCAGTTTTTAGGTCACTACAAATCTTAATCTTAATTAACCAAACAAAAAAAAAATTACGACTCTAAAAACACCAGCTCTAAATTATCATCGTAAACCTAAAAGTACATATATAACATTGGCACTACGATGTCTTAACTAACCAAAAATTTACAAATCAAGAAAAAAAGGAAAACCCAGTTCTTAATCATCCTCGTAAACATACAATTAAACATATAGGATGGTCACAATAAATACAATATTAATAATAAATATCATTTTGCTTGACGATAATCATTTTAAAAATACTAAGTTTAGTCTTCACGTGGAGCCTGATAAATATACTGTTTCGACCAATTTCACACGACCCCTATAAGAAAATAGTGCATAAACACTCACCCGAGCATCCACGGTATACATTTGGGTCGCACCTTCCCTAATGACAGGGCGGAGCAGAGGAGCTCAAGATCTCGCAGTGTGGGTGCCCTCCCATAACAAAAGAAGCGGCAATTCAATGGGCCGCCGGATTCACAGGAGGAAGAAGCTACAATAATTACAAATAAAGATTAATTTATTTACGCCGAAAAGTATAATCTTTTTAAAACCGCAAATACTTACCACACAGTGTGTGCTCAAAAATTTTTCAGAGAACGAAAACGACAATTGCTTTTGGTCGTATGCAGAAAATAATAAATTATTAACTCGTTTGATAGCACCAATTTACATTCCTGCCGGTGTTATAAAACATACAAATGTGATTAGCATTTTGAAACAACCCTTATCGGTGAAGTAGGATTCATTATTTCAACGAGTCTTTAGATTGAAGTAATCTAGAAAGTAATTATACGCTATCGTAATGTGTAGCAAGTTCACGGATACTTAAAACAGGGTATTGACTATTTAATTTATAGAATAAACTTTTCGATTTAAAGTAAATAGATTTGAAATTGAAAATTATTAGAAAGCGTATTTATTGTAGGAAGGTCTAATATACCGAGTGTTGTTGGAGGATTTGAACAGAATCGAAGTAAATGAATAATGAAATACCAAAAAGTGGGGTTTTCACTGGCCATCGTAAAGTAAAAGTAACAAGTTCCACTTACGAGTACTTCATTATTTGGTAGTATTTTGTAGAGCAATATCCAGTATCGACGTCAAATGCATCATAATTAGCATGTTTGAAATGACATCTCAAAATTCTTCCACATTTAATTAATGCTTATCTAAAAAAGATTTTACGAATCATAGTTCTAACTATTAATTTCTTATATAGTTTATAAAGATGTAGAGCTGAATTGAATTTATTTATTCGGTTTAGTTTATTTCGTTTCCGATTTTGAACAAAGTTATAGTTCGTTTTGTGCAAGAGATGTGAAGTGTACATCACTTTGTACCAGTCTATGGAATCATCATCACCATAATCATCAACAGGTCTTCAGTCCTTAAACTGATTAGACATGTACCTCCATTGTTTCCTATTCTGAGCTAACCTATACGTTTCCTTGAAATTTCCACAGCCTACATCTTTCACTATCTGTGTGCAATAGTCCAATCTAGGTCTATATCTACCTCTCTTACTTCCTATATCTGCTTGTAACATATCCCACATTATTCCCCAATTACCTTAGAAAGTGTCCTGTCTTTCTATTTCTCCTGTTTTTTGTTGTTTTCTATAAATATCTTTCTTCCCATATTATTTCTAAAACCTCTTTGTTATAAATTTTGTCTGTCCATGCTATCATCATCATCCATCTGAAGCACCACATTCCAAAAGGTTTACCTTTTTCTCCTACTGTCTGTCCATGTTTCATAGCCACACACTGCTATGCTCCACACATATGCTTTCCACAATTCTTTCCTTGTTTCTATGTTTGTTGTCTTCGAACATAGCCGCTGCTCTTTGTTGTTAGTTGCAGCTTGGTTCCCCATCTATTGTTCTCCAAATATATAAACGATTGCATCGATATTCAGTGGTATGTGAAGGAGATTAAGCAACCAGCGACCACTAAGATCCCCATCACTTAACCGTTTGCCAAATTAATAGTTTTCCAATAAATCCTTTCGCACAATCAACATTAGTTGAGAATTTTGCAAAATCAACACCTGTAATTGTTTATAATAACATCGGGTTTAAGCGCAATTACTTTTTTTTTGTCATTAGTTTTTCAGTTTTGAACTGGCTGGACACAAACCTCCATTGATTTCTATTCTGAGCTAGCCCACACATTTTCCTGAAATTCCCACCGCCAAGATACAGCTTGGTTTTCCTTTTATTGTTTTCTAAATATACACCCTATTTCACCGATAATGAGTTGTATGTGAAGGGGGTTAAGGAACCTGCGGCTGTCAAGATCCTCCAACACTTGGACATTTGACGAATGGTAGTTTTCCAATGAATCCTTATGCACAATCAGCATTAATTGAGAATATTGCAAAACCAACATCTGTTGTTGCTTATAATAATTGACCGGTTGGACACGAACCTCCATTGACTTCTATTCTGAGTTAGCCTACACATTTGCCTAAAATTCCCACAGCATACATCTTTGACTATCTGTGTCCAATAGTCTAACCTAGGTCTACTTCTATCTCTCTTTTTTCCTATCTCTGCTTCTAATATATTTTACACTATTCCCTCATGCCTTAGTGTGTGCCCTGTCTCTCCCGTATTTTTACTGATTTCCACATATTTCTTTCGTCCCCTGTCATTCTAGAACCTCTTTGTTCTTAACTTTATCTGCCCATGATATCTTCATCAAACATCTATAGCACCATATTTCAAAGACTTCCATTTTTTTCCTATCCACTTCTTCTACTTCTCAAATTTCACAGTCCTACAGTGCTGTACTACACACATATGCTTTCAGCAATTTTTTCTTGTTTCTATTGTTGTCTTTGAACACAACCGTTTCTTTTTCTTGTTAAATGTGTCACGACTTAGTGCAAATCTTTATTTAATCTTTTGCACTTTTCCCATCTTGCATTATTTGGCTTCCTAAGTAGCAGAATCCTTAGCCTCTTGTAAGTTATCGTTTCCTATTTGTATTCAGGTTTTCGACTTATGTTCCCCTCCTTAATATACTTGTACTTTAGTTTTATTTTTATTAATTTTCATACCATAACTCTCGGTTAGAACGGTTTCCATTTCATTCAGAGCTGCTTCTAATCTAACTCTTCACTGTTAGATGCTACTACCACTGTATCATCTGCAAATCTAAGCATAACAATCTTTTGTCCTTGCATAGAAATTGCAAATGTCTTCCTGGATTTGACAGTATTTATTGCCTCTTCGATAAGTTAAAAATTTACGGTGGATAGGACACATCTCTGCCTCTCCTCTTTCCTAATATTTAGTTCTCTACGTTCCTGCTCTAATTCTATTACTGCTGTTTGCTCTTTGTATAAGCTATGTACTATTCGTCTATCCCTATAACTCATTCCAATCTTTTTGAGTATTTCAAACATTTTTTTCCATTTTACATTGTCAAATGCTTTTTCCAGATCTACAAACCCTATATACACGTTTTCCCCTTTTTCTATTGTTTTTTTCACTATCGCTCTAAGAGCTAAAATAGCCTTTCGTGTTCCCATTTCACCTAAACCCAAATTAATCTTTTCCTAGTATTTCTTAAGCTCATTTTCCCCTGTCATTGTACAATTCTAGTTAATATTTTTGAAACGTGTACTGTCAAACTTATTGTTTAAAAATTTTAACATCTATCAGTGACTCTCTTTTTTGGTATAGTGACCATGATGTTACGTTTTAAATCTTTGGGTATTTTGCTTGTCTCATACATATAACTTTCAAGTTGACAGAGACGTTCTATTACTGCTTGTTCGGCAACTTTTAGAGTTTCTGCTTGCATCTTATCTATACCCAGAGCCTTACCATTTTTCAAGCCCTTTAGTGCTAATTCAAACTCATCTTTAAGTATATGATACCACAAGTCGTCCTTTTCCATGTCTGATTCCTGTTCTACTGCTGCTAGTTCCTATTCTACATATAAATTCCCTATATATTCTTGCAAATCTAACCATTTCTCTACATTTTCTATGATGATGTCTCCTTCTACACCTCATATTTTTGCTATACAATTTTATATCCCTAAAATTCATTCTAACTAGTTTGTATGCTTCATCTATCTTTCCTATTTCCATCATAGTTTGTACCAGTTTTCCTGCTTCGTCTGGTCTGTTTTTGTATTTTCATCTTTCTCCTATTAAATTCAGGATATCCTTTGCTATTATTTTATTATTTTCTTTTTGTGTATATCCTACAATTTCTGTGGCCGCCATGTCTAAGTTGAATTTAATGTTATTCCATTTTGTTTTTATCTTTTAGTTTCTCAAAATCAAAGTGCCTTTTTCCATTCCCTTTTTCAAATATTTAAATTTAAGTGCAACCTTCATAACTATGGTGTAGTGGTTAGTGTCTATATCTGCTTCTGGGTAGCTTCTACAGTCTTTTACTTAATTCCTCAACTGCTATCTAACAAGAATATAATGTATTTGATATTTTCCTATATCTGCTGGTATCTTCCACATGTATCATCTTCTAACATGATGTTGAAATAATGTGTTTGTGATGAACCTACTACCGCTACTTCCCTACCCTCACCTACCACTGCACTAAAATCCACCGTAATTATCAAATTTTCATGTACTTTTATGTATCTTAGCGTGTCTTCAATATCCTTGTAGATCGCTTCTACCTCTTCCTGACTGTAGCTAGAGCTGGGCATCTATACCTGTATTACCACTGTATTTACCTGTTTAGACTCTAATCTAACCATTAGTACTTCTTCTTTCTTTTGTAGGTAGTTTTCTACACGGTGTCCTATCTTTTTTCGCATAAATATACCCACACCCAAATTTCCTTCCTCTGATCCTGTACGAATTTCCCTTAGTTGCCGCTCCAATAATCCTGCCCTGGCCACCGAACTTCACTAATCCTTACTGTGTCTAATGCTAAGGTATCCATTTCAATTTTCAAGCTCTCTACCCTACCTACTTGTTTCATGCTTCTGACGTTCCACACTGGAAGTCGCAAAATGTTCCCAGCGCTTCCTTTATTCTTTCTGCTCACATCCTTTGATGTGGTATCCTCCCGGAGAGCCGAATGGGGGACTATTTTAACTCCGGAATCTTTTACCACAGAGGATGCCATTATCTTAAATAACAATTTAAGTACGCTGTGTACTTGGGAAGTAATATGATAGTTTCCCGTTGCCTTCCACATTGCGGTTGTGTGTCTTAGAATGCCATACCGATCCCTATGTTCTCTGCCACTCTAAGTACTGAAAGAACTGCTGCCTTAGTCTGGTTCCTCACTCAAGATCCCACTAATTTATTAAAACCTTCAGTTCGGCTTTTTGGCTCATTGGAACATGCAAGCCGTTCCACCCGTTCTAGTAATCTAGAGTTTCTTCAAGGTGCAGGTCCATTCAGAACGGAGTCTATAGAATGTCAATCATGTATGAAGACATTGTATTGTATTGTATTGTATATCTTTATTATTTAAATAGCATTGATACAAATAACTATTAACTCAAGAAGTAATTCTAGCGAGATTTGGACTATGAAGTCCACTCTTACACCTAACTAGAGATTACTTCAAAATTGACAGATAACTAAATAAAAATATTAAAAATAAAAATAAAATAAAATAAGCATTTTTACAGTGTTTAAACAAATAAATAAATATTCCTTAGCCATACATATACATACTCATACATACATACATACAGACATGTGTAATAACATTGAAAAACAGGTGAAGAACCAAACAAATATTGTTGAAAGATGACTTGTGTTCCTTACACAGCTCAGTATTTTATTGCAAAAAATAGTATGTTGATCATAAAATAATATTAGAGCTACAAGCCCTTTAACCACTAAACAACAGTTTTGATACAATATGGTGTGTTACGAGATATTTTTAAGGTTTAATAGTTTACTCAACTACATGTAAAATTCACCTTACGTAAAACAATTAATATTCAAAATTCTTCAATAAGTTTACAAGTTCCACAATAAAATATTAATGTTCCTTAAATATAAAATAGAGCAAATCTTTGACATTTGTTTGTTCTGTGTGTTGCAATCAGCTGTAGTCCTTAATAGCTCGCTCGGCAAAATGAGCTTTAATCATATTATGTTCTGCACGGCATCAGTATCTTGTCATCAATGGCTTCCTTCCAGACAGCATTATAATAGTATTAACCAATATTTTGTAGAATTTGAAGATGTAATTTAATTAGTATCGGCCAAAACATAGACTTAAAAAGTAAAACCAAAAGCTCTATAAAATTTGTATGAGTTAAAATAAATGCTTACTCTTACGTTTAATTAAGCAGCTTTGCGTATAACGTTCTTCGTTTGCAAACATGAACTTTTATTTAAATTTTATTTTAAATTTTATTTTAAATTTTACTGGCATGCTGAGGGCTTATTTTCACTTGTTACAAAACAAACCTTCCTTTTACACATTGTTCCCCTATTAATATTACTTTTAATAGTGGCATTTGTGGATTATCTATTGTGTTAAAGTTTTTCTAAGAATATGCGGTAACTAAAATTACCAGATAAATAAGAAAATTTAATAAAGCTTTTAAAGACTATAGTTGCATATAATTTCCAATAGTTTTCACCTTTATTATTCTCATATCAGAATAACAAGATAATAGCAGACTTGCAATAAACCTGACTTGAAAAATAGCGGAATGTTTGAACTCTTGCCTTGGAAGTCGAAGTTAAATGCAATGTATGCTACACTACATACCAATTAACAAGCTATTTTGTACAATTATAATTATAGATTAAAATTTATCTGTTGTTTTCATTTTGCTAGAAATTATTGGAATTAAATTATAAACGTTTCCCATGAAATAAATTATCTCTAAAATAAACAAATGGTTGAATTAATGCAAACTCTGTAACTGTACTTTGACCTTACAGTTACCTGCACATGTATTATTTCACGTACACCACAAACAAAAGTTAATAATGTTAAAAGTTTTGGGTAGGATCGCCAGTTACCTGTGTATTGCCTAAACAACAAAAACGCAGGTAACAAGCTATGAATTGACTTGTTTTAGAGTTTAATGAGGTTCCAATGCAATGCAAATGGATCATGTAATACAATCTGACTTATCGCTTCATAACTTTAAAAAAATACAATAAAAACACTTACCCTTACCAGGAAAAGCGACTGACAAAATTCGTTGCTTTCTCATGCATCATACATGAAATTACTAGATCTACAAGAAAGTTACCGTTGAGCAGAAAAACAACTATTATATTTATATCAAAACAACAAACAACAAATTATCCTATTATTTTACCTACGCAGCTGTCTAAATTACAAGTTATCAGCGTGCATCATCTTATGAAACAAAATATTTTATACTTACAACTACATAGATTTATGTAATACAAAACAGAAATTGTCCACAGACGCACTTCCCTTCAATGTTTTACGATGCTGACCAGAATCTTCAGAAAATTCGCTACTCTTCTATTCGTCTACGTGATGAAATTTTAATAATGCTCGAGCTCGCAATACAGGGTGTACTAAACACTATCATAAACGGATTATCCTGCATTCAATTTTATTAATCACATTTAACTAATTCGTTAGGATGTCATTACGGCTTTTTGTTTTTTAACTAGAACATCTTGTCCGATCCACGGTCACTTCTCGAATGTCTTTCTCATCTCAGGGAGCGTTCACCCCTTTTCTACCAAAACCCACCATGCTAACTTCTTTACAATTCCTTAGAGGGGCGGAGTATTGTACCGTTACAACTTGCTGTTAATAAAATTCAACTTATGTAATATTTAGAAACTGATGATGATGAACAATTACTAAGCTCTAATATTACAACATAAATTTCTTTAACCTAATATATTGTAATCCATGAGGTATGTAGACTACCATCAATAAATCTACTAAGCTTTAAATGTTACAACATCGATCTCCCCAATCTAATTAAGTGATTTTAAATAATGAAAATTTGTGTCAAAGATGCTATTTGTGAACTATTTACAACCAGATGATACTGAAAACATCATTACACACTAAATTTTACATAATTAAATATATATCCTTGATCTTTTTTTGGAGAAAAACTCAACATTGTAAATCAATTTTGCATTTGTTTTAAAGTTATAGCCGAAAGTTTGATTTTTTCAATTTTTGATACGTGACAATATTTTGGTTAATCGATAAAATTAGAGAAAAACGGCTTAGGTGCCTTTGTAGCACTTTTTTGAGTAAATGCAATGGCGTACTCGTTTTTCTTTTTTGTATAAATATTTGTTTTCAAATTATAGTAAAGTTGTGTTTTTTAAAATACACATCATAGTTGGCTATTATAGTTAAAACAGTTTCTTTCTCTTTTCAATAATATATAACATGAAGGGTCTATGAATTCATATTAATGTCATTTCATCAAAAACTAAATGTTTATTTATAAAAAAACATTCTGTTGGTGGTATACCGATAAATAGGTTTCTGTTATTTAAAGCAGTGACAAAGTTAAGCAGTTTATGTAAGCGGTAAATGAATTACCATATAAACGGCTTTCTAAAATTATAAAATGTTACAATGCTTTATTCAAAGTGATAACAATTATAATACTGCAGTATAACTATATTTCGACTGCTACCCAGAACGAATGAAACCGAAATCCATTTTAACAGATTGAACGAAAATTTTATTAATGATGAATCTTCATACAAACCAAAAACAAAACTTACAATATTTAAAATATGGATAAAGCTTCTATCAATGTAGTAGCAAATTCTTCAATGTCCTATCGCCAAATTGAAACGAACTAGAATTTCAGAGTCAAGCCTCTCATACACTGTAGAAAAACAAATTTGAGCCACAAGTAATTGGAAAACGACAACATTTACAACCTACCGTTACTAATTGGCAAATTTAATTTTGCCATTGGTAACTATAAAACATTTAACAAAATCCAGCTTTTAATAAAAATATGATTTGCTTCAATGAAGCTTACATTAGTAGTACAGGAATTTTTAATCAACATAATGAGCACTGGTGGTTTGATGTCAATCATCTCCGAACTTGCACTGTAAGGAAGATTTTGTTTTAGTGTATAGTGTGCTTTAATTAGAAATCAGATTTAACGTAGCTTATAACATTTTTCAAGGAAATTTAAATAGACAAAAATACCGTGAAATACTGAACCAACAGATTTTTTGGATGACATGCCTTTAGGTAAGAGAAGAAATGTATTCTTACAACAAGATGGTGCACCGTCCTATAATAGTGCAATAATGAATCAGTGAGATGGCCACCATGGTCCCCTGATTTAACACATCCAGACTTCTTTTATTTTATACAAAAGAACTTTTAATAACGTAAACGAATTAAGAGAATTTTATTGAATGTCTCAATTCCATTTCAAATATTCATTTTCTTAATTTAGTTAGGAGTGTTACAAAGAGGCATAATATATGTGTTGTTAGAAATGAAAACATTTTGAAAATTTACTTTAAATGTATGTTTTTTATAAAAACATTTAGTTTTTGATGCAATGGAATTATTCATAGATCCCTCATGTTGTATGTTATTGAAAAGAAAAAAAAACGGTTTTAACTGTGTAATAGCCAACTATGCTTTGTACTTAAAAAACACAATTTTGTCATGACCGAAATATCACTATGTGTCAAAAATTGAGAAAATCCAACTTACGACTATAACTTCAAAACAAAAACAAACTGTAAATTTTGTTTAAAACATTGAGTTTTCTCAAAAAAATCGGGAATAGATGGTCCATTTTTTTGTAATTGTTATAGTTAACAAGTTTCTCTATTAAAACATCCAATTAAGACGCCCTATACTTAAACGCTTATTTCATTTTAATTAGATTCTAAGTACAACTAATTGAGTTCTTAATTAAAATTGTTCACTGCTTATGTTTTTTCATAATATATGGAGTAGAAGTGATTCATAGTAGTTATATTTCATATTTTGTGCAAAGTTTTTGTATTTATTTTTTATTCGATAATTAATTTGAAAAGTGTTTTTGAATCAAGTAATGAAATAAATTTTTGAGGAGTAAAACATAAGACCTAATTATCCCCAACGTATTTAAAAAATTTAAAGATCTATAGAATATGGGCGGGTTGTATCGACATCGGTTAAACTAAGGTTCAAGTAAGCGAAAGCTCAATAAAACTCGAGTTCAATTCACTTTGCGTTGTATGGAGCAAGTTCAAGTTTGGTTCAGTTGAACTTACGATCTGGAGATGTTGGCTATTCTGGTTAACACATTTTCTGTCAGAAATTTAAGACACGTAAATTTAAAGTTAGAGTACATCTATCTTTGTGTTCCTTAGTGAGTGAAAAGTTTTGCTTTTGCTTAAAATAAAAATTGCGACAACTGCCTTTAGGAATTGAATAATCGTAATTTAATTCTCGTAATATATAATCTTTTACTTGAACTACAATGGAATTCTACAACTCTATTCGTATTTTATTAATTGGTTGTAGTTTGAGATTTATATAAATTTATATGAATGTCTTACTTTTGGAAATAAACAAAGTGAATGCCGTAGATGGTCAAGAAATTGATAATAATTATTTGAATAAGGACAATGGTTAGTTAGAGTGTGATTTTTGTATGTAAATTACAAACTCACTAATTAAATTTTAGCTATTCAACCAAAATCGTCTCAATTAAAAGTAAATCAAAAGCAAATGGTAATAACTATGGCGTACATGTTATAAATTATTTATTTCTCCTTTGTGTTATTATTAGATCCTCCAAGTCGTCATATTTAATATTCTAATAAGTAGTTGTATAATTGCAGTTTATAATACAAATCAAATATGTAAATATTATTTGTTATTATAATAATCATTAGCATTAGGTGTACTGTGTAAGACTATTAGAAAATAATATTTCGAAGTTAGAGGTTCAATATTCAATTAGAGGTCAGATTATTCTATTGAACCGTCGTTCAGTGGTTGAACGGCCATCGTTTGGCCGTACATGTGAACTTGGGGTTAAACTATGGATCAAGACTGAACTGTAGCGATACAACGTAATTTTTAATGTTGAACCAAGTTCTTGTTGAACTTACCATGAACTAGATCGATACAACCCGCTCTATGAACACACAATTTATCTTTACAGTACATTTGCGTGTCTTACACATTTATATTAAATATTTTTGTCTTTTGTATTTTCGATAAACATGAACAGTTTTAGAATTTTTTATAGCTTTTGTTTGCTGAACTATTTTGCTATTTTACTTGCTTTTATTGATTTTTTTTTATTTTGGCCTGCGTAGTCCTATTTCATAAGTATGTAATGAGATTGAGGATGATGAATGAAAAAGGCACATGAACAATTTTCAGTTAAGAAATTGAATTTACATGGATTATGTGGAATTGTTAACATTACAAAATTACTTAACCGAAATTTTAGTTTGTTAATTTTAAAGGAGCCAACAAAACGCTAGTACCAGTTGAGGTTGGGGTATCACAAGTTAGTATTCTGGGTCCTCTTCCATTCATCATTTCTGTTAATCATATAGGTAAATATTTATTTGAACACTTTTCGCTGTGCTTTTTAAATAATCCTACAATTATATTTAACTTAAAACAAAATGGTTTATTGTTATATTACACATTTCCAACACATAAGGTAATGTAATTGTAGTTTGCATGAAAGTTCATGATAGCTATTAAATGATATGACAATCAGACCACGAACATCCTTACCTAGGTACAAATAATACTTAGTACTATAAAAATACATACATGATAGCTATTAAATGATATGACAATCAGACCACGAACATCCTTACCTAGGTACAAATAATACTTAGTACTATAAAAATACATAAGCAATAAAACTTGGTACGTCTTTCATTTTTAGATTGAAACATCATCTCAACACATCAATTATTATAAAATAGTTAGATTAACTAAAATGAAATTTGAGTATATCGTTGCAACAATTTGCTTCTAAATCTAAAAATAGAGAGAAAGCGAAGTTAGGTACTAGTCCTCATTAGTTTATGAATTCTCCAGAAATATTTTTTATTCCTGTATTCGTGCTTGTTTTTGCTTACAGATAATGGTGTTTAGGCTGCATTTATAAAAATTGTCTCGTAGAGCAATTTTTGAGTTTTTGCAAAGGATGTATTTTTATTCTTACGGGAAATTTATATTCAATAAACTAGTATTAAGTGTTAATGAGAAAATGTGGTTTGTGTTAGTTCAGTTGCGTTACCGTAAAATCCCCTAACTATGGCCCGGGTTTACAAGTATAGTCCAACGGTGTCGTTATAAGATACACATATTTATTTCCGATAAGAATATACCGTAAGGAGCGATTCTCACGAGAAGTACTACCTTAATGTTCCACTCCCACTTCATGCAATGCAAGAGCTCGGTGGTGATTTGTATAAAGCTGCTACAGGAATTTGCGTGTTTGTTATAAATACTGCGTATTTTTGCCCTGTGCAAACTTTTATCTTTGCTGTTATCACGGTAAGTGCAATTATATTATCACATGCTTTTAAACATCACCAAATAAGTTCTTTAGATAAAACATACATCAGAATTAAGTTAATGTAATGTTTTATTTATATATTTGTTATCACATGGAACGTTGCACTCGCATCCCAACATTGGTCCATGTCCATGAGCGGACCAATGTTGGGTGCTACTTTTGTAAAACACGTATTTGTATTTAAATTCCCTTTGGAACTATGTTGTAAGCCTAATTATATATTTCTGCAATACTTTTGTTTCAGATAATGTCCCTTTCAAAATTTGAGAGACGAAAGGTCGGTGGGGGGGCCCTACAAACTGTATGCTGATGAAAAATTGTAGCAATATTTGAATGAAGTTAAATCACAAAATATGTCACAACGGGAAGCTTCTGCTTTTTATAAAATTCGCGTAGTACAATTATTTTAAAATTAAAGGGCATTAAAACAAATTCTGTTAACCCGCCTGGTCGCAAATGTGTATTCACTAAAGACGATGAGGATTCGTTTGTGCAGTATAAAATAGTTATGTGCGATTTTGGGTTTCCTTTGACGGTTCTGGATTTACGGCATATAATTAAAACTTGTTAATACAGTGCCGGGCGGAAAATCCGAATATTTGATAATAATCTGTCTGGCAAACGTTGAGTAAAAGGTTTTCTTGGGCGTCAAAAGCATCAACTGTCTAAACGTCTCTGTAGCAATATAAAAAGAAGCCGAGCAGCTGTGAATAGTAACATTATTAACTCATATTTTGACAAGCAACAATATGTGCTTGAAGGTGTTGATCCTGGTGCAGTTTGGAATTATAATGAAACAAATTTAGTTGATGATTCCGGGAAAAAAATGTTTTAACAAAAAGAGGATGCAAATATCCAGAAGCCATCAAAAATTCCTCAAAAGCGGCAGCTTCTATTATGATGTGTGGTAATGGTAAAGAAGAACTTTGTCCTCCATATGTAAATTATAAATGAAAAAAAATGTGGGATAGTTGGACTGAAGGGGGCCAGAGGGCGCAAGCTACAATACAACCAAAAGTGGGTGGTTTGATGCCTCCAATTTTAAAGACCGGTTTATTACCATTCTTCTTCCTAAAATAAAACGAAGTAGTTACTACGATAAAGGCGTAGTAATTGGCGATAGCTTAAGTTCCCACCTCAGTTCCCGTGTTTTAAATCTTTGCAAAAAAAATAGTAATATAGCATTTATAGCACTCCCCCCTAACTCAACATATCTGACTCAATCCATCGACATTTCCTTTTTTAGGCCATTTAAAATTCATTGGAGAACAGTCCTGGAGGAGTGGAAAAATAGTCCCACTGGCAGACGAAATCCAACTGTATCAAAAGATGTATTCCCATCATTGTTAAAATAACTTTATCATAATATCATAGAAAATAGTGCCACAAATTTAATATCAGGATTTAGAAAAGTGGGTATTTACCCACAAGCTCGAGAACCTGTTTTATTGAGAATTCCAGATAGTAATAAGATTTGCTCTAAACTAGATTTAAATTTAGTGAGCAAATCCTTTACAAATTTTTTACAAGCCACTAGGCTTTCAGAAACAACTCCAAAAATTGTACGATAAAAGAAAAAATGATTAATATGGCGGCTAGAAAAAGTAGATATTATTAGTACAATGAACAAACCAGTTTCTGTAAAAACTGCTTTCAAAAAGGGAAACAAAAAAAAGCTAAGAATATTGAAAACGAACCCACCACAGACAATGATGAACAACTTCCATGGCCATCTGGCACACAGTGAACAAAAAAGCAACGGAAGAAAAGAGCAACATTTATTGAAAGTGATTCTGAGGACAGTTTAGTAAATATTTCTCTTCCATCTGACAGTGAATTCGAAGACTTGCAGAATGACTACTCGGAACATTCTATAAGACAGGCACAACCTAAAGATATAGCCGTAAAAACTGGCGATTATGTTATTATCATTTATGATCAAGTGGCCTGGGATTGTCGAAAATGTTATCGATGAAGGGCCATTAGTAAGTTGCATGAAAAAGTTATGGAAATGGCCCGATGAAAAGGATGTTTTGGTATATAATCAGCAAGATGTTGTTATGATAATTTCAGCACCCAAACAGTTTTCTAAAACAAGGGCATTGTATCATATTCTGCTTTTAGTCTGTAATATGTATTAGGAAAAAGTTGCTACCTATACCTATTTGATATTAAATTTTGTATTTTTTTGTGATTTGTATGGTTCAATATTGAGGTTTGTATATCCAAACATGGTCCAATATAACATTTATAAGGTAAAACTGGCACGGACTATAGTTGGGCAACTTGAAGCACAACTATGGTCCAATACAAAAAATTTTACCTGTTTTGCTCTAATCAACATTTTTCCATTATTGCAACAAAAATAGTTTTCTGATATCAACTTTGCTAGGTAACAACATTTATGTTATAATGCATTTATTAACTTACAAGAAAATCACAAAATTATATAAAAACTGGACCATAGTTAGAGATTTTACCGTACCATTGTTTGACAGCTAAAAATTCAACATTGTAAAAAGTGAGTTGAAAGAGCATAATAATATCAACAAATATGGTGAACGACAATTGTTATTTGCACTTCCATATTGAAGAAGTTTAATGTCGCATTTTATGATCGGTTGTCGTTATTCTATAATAAAACGTTAAGAATCAAATATATGTCGACGTTACAGTTTAGCTTTACAATTATAACAATAACAAAAGTACTACAATAGAAAAAGTAAACATATGCAAACTCATAGTTGGTGCAAATATACTTGTTTGTTTTTAATACTTTGTTATGGTTATAGTTATAAGGATAAACCATAAAATTAACATAAATTTCGCTTTTATTGCTATATTATAAAATAACGACAACTAATCACAAAATGTAACGCTAAACTTCTCCAACATGAAAGTGGAAATAACAATTGTCAATAGCCATACTTGATATTATTCTGCTATATAAACTCCCTTTTCACAACACTGAATTTTTAGCTATCAAACGTAATAGCAACATGACCAAACTAGCACAAACAAAATTCACACATTAACGCATACTATTCTGTACGGTATAAATTTACCGTTACAATAATAAAAAACACTATTTGCGAAAACGTAATAATTAGTTTACTATCTGTAAATACAGTAGTTGTAAATTAGTTCTTATTCTTATATAGTTTTTAATACAGATCGGATTAAAAAGATATGTTCCAGGTATGGTATATGATTACCTTTTTATAGCTACGATGTACCAACTTGTAAGTGATATACAAAAATTATTTGGCAAACTTTTTCATAAAATTTTCAATTTTGTATGGTCTGTTTTTCTTTTATCCAAGACCTTGAAGTGCTGCGTTGGATAAAATTCGCAACGTAATTTTCCGGATTGCCCTTAATAGCTATGAGACTTAATAAATTCAACAATTCGGTTACTTAACTTAAATTTTATTGTTTCAAAACAAACCTCAGGTCGGAGTTCGGACAGTTTGGTACATTGACTTATTCTCATCTAACTCCGTCAAATCTTTCTTAAAAACTTAAACTAACTATCAATTATTCAACAGCAAGTATTAATTTCTTGCGCCACCTACCGCCAACACTTTCCCCCACTATCTCCCTCTACATCACTAATCAATGCGCACACTTTCTTATCGTGCCAAACTCTTAATTTCAAATATAATAACACACAAGCTGCCACACTACATCTAACACACACACACACACACACACACACAACTCTCCCCCTCCCTCCACCCATATGATTATAGAATATAATAATATTTAGCAAATAAAGTACAAGACATGTTAAATACCAAAACAATCTTAACTAATAATTAATATTCACCCAAATTTTCAACACATTACACTAGGTGAGAATCAGATGCGATTACCGGTTTAATGAAATCCTTTAAATTTTTAACATTATGTTTCCCTTTAGAAATCCCTTGCTTATTAATCAAATTATAGGAGTTGGCACCCACTACACTGGTAATAGTGTAGGGTCCCTCATATACAAAAAAACTTTGAAATAGTGCCAGCCAACACAGAAGATAATAAACGAGTCTTTACTAATACCAAATCACCCACTTGAAAAATTACAGGACGCAATGCTGTTCCAATTTCAATTTCCGTTTAACTGCACTTGATACTATTCGTTCCCGAGCTAAATGTAAAACTCAGACAAGTTTAGCTTTGGATAGTCAACCAACTTATAAATACTGTTAGTGACAGATTTACCAGTTTGCAGATACAGTGATGCAAAACCAGTTATTTCATGCACTGCTTGATTAAGACAAATTTCAACCCCCTTCAAATAGCAAGCCCACTTAGTGTGCTTGTCATGGCAGAAGGTTCTCAAAAGTCTACCAAGTTCTCTAATAACTTTCTCCGTTTTATTGCTTTCTGGGAAATATACAGCAGTAGTGTGACTTTTGACATTAAATCGAGACAAAGTATTTGCTCACAGTTTCGAACGGAATTGTGTACCGTTGTCCGTCAAAATCTTACAAGGGATTTGAACCACCTCAAAGTAGTTATTGACAAGGCGGTTGAGTATTGCCTTAGTCGAAACTTTCTCTAAAGCATAGAGCTTCACAAATCTGCTAAACGAGCCCATCACTGCCAAGATATATGCCACCCCTCCTCTAGAAATGGCAAAGGTTCCATCAAATCTAGACAAACAAGCTCGCCAGGTATTTTAGAGGTTACTGAATTAACAGTACCAATTGATGTTTTGCCAAACTTAGCTTTTTGACAAATTTCGCACGACCTCAAAATCTGTCGAATTTGTTTATATATCTTTGGCCACTAGAATGCAATTTTCATTGAGCATAAACTTTCTTATACCCAAAATGCCCGACATCCACATGCTGCTGCCAAACCAGTCCTTGTATTTGGGTACTAGGAACATATAACTTCCACCCAGGTGAGTCATAATCGCCCTTTTTAAATAAGATACCATGGTATAAATGGTACCATCCTTCCTCCTCA
This sequence comes from Platerodrilus igneus, assembly GCA_036346225.1. NCBI lineage: Eukaryota > Metazoa > Arthropoda > Insecta > Coleoptera > Lycidae > Platerodrilus > Platerodrilus igneus. Next base: position 5,019,376 of record JARFIW010000559.1, read on the forward strand.
CTATTCTCTTTCAACAACTCAATTTTTCTCATAATCCATTCCTCTTTGCTCTGATCTTCTTGTAGGGTTTTAAAATTCCGTTTTAAGTTTTTATATTCTTTAGTTAAACCGATGCAATAAATAGCTAATAGTTCCCCTTTACAATCAGGAGTTTGAATCCGCGGCGCCTCCGAGCCTAAATAACGTGACAAAGTGTCGGCTAGGACATTGTCCTTGCCGAGACAATATTCAATCTTAACACTGAATTCGTGAACATATAATGCCCATCTAGCCAACCTTGCAGTGGTTAATTTTATGCTTGACAATAATGTCAAAACTTTATGATCAGTAATTATAGTGATGGGATAACCCTGAATCAGTGTGCGCCACTGTTTTAATGCAAAGACGAAAGCAAGTGTCTCCTCAGTTATTTTATAACAGAGCTCAGCTCCCTGTAAAATCCTACTGGCAAAAGCAATTACTTGTTTATTACCTTGGTCCAGCAGGAATAACACAGCCCCAATAGCCCGCTCTGAACTATCAGACTGTACATAAAATTGTTTATTAAAATCCGGATGGACAGCCATGACTAAATCTAAAAAAGCTAGTTTTATTTTTCGAAACGCATTTTCGCACTCCTCGTTCCATTCTATTTAACACCCTTTTTCAATAATTTAAGCAATGGGCAGGTTATTTCAGAAAAATTTGTACAAAAACATTTCTCGTAGTTGATAAAACCTAAAAAACTGCACAATTAATTAACATTTCGAGGTGGTATGAAGTTCTGAACACATTCTACCCGAGTAGGATTTGCTCGCACTCCCCGATTTAAAACTAAATGGCCCAGAAACTCGGTTTCCTTTTTATCAAAGAAGAATTTTCTCAATTTAATAGTAAGGTTGCACTTGACTAACTGCTTAAATATTTTCTCCAAGAGCAATAAACGCTCTTCAGGCGACTGTGAAAACACCAAAATGTCATCTACATAGATCAGTACAAACTTTTCAAACTCAGAGCCTAATACCTTATTAAGGCACCTAATAAAACTAGCAACAGAAGTCGCTAAACCGAAGGGGAAAACATTAAAACGATAAGTGCTATTTTCGTATAGAAACCCGGTATATTTCCGGTGTTCTTGTTTAATCGGCACCTGCCAATACGAGGCAGTCATGTCTAAAGTGCTCAGTACCTGTCCATACTTAAATTTATTAAACAACTCCTCTGAAAAGGGAGGTAACACGTTATCCTTCTCCAGCTTTGAATTTAAGAATTGTGCATCTAAACACACTCGAGCTGTTTTATCTTTCTTTATCACTATAACAAGCGGTGAAACATACTCGGTGCAACATTGAGAAACAATTCCACACCTCCACTATACTGTTGATTTGATTTTTGACCTCATTCCTATAAGCAAAGGTTAGGGGTAACGGTCGCTTAAAAAATGGGTCCTTGTTTTTCATAATAAGTTGGTGTTCATAGACTCCAGTTCTACCTGGGGTATCTGAAAACACTGTACTATAGGAGCTTAACAAATTTCGTAATTTCTCCTTTTGTACATACTAATTAAATGTTTCAGCTTCTAAGGCTGCTATTCGAAAATCCTCCTCAGAATAAACGTGTCTAGCATATTTATTACAGGTATTTATTAGAAATCGAAGGGTCGGCCAATTTAGTTTCTCTAAATTTTAGTTTTAAATTTAATATCGGGAATTTAATCATCTCATCTTGATAATTAATTTTGGCCTTATTTATAGCTAGCCACTCGCTGCCCAAAATTAGCTTCTGATTCAACTTCGGTACCACCATGCAGGCTACATCAACAGTAACTTGTCCCAACTTAATAGGCAAAAGTACTTGCTAAGTTATTTTGTTCGTCTTCCTTCCTATTGCCCCGGAAACCACTAAGTTAGCAACAGAAAAAATAGGCAGTTTTTGTTCACTTTCAACATATTAAAATACAATTCTGATCCTATCGAAATTTGGCTATCAGTATCCAATAAGATTTCTATTTTTTCAGCATAAATTTCACCTTCAATAAGAAAAGATCCACTTCAGACAGCAGGAATATCATCCTCACCGCTTAATAATTGGTCAGGCTCTAATATGCACACAGTTAGTAATCTAACTTCCTTCCTACCATTTAATTCGGTGTTGACCACAGCCCTCTCATTCTCATCTCTACTAGCGGCACGCCAGTTTTCACTTGTATAAGTATGTCGGGGCTCCATGGGCCCATTCTGAAAATTGTTATCATTTCGATAACTTTGAGATTGTCTAAAGCGACTATCTTTATTTACTCGATTATGTTCATATCCCTTGTCACAATTTGAATTATAACTTTTATCCCCATCATAGGTTAGGTCAATATTTCGCAAGAAAGATTGTAAAACCTCAATAGTTCCAATACCCTGTAATAAGATGCCTCTGCACTTCTGCGCTGAAATGCTTGGACAACCATACAACTAAAGTTCCTTTCTTAACTTCCTCAGACAGAAAATCTGCCTCCATGGCTAATTTTAGCACAATCTGCCCTATTACCCATCTTATACTCCCCTTATTTTAATTGATAAAATAATTCGTGCTCATGCTCTTCATTTCAATATCTATGCATAAATTGTTCTTCAAAATTTTCAAATTTTGTAAACGAACCCTCACGAGCAAATGCTCATTCAGCCGCTGATAATTTTAAAGCTCCTATAGCAAGGTTTAATTTCGCCGATTGTGGCATTCCAGCTTCAATAAACAATTTTTTTAATTTCCGCAAAAATTACATTGAATGCAAGTTTCCGTTGGGTAGAAAGTGCAGTTCAAACCCTCTTACATCTTTAAACACGCTATTATGTTTTTTATTTTCAGTCGGATTTATAACATCGTACGGTACAACTGTATACTAACAGGAGGTTTATTTTCAGAATTTTGTGAACGGATTCTGCTAATTGAGAGATACTATTTTGCATTTGAAGCACATTTGTGGTTAAATGAAACATCATTTTCTGCAATTCAGATAATATCATCGGATTCTCCCACCATTTTTAAACGTTAAAATTTTCAATTAATAATATAAATAAACAATCTTAACCTAAATAAAACACGCTTTATTTATTCGGGTCATTGGTATACCTATCTATTACTAGTTAATACGCAACACCTTATGCGACCAACAGTTAAAATACCCAAACCTAACAAAAAGCTTTTATAATCAACAGAAAAGATGCACATAAATTTTTTATCAGCGCTTCACACAATTAAATTATACTCGGAACAGGTTCCTTACTTACGTGACGTTAAAGGTCTATTAATAGCTTGCACGCTCCCAATTGAAATACGTGACCATGTTATGCCGGTACAGGAATGCGGTACAACGGTCCAAAAAACTCTTTAACTACAAATAAGAAAATTTTAACCATCAAACTTAATTACAATCATTTGTTGACCTGAGCGACTTTCAATAATATACGACTCCTTTTTAACTGGCAATTTTAATAAAAGTATTTCCACTTTACTTCTTTCTTCTAACAAGTAACAGCCCACGTTGGGCGCCAAAATAAAGTGCTGCGTTGGATAAAATTCGCAACGTAATCTTCCGGATTGCCCGTAATAGCTATGAGGCTTAATAAATGCAACAATTCGGTTACTCAACTTAAATTTTATTGTTTCAAAACAAACCTCAGGTCAAAGTTTGGACAGTTTGGTACATTGAATTATTCTCATTCAACTCCATCAAATCTTTTTTAAAAATTTAAACTAACTATCGATTATCCAAGAGCAAGTAACTTAATTTCTTGCGCCACCTACCACCAACAGTTTCCCCCACTATTTCCCTCTACATCACTAATAAACGCACACATTTTCCTATCGTGCCAAACTCTTAATTTCAAATATAATAACACGCAAGCTGTGGCACTACAACCTCTAATTTAACCATTTAATTGAAAAATCTTTGTTTTAAAGTAAAGATGTTTTTATTGTTAAATTCGTGTATTAAATTTATGTAGAAATTGATAACAATAGTATAAATCACATCGATTCTGAAAAAATTGACATATACCGAGGTTTAGATTACCACTTCATATCCTCAAAATAACAAGGAATGTAGATTAAAATTAATATTGCTATAAAATACACGCATGTAAATAATAAGAACAATTTGACTTACATCATATTCTATACTTACATTCACTTTATTTGAAACAAACTTTAATTATTTTTAAAAGCAATAATAAATAAGTCAATTTTTATTATGCAAGCCAAGATAAGTTTTTTCTAGTAGTAAAACACGACTTTATTTCACACTTGGTACAAATAATTGTTGTTATACCATCAATGCAGTTACGACACCTCTTTTTTTACCAAATTTAAGGACATGACCAATCTGATCGGTCCTTACTTCATCAAAAATGACAGGATCTCTAATTCTTATGTTTCTGTTGCATACTGCATTAGCTACATTAATGCGAAATTCTTTTAATGACGAAACGTTACTCTAAGGCAGATTTATGATCATATAATTGTATTAACAAAAATGCTTTTATCTAATTTAGTGTTACATTCACAGCATTTCCTGTTTTCTGACCACAATATAAATTAGTATTTTCGAAAATGATTTAGAATGTTTTTATTAAAAAATAAACCAAAATATTCCAGCAATGTGGTAATTACTGAACGGAATGGGACAACTTGCTGCAGCCGCCTCGCCATAGCTGGTTCGTCGTGGCCGACTGGCTGTCAGCCAACTCACCACCGTGCTAATTCGTCGCGATACCTATTCGCCGCCAGGTCAATTCGCCACCATGCCAACTACAAACTACAAACCTATAGCACCTTTTATAACTTAAGTGATCTACATAGTTAATAATTTTGATGTATGCATACATGATAATGCTTCAACACCTACACTTGAAGTAGCTGATGAATCATGTTTATTTTAGATACAAATTTGGAGAACTTTATATGCAAACTAGCTTCAGAAGTCGACTTTGTCAATAACCCTTCGGTTACAGTAAAGAAATTTACCAACAGATTAACAATTACTAAAGAAAAATACACAGTCACAGTAAAAACATTATATTCTTTGCCGACAACTTTCAGAATACACTATACAAATGTACACATCCCAATAACAATTGAAAAACAAACTGTCACAGTAACAAGAAACATTTCTCAAAAAACTGTCCAACGTTCACCAATACACATGGACACCAAAAAAGTTACAGCTTCCGCTTTCCTGTCAGAAAACATTCTAAATTATATTGTAAGTTGATAAGTATGATTATAATACAAGATAATTGTGCCAATTTTATTTTATTGTTGCAATTTACGCCCCTAACGTAGATTTGGCTTTAGGCTCGAACGAAATACCAAATTATGATACCAATTTGTTAAACAAAATCAATTGGTGAGATGAATCAAAATTAATAAACCTTGGAATTTTTAATTGTACTACAACCCAAAATGGCTCTCATATGAAACAAGAAAGTCGATGATGGTCAGGTAAAGACCAAACGTTTTTTGTATCATAGATTCCTGTAATTACAAAAAATAGGTGTATCAGACTGTACAAAAACCCAAAATGGCTCCCATAAGAAATAAGAAAATTGATGATGGTCAGGTGTAAACATGTTTTTTTAACAATCCTGTAATCAGAAAAAATTGTAAATCAAAACTACTAAGTATATGTCGCATGTATTCAAAATAAATTGGCAATTCCATTTTCTAGTATGTATAATATTCAAGGAGTGCAATTTAATAATAAGTTGAAGGTGGTTTCCAAGGGGCTGAAAAAGCAAATGACGTTTTTTAATACATCATCAGAAGATATTGGTGTACCACTGAAAACTATTTTTTATTAATTTTTTATCTTTTCAGATAAGGGAGATGTTGCCTGTAAACAATAACTTACGACACCCTGTATAAGTATAGAAACTTAAAATAATTGATAGTTCAGGCTATGAACGTTCATGCTGTAATTACATTATTTAGGACCTAAAAGTAAGCTTTTGACGACCTTTCACCTACTGAACAATAAAAATATAATAATATACGAGTATATTCCAATAATAAATGTTACGCTTACATTTCATAATTATGAGCTATTCCCCTCAAATATTCATTTTTGTTTTTATTTGCATCATCTCTTACTATAGCTAGTATCCTTTGTTGGAAATCAAAATCTAAACGCCTGCGCCTTCAAGTCAAAAACATAGATCTCCGTTTTTAGAGATATATAGTTTTGTTTTTCAGTAATGACATGTTACAAATAACAGAGACTTCAAGTTGAATATATAAATAATTCAAGTTAAAACCCGAGTTATATGTTCTCGTTCTATAAAAGTTATTGTTATATTTTTGATGTTCGTGTTCATTAAATAGTTCACAAGTTATACGAATCACTTTATACAAGTAGGTATAACACTGCGCAAGCTCGAGTTGAATATTCAAGAGGTTATGGGCCCAGCTGCATGTGTTTTACCAAGAATCTCGAAGTCTACCCGAAAGTGATTCCTCTCGACTACAGTTTGCTCGACAAGTAAACCTCCGTTGGCTGTAACGAAGTTCGCCGTCAAGAAAGTTTATTCGCTGTTTAAAGCACACGTTTTTAATCCCGGTGGTGACACTAGAACACCACGCAAGCTCTCGAAACTATTCTGTGACTGGTGACCGATTAATAGACCATGAATATGGACAAATTAAGAATACCCGCTTTGCAAGGCAAAGAAAATTGGACCGAATGGAAAACGGACATGGTACTGCTGCTAAAGTGCAAACGTCTCCATAATACCGTTCAAGTTACTTACAGAAGCAAGGTTCCTGTTCTCGCAGAAGGTGGTGACGAAGCCACTTTTCAAAAGCTAAAAGATAAGTATGAGGAAAATGATTTTACTGCTCAATTAGTAATTGAACGTCAGTAAATTCAGATCTAAAACCATGCTATCTACTTGTGAATCGGCTTACGAAATGTGGGACAAACTTAATTCCACGTTTGAACAAAGAAGTGGCGAACGTCTCGATGTGATGTACACGAAATTTTTCAGTTACTCGAAAACCCCGATCACGATATTGCCACCACGTCCACCATCTTGAAAGTATCGGTAAGGAAATCGAAAATGAGGTCGAACAAATGTCAACGAAGGAGGTTATTCAAACGCTCGTTATCAATCGTATACTGAACACACTGCCAAGCGAGTACTTCAATTTAGAAATATGTGGGCATCTATCCCGAAGAAGAACAAAATGTCCGAAGGCTGAAAGAAGGTCTCTGCCTAAAATTTTTCAAAACCGGACTGGAAGCAGTGCTGAAAGTCACGACGCCCTAATTGCCAAATCGTTAAATGGCAACACGGATAGGAAGTACGAAAATAAGCCTCAACAAAAGGTTAACTCGAGGCAAAGTTCAACCCGCCACACAAGCATCAAGTTCCCGTTCAAGCTCAAGCATTCAATGCCATGGATGCAATCGTTTTGGTCACATTTAAGAGACTGCAAAACCCGAAAGGCAAGAAGAAGTTTGCAGAATACTTATCCAAGAAAAACGTCGCAAGCAATGAACGTTTATCTTCGCCGAAGACTGTGACAATAATGCATTTACGGCTGAATGTACGTTCACTGAATCTACATTATGTCAGATGTCAAGTGACAGTGACACGCGTTCAAGCAAATCTGAAACCGAACAAGAGAGAACCCGAAATAGTTGGATATTCGACTCAGGTGCATCACGCCATTTATGCAACAACCGCGAAGCATTCCAACGACTTGAACTCTTACCCGTCCCCGGCCGTATTCGACTCGGCGATTCAAGAATCATTCACGCATTTGCCAAAGGTGACATTAATATTAGCTGCAAAGTAGGAAATAAAACCTACAAACGTACAATAACCGATGCATGGTACGTCCCAGATATTACCGAAATATTATATCCGGCAGTGCAGTAACTCGTAGAGGTCACGAAATTAGCCTCAAAGGAGAATTCTGCGAATTCAAAACGAACAATGTAACCTGTATGACTGGCAAAATTAGAGACGGAATCTACGAGCTAAATTTAGTTCAGTTTGCAATCGTCGATGAGCAGCTTTGGCGTAGTTGTATGTTCGATCAGCTCCATTTAGTGTACGCTGTTATATATTCCACATTCCATGAGGGAATAAAGGAGGACGGCGACCGTTTCCATGCCTGTTCTTTCGCCCGACGTGTTGTCCTCAAACCAATTAAGTATTACTTCTAGTTCATCGGGTAAAATTTCTAACAATGACTGAATTGATTCATCCAAATCAGGTATTGGAACAAACACCAAAGCAGTAATCATTCTTGCGTTTAAAGCAAATTCCGCATCATTGTTATAATTATTCATTAAGTGCACTGAACATAGATGTTTCTCATATTGGAAACCAAATGAAAGAAACATCCATGCAATTGAGCATCAGGATAGTGAAGAGATAAACTTTGAATTACTGCAATCTCGAAATCACATGTTACGGTATCCGGCTGTAATTCTGGTCCAAAGCCCGTACCATACCAAACAGTTGGTCATACGTGGCTCTTTGTTTACTTGGTAGAAGAGCGTAGAAAAGTGGGTGCGCTCCTCTATTTTTTATTGACAAAATCACGTGCACTTGTGAAAATAATCCTGCCCATTCCCTACATAGGTAGGTGACAATTTGCAGCCACCTAGGCGAACCGTACTGCACGACCCTGGATGATCGATCTTATGACTGCTGTAGCTGGTCGGAGCGCTTGAAGGAACGTTGGCAGGAGCCACCATCTTTAACTACCTCAAAAGGGCCTTTAGTAGCCTGATGGACCTTAGCGAGGCCAACTTTACCTCAACTCCGCGGGACGCCGGACTTCTGAGTGAGTATTCTCTCTGCTAATTTGTTCGCTATTATCATTTATTATTTTAAATTTGTATTAATTTCCGATTATTGCGCAATATAAATGGTGCATTGGTGACGTCATTGGCAGATGAGCGCGCCCAAAATCTGTATAAGATTAGCGCTACCAACTACCGGTGGTGTCTAGTAAACCCCGCTTGCGGTGTTGTATTTATCGAACTTTTAAATGTAATTACCGTTGTAAATGTAAGAATTTGCCGTCCAACGTGTTGTTTTTAGGTGGTATAATTCCTTTATGCCTATGGAATGTATTAATTAAATGTTTTAAATAGCTTTTTCATCTAAAAAAAATTAATAAACGTCATTATCTATGTTTCCTAAGATATCTGTGGATTTTAAATTTCAGGTCGGTAGCTTGTAAATTTCCCCAGAGATTTTCCTGAATTGACATGTCAGCTGTTGTAATGAAAACCGTCATTTTGAGGTTATTGTAATTTATACCTTTTGTCATAACAATTGCTGCATTAATTAATTTACTGTAACTTTAAATGAAGTGTATAGCTGAATTATCTGAAATATGTGTTTAGTGGTTCTAAATTGAACTCCAAGTTTTAGAAGGATTTATTCGTTAACCTTACTTCTGTATTATGCGGGTAAGCGAATTATTTATACATAAAAAACAATCAATCAACTATGTAATTGCATCCCTTAAACACCGTTTATCATGAAAGTTATCTATTTATTTTAAATTTAAACATAACCCTTCCTGTTTTTTTAAAAAAAACTGTACCTAAATTACTTTGTGTGTTTACACTTTTAAAAAAGTCATTTACCTCTTTGAGTAGGATATTTAAACTCGCTTTTAAAGAAACCTTATGTTTACAAACGTTATTGAAGTGAATTGCACCTTTAGAATATCTTTTGAAAATGCTACATTAATAGTTCTCGTTTTATTTGTTGAATAACACATTACCTATGTGTTTTTATAATTTGTAGTTTATCAATGAAATATTTCTTTGATTAAACATTAATTTTGCTCTCATATAGTCTAAATGTGTTTCTTTAGTTTTTTTGGTTACTTAAGGTGATAAAATTTGAATATTATTCTTTACGAGTGACGTTCATAGCAAGTTTTCACCCTTAAATATCTTATCGTACTGACTTGAAGTAGCTGTATCGTTTTTTACCTTCTGATTTACGCCAGTATTGCATATCTCATATATATCGTGTCTCAAATAGAAATCCAAGATGAATATTTCACATCTAAAATCTCTCGAGCTTATCTACGAGATTGAATGTAGGAATATTACTCCCGCTCATAACCAAAATGATCGTCGTTCACAACTTAGGGCCATTTCAGGAAATGAAAGGCGTTGCTATCTTAAAGAAAATCGTTTCCGATTGGTTTCACGTTGGGCGCCAAATTCTTACATTTACAACGGTAATTACATTTAAAGTTCGATAAATACAACACCGCAAGCGGGGTTTACTAGACACCACCGGTAGTTGGTAGCGCTAATCTTATACAGATTTTGGGCGCGCTCATCTGCCAATGACGTCACCAATGCACCATTTGTATTGCGCAATAATCGGAAATTAATATAAATTTAAAATAATAAATGATAATAGCGAACAAATTAGCAGAGAGAATACTCACTCAGAAATCCGGCGTCCCGCGGAGTTGAGGTAAAGTTGGCCTCGCTAAGGTCCATCAGGCTACTAGAGGCCCTTTTGAGGTAGTTAAAGATGGTGGCTCCTGCCAACGTTCCTTCAAGCGCTCCGACCAGCTACGGCAGTCATGAGATCGATCATCCAGGGTCGTGCAGTACGGTTCGCCTAGGTGGCTGCAAATTGTCACCTACCTATGTAGGGAATGGGCAGTAATACCAGGTATAAGGCAACAAATAAGACAATTAGGCAAAGGAAATCTACATAGATAAGATAAGGCACGATACGATACCTCAAAGCGTCCACTCCACTCGAAGGTTCGGGCAAAAAAGCCACGTTCAAGCGTCTAACGGAAACTTCTCCCTCCTTTTGTCTTTCCCGCATCGATGCGAAGTATTCGTCCAACCCACTATTGACGTGACGGAAATACGCGCACCGCGTCTTTTGAAATTATGGCGCGAAACTTCCGCACATCAAAATTATCCTAAGACATGTTTAAGGGCCAATTTGATTGGCACGTAACACTACACTTTCAAAATAACAAAATAATCTCTTTCTTGTCTTTGTACAGTTAGGCGATTACAGTGAAAAACTCAGTTAAAGAATTCATTTACTCTTATTTATGTTACAAAAGTCATTTCCGAAGACTACCTATGGCTACAGTTTTCAAAGTGTTGATAAATATGAGTGACAGATTCTGCTTTCCAAGTATAATTACTATTTCAAAACCAGCACATTGAAACCTAACAGTGAAGAAAATACGAATACAATAATATTTCATAATATTAAGTGAATAACGGTTTATCTTCGAACTACTTTTATTTGTACATGACCAAATTTGCCACAACTGAACTGCAATTGTTTGTTGTAAATCTTTTGTGCCACTACGTTTCACTTAAATTTTTATGTTAGACATTTTTTTCGTACCACTGATATCGTTAGTTTTAAGGAAACATTAGTCAACAGCATTTAGTTAAAGCACATTCAAAATTTCAGGAATCTGTTTAACAATACTTTATCTAACACATATAATTCTGAGTATTTTAGCTTGGTAAAAAATAATATAGCAAATTTTACCAACAAGGAATTGACCACTAAAAGAAATAAAACCTTTAAAATATAGATATTTCCAATAACTCAAAACATCAGAGAAAATTGTAGAGCAAACTCAAACTGACGCCGTAGGCATAAATGTAAATGAATGTGTTTATTGAAGAATACTACAGTGTTAATGTTTCCATTCATTGATGTAAATAATATTTAGCATTTCCTAAATTACAGTTTTAGTTTAATTTCATACTCAAAACCAACATTCTTATATAAATATTACCCATCCTAACAATCCGCAATAATATATAACCGCCTCATTTGTTATTCCTTAACATTTCAGCAAATAATTTTATTTTTAAATGGGATGGCGGCGAGTTGGCACGGACAAGTTGGCACGGTGGTGAGTTGGCCGGAGGCGAATCGACCGCGGCGAGTCAAGAATCAGCCGTGGTGACGTCCTAGACCCATTACAGAAGGAGTAGAAAATGTATTGTAATACAGTTTAACACAACAATTGAAGAGTTCTTTTCTCCAATTATACTCAGTCTTTGTCGTTTTTTAGTTGGTCTGTTTTTCCTTAGTTGTGGTTAACTTTTTTTTAGATTTTTGTAAAGGGATAGTTTTTATTGTTTTTTAAATAAAAGAACTACCAACTGATGGATGCAAACTAACATCATCAAACATTGCAATAAAGCCTTCTAATTTGGACTTGTTATTTTCATCAGAATTAGTGATGATGGGAATTCGGTCAATATTTTCAGAAGTTATTAAAAAGTTTCCAATATTACAATCATTAAAACTGTTGGTTACATCGTATGGAATTTCTTCATCTTCATCGCTATCTTCTACATTTTCTAACACATGTTGGAGTTGTGCAGGAATTGAAGGAGTATCTATCTGAAGAATGGTCTTCTGTCCTCGTATTTATTAATAATATAATTTTAATGGTTCTAGATTTAAAACTCCCAATCTGAAAAGGGTAAAATAGGATTTCTCATAAAATTTAACAACAGTATTACAAATCAAATCTTTTATGTAATTTTAATTTACATACTTACCTTGCAGGATAAATAGGCAATGTTAACTATAAACAACACTATTTGTTTAGCAATTTTTATGTAGAAATTGAGGTATGGGTTTATTTTATATACAAACTAGTTTGCTTTACTTCTCAGCTTCAAGATGCAAAAGATTTCAACAGAACAATTTCACAAAAATATTGCAAAATGATCACAATATACTACAGAGCACCTGTCCCATGCTGTACACTGCTATAACAGCCATTATACCATCATTATATGCAAGAACTCACAAGCTAATGGAAATGAAATCTTTAATGTGCTTATAACTTCAGGTTTCTATCTACAAATGTCACCAGCTGAAATATTCCTTAAATTCAATGTTGAATAGAATTAACATAGGCATTGCTAAATTTTAGAACAAAATTATGTATATGCATTTTTAATTGTAAATACAATGTTTTTTCCACCGTTAGTTTTTCAAGTAGCATGTTTTAATTTTTGGCATTTTAGTAAATATATGCAAAGCAGTTGTTAAATCAATTTCAGTAGAAATAAATTTCTCTGTATTTATTAGCGTCTTTTGCACGACTTTTAAGTCAGACCTGATTTTAAAATACACCAATATTACATTTTAGTACAATTTTCATCTACTCTTGCAGATTGCTGATCAGTTGTTTATTTTATTTTAATATCATTTGATCTTAAATCAAATATACATATTTAGAGGGTAAAATATTTGCTTGCTTATTTATAACCAAATTCATGATTATAATATGCATGATTTATTTTGATTTAATTACGCAAGCCAAAAAAACAAGTTAAACAGTATCTCATGACCAAAATAACCAATCGAAAGAAAACGATGCTAAACCTTTGAAATAAATTTATATTTGTGTTTTTATTCTGATATCAAAACAAATATACCCCCACATATTGATTGGCGAAAAAACCCTAGTTTATATCTTATATAAACACAGATAAAATATTTCGAAAATGGAAACACCAAAAATTCAGCACATATAAATTTTATTCACTGCTGTTCTTGAAGTCCCAGAGGTCCAGAACAAACATAAAACGTTTTTAGTGTTTACTAATTTATTCATTACAATTCCTAAGTGTTTAGAGAATCAATAATAAAGCATTAACAAAACATTTTAGTGTTTAAATAATTAAATAGAATTATAGATAGGAAGAACTAATTCAAAGCTAGCTTTCATTTGTATTGTACACTGTCTAATATTAATTAAAATTCATAAAAATTTAGGTTATAAAATCAAAGAAATGAATGTTTAGGATAAGGTTTTTAACTTTATGTTAATAGTGTTGAATACAAACAACACTTACTAAGCACAGATGATTGATTACATGTTGTTGGAATTATAGTGTTCAAATATTGTTTATTCGTGTCACTCAGAAAGTACAAATGATTTAAAGTTGTAATTAAATTGGTCAATATCTCTAAACTTTTTTTGAAAATACTTTCAAAGGAGTTAGTTAGCTTCAAATTAATCATTTTTTTAAGGCCTGTGAGAAAGTTATACTTTATTTATTTATTAAAAACTTGTGTTGATCACAAAAGTGAATTACGATTAGTCAATAAAATGATAAGCATTAATAAATATATTGTAAATTATGAAAACAAAGGAGGCAACTGCAAACCCTTATTCACTTCACTCAAATGTTCTTGAATTGAATAAAAGTCATTATCCAGTAAAAAACTTTTGATAATTTTTTTTAATTTATCTAGTGGCAATTCTCTAATATTTCATTTATGGTATTGTAAAAAAAAGTAATTAGGACCAAACTTACTTCTAGAAATACGGTGATAGGGCAGAACAAGATTTATTTTACCACGTGTATTAATATCATGTATGCTAGAATGCTTATAAAATCTTAGTATATATTTTTTTATATATATTAAACAATTTAGTATATCAATACTTAGAAATGTTAAAATTTTAAATTTAATAAAATAGCTGCGACAATCATCCCTATAAGCTAAGTTCGCCATTGTTCTAACGGCACGACATTGTAATCGAAAAATGCTTTTTGCGGAAGAAGTGACCCCATACTTCCACAGCATAAGACAAATGACAATGGAACATTGCGAAATAACTGGATATAATGAACTCAAATGAAAGAGTTTTTCAAAAGATTGATGAAATATATAACTTGGCAAAGTTTGCCACACAGATTATCACAATGCTTGTCCCAGTTTAAGGTTGCATCCAATGTAACACCCAGAAATTGCAGTGAACATTCATAATTAGGTAGCGCTCTATTTAAAGAAAAAAACATTTACTTTTCATCTTAAGTTCATCAATAGATTCACCTTGACAAAACAATGTAGTATCATCGGCATATAAAATTAGTTCTGTATCAGTCACGTTGGAAGGCAGATTATTAATGAAACACAAAAACAATAGTGGGCCCAAAACTGAACCTTGAAGTATTCCAAAAGACACACTTATGGTACACGACAACACGCCATTGTAATAATCAGACTGTGTCCTATTCGTCAAATATGATTTGATTAAATTGGTACTTGTTTGGTCGAAACCTAACCTGAGCAACTTTTTAATCAAGATTGAATGACTGACACAATAAAAGGCTTTACTAAGATCGCAGAAATCTGCCAGCAGATAATCACAATTTTCAAAAGTTTCAGTAATCTTTAGTACTAACCTGATAACCGCTTCGTTTGTAGATATACTTTTGCGATATCCAAATTGTGGAGCACATAATGAATGATTCTTCATTTTCAAGGTATACTAGCATCTGATCCTTATGAACCGTTTCAAAAAATTTTGAGAATACTAGTAATAACGATACCGGACGATAATTTGCAATATCATTATATGAACCTTTTTTGTGTATACGAACCATCTTAGCATGTTTCAAAACTCGTGGGAAGATAGCAGTTCTAATACAGCAATTTATTAATTTCTTTAATGGAGTTAGTATTATATTGGTCACTATTTTAATCAAAGCAATGTTCAAATTATAAATACCCTTGGAATGTTTTTATTTCATTGATGTTAAAATATTATGTAAATAAGTATAAGAAATTTCCTGAAAGATAAACGAATCATTTTTGTAATCATTAGTGTCTGAAAAATTTAACATAAAGCAACCGATATGTCCTTATCAGCAGTGTCTATTTATCTACAATATTTTGGACTGAATTAATAAAAAAAGTTACTAAATTCATTTGCAGTGGGACCAATTGAATGACAATCATTTCTATTAATTCCTCTTTCTTGATTAATAATTTTCCATTTAGCTCTATTATTCTCATATGAATATAGTTATAATAGGCTTTATTTTTTGCATCTTTCATGGCAGATCTGTATTTATATTTTAGTTTTTTTTATATAGGATTTAAGCACTTCACTAGGTTAAGATTTGTACCTGTCACATAAGAGTAAATAATTATTCTGTACAAATTTTAAGTTTTGATTGAACCATTTGACTGTTTTTTGATGGCTATTAAATGATTTACACGATTTAAATGGAAAACTTAGTGCTGCAGCATTTAGTATTTTGTCTGTAAACATACGAAACCTATCTTCAATTCCTAAATTTGTATCATCCACAAAATCCCAATGTAACTTTTCTACATAAATATAAAAATTAAATTTACCCAGCCTAGTGATGGGTTGATAAATTTTTGATTCATGGTTAAAATTTGGTTTATAATTAAGTCGACATTGTAAAAAAAAGTCCATAGTGATCAGATAATCCAGTATTAACAGCATGGCATACTTGATTTGGTAAATTAGTAAAAATATTATCAAGACAATTATTAAGACGAGTAGCATTAAAATTAATGCAGTACAAACCATAACCTGCAAAAAAATGTTATCAATAATTTAGCATCTTTATGATCAGTTCCGAAATGAGCATTGAAATCACCACATACAAACAAATTCTTATGAATTAAATTATTCATAGCATTGAATATTATAGCGAATGTTTGACAGAAAATCTCCAAACTTCCCTTCTTAGGAGATCTGTAAACCGTAATTAAAACGTGATTCAAATGTTTAACATATATAGCAGCAAGTTCCACTGAAAATTTATCAATCACATCAGCTTTTATCACTTCATACTTACAATCAAATCTAACCAAAATTGCAACACCACCCCAAGTAAGTGTTGTCCTGCAAAAGCTAGATTATTAATTTGTAAGAATTTCAATTCATTATCATTTAAATTGATTTCAGTATGACACAAAAAGTCACAATCTAAATTGCTTTGCACGAAGAAAGTCTCAAGGTCATTAATCTTATTAGAAATAGATTAAATATTTAGACAAAACAATTTCAAGTTCACAAGAGTGCCTCCCTTGGATTCCTTAACAAAATCTACAGTATTATTTTCAACTGCATGGTCATTGATTTTTAAAAATCCCTGTTACTACAAGTAATATTCTTAAATGATTTATTGATACTATAATCTACAGAATTATTAATATATGTTTTGTCATGATCTATTGAAAACTCCTATTGTTAAAATTCCTATTTTTAAAGATATAGTATTTATCTATTTTATGCAGTAGATAGAATGATTTAAACGTATTTAATGCTAGGGAATGTGCCAGTTAAATTGCATAGGAACAAATTTTTCTTTTTAGGTTATAACCTTAATAGAGTGGGGAACGACTCGAAAAGTGTGGAAAATATCAGAGATTGTTCGCAGAAACCTGGGAATTTTATTGTGAAGATATTTTAAAACATCCGCCTATACTGAAATTTCAAATAAACTACAATAAAAAAATCTCGTATTTTAATTTCTCCAGTAATTTTACGATTTTACAAGTACATAACCCATAAAAATTCTGGAAAATGCACTAAAGCAGTGAATCTTTTACATGAATAAATAAAACACTTTAACTCAGAAAAGATAACTTATTTAATAATTTTGTATCTTTTTAAATAAAAGCTTAGTCAGGAAAATTAATAATTTTAACAGTGAAAAGTCACGAGCGTCTCGTGCCACATCTGACCTTGGCTGCCGCCAAGGTCATAAAAGTTTTCAGTTGACAATTGTAAAACGTCTTTACATGCTGAAGATTAAACATCAAAACCTTGATGGCACTATCGACAATTAAAACTTTACCAAATATATTATGTATAAATGACTTATTGCCCTTCAGTTACTAATAAAAGTGAATTATCCAATCGTCACTATTATAGTTGCCTATACATAATTTATTGTGTAATTTATAGTCAATGGTGTTAACCCTATAACTATAAATAAATTGAGTAATTTTACCACATAGCAGTTGATTGAATATCTGATTCCACTTAGTCTAGTGTAGGAGATTCTGTGTCCTGTATGTACTGGTTTTTGTTTATGTATTATCTTATAATCCCGGTTATTTGCATAATTATCAAAGCTTTTGTGTACATAAATCAAACAATTCAATATACATAGTAAATTATCTAAAGTTTTGATAAATCTCTTTACAATTTTCCCTATTCCCAAATTGGATATTCTTTGTACAACTTTTCTCTGCAATAAAAATAAATGCTTTGCACATGGGGAGTGACTCCAGGCCACTATTACATATGATAGATCTAACTGTGAAATAATGCAAAGTATAATAAGTATTTATTTGAACGAACACTACCTACAGTATATGTAACATGACAACAAAATGTACTATTCTCTTGAACCACCTTAAAAACAAATACACACATTGAAATTAACAAAATAGCATTACACGACAGGATGCTTGGTATAATCCTTATATGTGTGCTTGCAGAACCAAACTCCTGACGATTCTGCTTTATTTTCGTTTCATGATCTTGTAAAACAACACAAATGTTTTCAGACATTTTCACAACAGTCTTCTCAATAAAGTCCACAGTGACATCATTTACATACTTGCAGCTTTGCAATATGCCATAGTGATATTATTGCCCATTTGGTGTCAATATTCAAGATGCACAATTTTGCTGAGCTTATTATCCTCGCAAGTAGTTTCCAAAATTCAAAGATCCTGTTTTGTCAGATTTCATTTATTATATCATTTTCCTAAAACCCATGCAAATATTTACTACTTCTCTTGCATTTAATAATATAATCTTAAACTAATGCGATATTTTTAGAACTTATGCTAAAGGTGAAATATAAGTATGGTATATCAAAATAAGTAAGAGAGTAATGATTTATAAAAAGAAATATGCTTATTTATTAATGGTAATACAAATGAATGTGATACTTCAACAATACATTATTTGTATAGTGTGATGCTAAATTCAACGACACAAAGTCATCAAATGTGAGTCGAATGTCTCTGTTTTTCCCACATGTATTGTTTGATTTCTAACTGTTCCGGCTTTTTCCCTGATCAACCATAATAAGAGCAAAACACATTGTCAAAATGCACGACAAAATTCCATTGTGGCATTCTTTGAATCATTTAACGTTAAAATTTCTTGTTCACCTATTAAATTAAGTTTCATCAGCTTTATTTCAATTTTCTATTATTCTCTGGGTATGGTGAAAGCCAGATGTCCAATTTGTCAGCTGTTGCTAAAATTTATTATGCAGATAGGCATCTTTAACCGAATGTCTAATGATTCAAAGCGACCGTTTCTGTAATTTAAAAATTGCGGAGGTATTTTCAAACGTGGTATGATTCCAGATAGTTATCATAAAGACCTCTAGATTTAAAAAATGCATAATGTACTTTCTCTTCAAGTTTTTACAGGATATTTTTTAGAGTATTGCCTACAGAAGGTATTTATACAAGTTTAACATTTTAAGAAAAATATTTTGAGAAAAGCTTGTATAGTCTTGTTTCGTATTCGTTAAAATTAAAACCAATTGTGAAATGACAGCTCGTTGAACGTGCTTGCATTTTCGTAATGGGACGCATGTGACGGTAGTGTTAGTATTTCAAAAGAACTGGGACTTCATCGTTGCCTTTTGTAAGGAACGGTCGAGTTCAGTGCTGTACGTTCCCTCCAAACAATGTATATACCATTAAACATTAGTGCATCGCATTCCAACTCTCCCTCCAGGGGCAAGATCGTACGAACATCATCACCACCACTTGCACAACTAACTGGTGAGTGATTATGTAATGATAAATTTGTTTCGTTTACATGCATTTAATTGTTTGTAAAGCTCGCGCTAATTAACATTTCGTAAATACAGTCCACTCAAATTAATTAGACGTGCCATCTTATAAAAGTAGCCTTAATCGTGAGACAATTCTAATACCAAGAAACTGCTATAAAAGAATTAATAAATACTTGCAATTTCCATAGGTAACTGAAAAACTGATATATTGCTAAATATATTAATTCATTAAAAGTTCAAATATTTGTTACCATATCTTCATTTGACAAGAAAATTCTACGAGAAAAGTTTTTATCATCCTGAAAATTTCTGGTAAATCATACAAAATGCCGTTCATCTTTCAGTCTCACTTGGTACAAGACTTTACAAAATCGTAAATTGGAATAGATAAAACTTCCGTTATGGCAAAACAAAAAATAAGCAGTGGATTTGGCACCTTAACTGTATAACCAATTTGGCTAAGTGATATTTTTAGGTTTTTGTGGACAATATCGATGAGTTCTTATTTTTTGCTTTTTGCAGGGTTTCTTGCTGTATAAAGCTGGATTTTAAAGAATCCACGATGCCTAAGATTTGTAGTTGCTTGTCCAAAAATTTCATTACTAGTCTTCTTCATAAGTCGTTATTAAAATAAATGGTTGCAGTATTACTGTGAAAGATAAAAGCACTTTCTCTACTATACCTTTCCTTGGAGGTAAAAGCTGTCAACTTTTATAAAAAAGAAAAATAATTAACAATTGACATCAACATTCAAAAGCAGCAATTTCACGACATGGTTTGCCATTTAAAAGAAATATCAAATTTTTGACAAAACAAAGAAAAATTGTATACAAACTTTTATAGACAAGGAATATAAAAACAGTTTCACATCAAGCATTAAACACGAATCATAATATATAGGTTTAAAAATAGCATGCATCTTTTGTTTTAATGGTCCAAAATCAGTTGGAGTATTGAATATACATCTTTTTGTTAAATAGTTTTATATTAAGATGTTTATTAAAAATTGCGAAGAAAGATTAATAACTTTAGCTTTGCTTATATTTTTTAAATACAAAGCTGAACTGGAAAGGATCTCTAGTCACACCAATGGTGCATGGTATAGATCTGGAACATAATTCAACTACCGCTTACGATACAAAGAAAATTAAAAATTAAACAAGTGTCAAAATACTATTATCATAGAATATACCTTACGGAAACTATTATTATTTAGGAGTGGCCCATATTTCAAAAATAAAGGTGATAATATTAGTCGTTGCATAAAACCTTGAATTTTAAACTTAAAAATGACATTTTATAGAACAGGCCAATAATCTTAATGATGTGTAATTACATTTATATAAAGACTGGAGGAAATAAAAAAAAATACATAAAGTTCTGGGTTTTTCCAAATATTACGAAAGTCGAAAATTTTTTAATTTCTATAAAGTATTTTATTAGCCATTAAATTACAAAGCATTTTTTATATTTAAATATTGTTGTATCTATTACCATTATTGTTATCAACTGTGATGAATATCTTTATTTTGTCTATCATTTATGAATTTTAAAAATAATTGCAACTTATTAGAACTATTAACGCTAGATGATGGTGTTTTCGAAATTAATTTATGCCATTTTAACTACAGACCTGTAAGCAAAGGTTAATTTTTTTTTAAATACAAACGTGTTCTACAAAATTTGTTTTAAACTTAAGAATGCTATCCTATAGAACAGGAAAGTTAAGCTTAGCCTTTTATTATTCGACAAGCGTTTTCGTGATTTTCAATCAAGCTAATAAAAAAGCAACCTAAAGTTTCCAAACTTTTCTGTTTTTCTTAATTTGTGTTGGACATTTTTGACTAAATTGGACACAAAATATACTACTATATTTCTGAGACATGGAAATGTATACCTATCTTATAAAAACCATTTGAAGATAGTTATGTTTTCAAGCCGATAGTTGTAAGGAGGTGAATCTCTGGTAATTAGAATATAACATTCTAAAAGGACAGAAAACCGTTTTGTTATATACACGTAGAGCCATTGATATAATATTGATGTTTCTATTTCGTTATGGTATTTCTTAATTAAATATATAAGTTTACATTAATTTTTCTGTCAATATTTCTAGAAAGAAAAAGAATGTATGTGAATTTTTTGCTTGGAATCATCATTGGTGTAAGAGTGTAAGGGAACCCCTATATATGGTTGCCTTCTTATTTTGGAATAAATTTACCATACTAACATGTTTTAATAGGAATTTTAAATGTTTGGTGCCAAATTACATTCTTAGTTAACATCTACAGGCAACAATGAAATTCCAGGATTTTTCCAAAATTCTTCATTGTAGAGTAAGGAAAGAATCCTAAAAATTCGTTGACATGTAATTTATAAAATATGTAAAACTAAACAAATAAAAAATACTGTAAACTTATATATTATATATATATATATATATATATATATATATATATATATTGCTGTGTTCGGGGATTTTAGCTTTTAACATCGAGCCAATGTCATTAAATAATTTTCATAAATAAAAAAAAATTTAAAAAAAAAAACATTTCTTACCCATGAAAATTTCTGCTTCAAAAACCTTCAGCAGCTTCCCTGGCTAGCTCAGCTGTGCCTCTTCTCGGATACCTAAATATACAACCATTCGTCATTCCCACTCGCACACCATTCAATAAAATCACCAAATAATACAACAATCATACAATCTTTTATTTACCGCTATTTACAGACAAATTATTCACATGTATAAAAACTGTTTGGTACACTAATTACAAACTCAAAATGTGATATGTTTTTAAAGTCCTTGATTTTCTACTTATTTGCAAACAAATTTAATGAGATATGAGTAGAAGGGCCTCACATATTACCCTAAAATGATTGTACACTGGAGTATGGTGAGCTTATAATAACCCAGTTTATTTTGTATATGCCTTTTACCTTGCATAGATTAATACAAAATTGATAGACTCGTTTACCTTTTACAATCTAATTTATATTCAGAATAAAATTTAGTAAGTTTTAAATACACCCTTATTCATTATTTAAATAACCCCACTAAATTTCACAAAAGTTTACTAGACAACAGAAATTTGAAATAAATTACCTGGAGAATGCTTCAGGCTTCCATTCCCTCGACGACGATTACCAGAACATTTCAGCTTTGTGACCATGCGCTATGATACGGAGCGGATTCATAGACGATAACTCCCAAATATTCGCCAAACGCCTTGTTTCATACTACCATTCCATAACAGCATACAATTCTGGTTGTTTGATGCTTACCCCACATATACTATACTTCCATTTATTGATTTTGTAGCTTAGTATAATAGTAGCCAGACCTCTATTAATTTAATATACACTACTCGTATTTTGCGTTAATAAATAGAAGGCCACTACTAATAATTTACACGTGCAAGCACTATATTTATTGTATTATGAACATATCTAATACTCACATAACCAAAAACTCTACTATAATGTTGGTCTATTGTAGTAAAGTAGTATACAAGCGACGAGAAGACAAAGAGACAAAAAGACCCGTATTAATTTAGCTAGAGTATTTATATTATTTCAAAATGCTACCTCCCGGACACACTTCACGCGAAAAGCTTATTTTCAAATTAAAATTCTGCAAATTTTGATACAAACGTGTTGAAAATTCCTGAAATTTACTCCGTGAACGTGCCGTACGTATCCGAAATCGCTCCCACCTGTCGCGTTTGTCTACGTTTGGAAAACTGTCTGTTCTTAACCAATGATACTATTCTGTGTCGTCATAAAACCCCGCCTGTAATATTTTTATTTCTGTCTTATGCATCTTTGCTGTCGCGTTCAAAACCCCACTTGAGTTATAGAAAATCGATATTGCTGACAGTTCATCTCCACTCCACGTGTATTAGTACGTGCGTTTTAAATATCAACGCTTTCATATCTGTCTCTCTCTGTAGTATATAACCTATTGTGCATTTCCCTTGCTCTTTAAGAAATTTGTTATCTTGTTGTTCGAATCAACCGACGGTTGAAAATATTTTCTATAAAATCCTGTCTTACTATGCTCATAATTTCGATGAATGTAACCTTTTAAAAATGTAGGTGTTCGTTAATTATAGACTGTTTAGCACAACAATTCTTGGAGTTTATATTTCCTCGTATTAGATAAACTGACGTTTGCTTGTTACAAAGAAACGTCTTTGTCTTGAAATTATTGATTTTCCTTACCCTAATGGGTTTTCTTATGCGCTTACTTGTTGAATTAAAATTAATTAAAATTAATTATGCCTATTCCATTTGTTTTAAAACTGTTTTTCTTTATGTACTTTCTAACATACCATTATTAATTATAAA
Source organism: Platerodrilus igneus (assembly GCA_036346225.1). Lineage (NCBI taxonomy): Eukaryota > Metazoa > Arthropoda > Insecta > Coleoptera > Lycidae > Platerodrilus > Platerodrilus igneus. Next base: position 5,043,365 of record JARFIW010000559.1, read on the forward strand.
ATTACGTCAACACATGTCCGTTCTCCTTAAATAAACTTAAATAAATTTTGCACGTAAATAATTTGTTCTTTTCTCTATACAGGGTGGTCAAAATTGTATTGCTTATCCCAAATTTAACCCTTTGAAACCACAACAATATATATTGCAGTTTTTTAATTCAGATAATCAGCACTTAATATTATCTGTATTATTTTATCGTTTCAATAATTTTCTCGTATAAAGAAGCAACTTCTACAAATGTAGCTTTTCTTTATTCAAATTTTTTCTACCGTCCTATTTTATATAAAATGTTATACTAATGCTCTTTGTAATAAAAATGTTTCGCTTATAAAAATTTCTGTAGTAAAATAGCATGTTAAATATATTTTTTTTTTTTGTCTCAATAATACAAATACTAATGCATACTTTATTTGTAGATTCGATAAATTCACCATATGCTCCACCAACTGGAGATGGCACATCAAACGATGGTACTTATTTAATTTCAGAAGCTCGTCTGAAAGAAATTCGTAGCGAAATGATGTACTGGTACTTTGACAAGGGTGGTGAAAATGATGATGGCGACTGGCAAAGAGTCGTTCAAACCTCCTCTCCTCAAGTACACAAAAACTTAAACTTTCAGTTGCCATTTTTTGGTTTTCGTTACAACTACACAAGAGTATCCATTAATGGTTATTTAGAATTTAGTGATCCACCTCCAAACTACCCAAGTTATCCTTTGGAATTTCCTGTAAAAGACTGGCCTAAACAAAATGATCCTGCTTTTATTGGAATTTGGTATAGTAAATGTCGTATTGGAGCATTGCGTACGGAAGATATTAATAAAAAAAAACCTGGTGTTTATTTTCGAATGGAAAGAGATTTAGAAAATCGTAAAGATAAATTTGGTGTGGAAATGCGAGAGCGCGTAAAATGGGATATTAGAACTGGTATAATTGGAGCTGAAGCATTTAGTCCTAAACATTCAGTTATTGTAACTTGGAAGAATGTGTCCTTTGCTGGTGGTATACCAGCTGCTTTAACAACGGTGAGTTAGCGTAATTAATAAAAAATTTCTAATAAGACTGTTTCAGACAAACACATTTCAGCTGGTGTTAGCTACTGATGAAGTATTTACTTATGCTATATTTAATTACTTAGATTTACAGTGGACTGCTCATACAGAAGCACACGGTGATGCAGTTAAAGGTGAAAATGGCGATTCAGCATTTGTGGGTTTCAATGCAGGTAATGGTACTAGAGCCTATGAATATGTACCCTACAGCCAAAAACATACAATTCGAGACTTAACTGGACGAGGATGGGGTAATGGATTTAAAGGCCGTCACATCTTCAGAATTGATGAAAATATATTGCTAGGCAATTGTAACTATGATATTGGTAAAATGTTATAACATAAGACAAGTAACGTTTAAAATGAAAATTCATTTTTAGACGGTGTTGGTTTACCACTTGTGTTTGCCCCAGAAAGTGGGAATATGTTAGGTGGTACTTTAGTTAACATAACAGGTCCATGTTTCAAGCCAACGGACAAGGTAATATGTAAATTTGATACAGAAGCAGAAGTTTATGGCACAGTTGTTGAACGGAATCGTGCGGTTTGTGTTCAGCCTCCATTGTTTGTTGAAGGCTATATTAATCTACAAATAGCTATAGGAAATGGAAACTATAAATGGAAAGGAAGATATTTTGTTGGTATGTATTAGACTTTCATAAATGATGCTGTTTTTTTATACTATTTATATTACAATCACATACAGCAGTTATTTTAACGATGAATACGTTCTCATTATGTCCAGTTCACATACATTTTCAGCTTCATCTGATGGTAACTTATTAAGATATTTTAGTCAAAATTTTGTTTTGTATTAATTATACAAAACCTGCATTCTGCATTTATTGTATTCTATGAGGGCCATTTTGAACTGAGATACAGTAAATTCATTGACTATAATAATTGCATTCACCAAGCCACCTAACTTTTCCTCATACTCAGACCTTACACTAAGTAACATCTTACACTACTTAACCACAATATTTGAAAATATTCGAAAACATTACACCACCTTCAGTACTTTAACCACTATTACTGACAGTATTATCACATGTACTGATAGTGAGTTAGTTCGCATTCTTCTTTCACTAGATTGCCTATAGCATTTACAACTTGGTGCGTGTTAAAATTTTCGATTATGATTTTACTAATATTTTGTACAGTTTCTTAAATTCTATTTCTTTAATAGGACATAAAAGATATGACCTAATAATTTGTTTCTGGATGCTGTTATTCAAAATCCGGAGCTCCACATATATTGATTCTTAGGTTTGTCCTTTTTATGATTCACACCACTAGGATACTTCTCTCGTTCAAATACTACAAAGTTTAAACTTGTGTCATCAACAATCACCTTTTACAATGAGCTTGGGAAATTATAAACTCTGATCTAAATGTACTACATTCTATCTGAATTAAGCGTTATTAGATTTAGTTTGGGGAAATTTAAAACCATGGTTTTTGGAATTCATAATATTGTGATTTTTGCCAAAATATATTCAGTCATATCAACAACAAAAGCTTTTCAATAAACCATTCAGAAAAAATCTAGGTCTGATAATTGAAGATGATCTAAGATTTAAAATGTTCCTTTTTTGGGTCAACGTGCCTCTTTACTCTTCATTCTGTTTCCAATGTCTATTAAAAAACCTAAATCTCTAGTACTTATTACTTAATTGGAATGATTTTATAGCTTCTGCTTTGATATAAATAGAATACAGTTTGACTAAAACTCTGCTGTCTTACAGTTTTAAACCGAATCTTACAGTTTAAAAAACGTTGATAAATACATCGCGCAAGCGCGGAATAAGCGACGCCACGGGCGGTTGATAACGCTAACTTTTGTACAGATTTTGCGCGCCCATCTGTCAATGACGTCAGAAATGCACAAATTATATTACGCAATAATCGGAAAATATAAATTTAAGACAATAGTCTATATCAGCGAACAAATTAAACAATGGAGTACTTACATCAGAAATCCGGCGTCCTGCGGAGTTGAGTTAAAGTTGGCTTCTATTGAAGTCCATCAGGGCTACATCCCGAAGTGATTAGAGATGGTGCTCCGGCGTGGATTGCTAGCGGGGCATGGCCTTCTATTTGTCCTCCGGGTCGTGCAGTACGGTTCGCCAACGACTGCAAATTATCTCTACCTATGCAGGGAAAGACGGGAACATGGTAAAGGGCGACAAACAAAGACAATCAGGCAAGGATATCTACAAAAATAAAGATAAGGCACGATACGATACCTAAAACGTCCACTCCACTCGAAGGTTCAGGCCAAAAAAGCTACGTTACAGAGAGCACAGGAAAAACCCCACTTCTCTGTCCTTTTACGCGTCGGCGCGAAATTATTCGTCCAACCCACTTTTGACGTAACGGAAATACGCGCACCGCGTCTTTTGAATTTATGGCGCGAAACTTCCGCACATCAAAATTAAACTAAAACATGTTTAAGGGCCAATCTGGCACGTAACAGCTGTCGATTTATAATATAATCGTAAATAATTAAAAATATTTTTCTCCTATTTCCTACTTATTATCAAAGTAGGCCGATCATTCATAAAAGTTGCATAACGCCATAACTTTTCATTCTGGTCAACTTTTCTTAGTGACATTTTGGCTTACTATGAATGGAAAAGGTATTTTTAACTGAAACGGAATTGACAAATAACGAATTCAACTGTACAGGCCTGCTTGATTTTAAAAGTAAACTAAAAATAAATTTCAGACCAAGCAGGGCAGACTCCCAAAATATGAAAATTCAATTTGCCCATCAATAAATTATCATTAACTCAAAATTGCTGGTTGTCTCCCCAGAAATGTTTTAAAAATTTAATCTCTTTAAATGAACTTAACTTACTTCCAATCAGTCCAAACCAAATTTCGGCACTACGCTTCAACATAGACCTCACAATATTTAATTTTGTTTGCTCATCCCAGGTACTTTGTATTAAAGTTTTTAAGTTATTTAAAAATATTTTAGGGTTAATTTTATTTTCCCCATACAATTTTGAGTGTTGTTCCAACAGAACACTGGTTGGACCCCATCTCATCGCTGCCTCAACATGAATATTTTTAACTTTATTTTCTAAATTCTCAAATTTATTCCCTATGTCTGTTTTAAGATTGCCCAAATCATTTCTAAATGTTTTAAAACCCGCTTAGCAGCTTCCCTCTATTTTATTTACGTTTTGATCTAAAGTTTTAATTTTCCCATTAGTTTCTCTTTCACTTGCTTCCTGATTTGCCTTTATTTTAACTATTTCTTTTTTAACATCATCCATAGTCTCTAAAATTTGTACTACTTTTCCTCTAACTTCAAATTTCATTTGTTCAATGGTTTTGTTAGTTTACATTTCCTTTCATTCTTTTCACTTTCTAATATTAAACTTGTCCCCAATTTTGCAATGTTCTCTTGAAATTCTGCTCGTAACTCCTGAGTATTTTTATCAGATCTTTCAGTCATTTCTTTGATACACTTTTCTTCCATTTCTTTTATATTCTCTTTTATTTCCTTCATATTTTCATTTGCTCTTGCATACTTTTTTCATTCATTGCTTTTTGTTCCTGCATATTCTGATTTAGACTTAATAAAAGAGCCATCATTTTTTATTCTTGGGTCTCTCCTACACTCTTGACCTCTGGATTCTCCTTTTCCATATAAACACTTTCTTGAGAACCAATTTCTACTACCTCAGCTCTCAAACTTTCACGAACTTCTTTCATTCTGTCAGTCATACTGGAAAATTAATCAGATATCACAAAAAAGAACAAAAACAACTCCAAAAACAAATACTATGAGACAAGAAACTCTAATTTACAGATGAATTACCTGAGCCATGCGTTGGGTCGCCGCTAAAAAGAGTTCTGTGGTAATACCGCATTGGGGAACCACTAAAAGAGTGATATGACAAGGCCGCGTTGAGTGCATTGCTAAAAGAGTGTATGAAAATGGCCTCGCGTTGGGAGTCACTAAAAGAGTGCTGCGGTATAAAGCCGCGTTGGGAGCGCCGCTTCGTTTTTAACTTTGCCTGGATAGCTCAACAGAATTTATAGCGTTTTCAAAATTAAATAAAACACAGCAATAGCACAAAGCATTTATACAATATGAAATATCTTCTTTCATACAAAAGCATTTACAACATTGTTTCTTTCAAACATAAAATAAATTCTAATAAGTCTTTGTTACAAAAATATTGTTGCTTACCTTATTTTACATTTACAGAATTAAACTTATTCTTTTGAAGATTTTTTACCTGGTTAGAAATTATTTCCACGTTGGTAAGATTTGTATTGGCCAGAAAAAATCCTTGACTTATAATCTATTAAAGGTCAGAGTATATCAAACTCTGAACACAAACTCCTGGTAAAAAATCCTTCACACAAAAAAAAATTATTATGATTACCTTAAACTAGATCTCAACACTCTAATATCAGTTAAAAATAAATCTAACAGTGATACTTGCAGAATCAACAAAACACTTCTCGTAATTAAAAATCTTCTTATTTTAAATTGATCTTCAAATCGGCTTACAAGTTTTTCCGAATTAAAATTCGTGATTTTCAACAGCATTTATCAAAGTACATTTTTGGTTGAATCTTCCCTTCGATTATTTATTACATCTTTAAAATAGCTTTATACTGAAGAATTTTGCCTTTTCTTCGTAATTAATAATTCCATTTTTGTATACAATTTGGGTTTAAAAACATCACCTCAATATTCATTGCAACCTCGCAACTATGTTTTACTGCAGACTTCTATATAACGCAACGGCTAGTATTTTAAAATAGCATTTCTTGATCTACTTTAAGCATCGACTGCATCGGATCAAATTTAAGGAATGAATCCCTTTCGAAACGATAAGCGCTCCTTTCTTTCCAAATTGTCTATTATTGAGAATTTTACCAGAATAATCTCGAACATTATGATGTAAGATTTCTGGAATACTCAATTAGCGTATAAAATTTCAACATTTTATTACCTTCTTATCTGTTCTAAATATCCGTGACACGTTCTTTGTCCTTGTTTCTCATATACTATTATTGTGGCGTCGCATACTAATGCAAAAGATAATAGATTATTCCAGGGATTTTGCAGGTTTTTCAATGTTCAAGCAGCTTCTTGGAATGAAAATGTTTATTTAATGAGTGCATACGTAGTTTTAAATATCGATGACTCATATTCTAGAATGTTCTTGGTTTAGAATCAATTGCTACAATTCATGGGCAAATTGGTATAAACTGTGATTGCTTTTTAATTCAAAAGGGTTTGCGTTTTATAGTAATTACACAAAATTATTTATATTTCTGCAAAATGCCTAAAGCTCGTTGTATGCTATTTACAGCAAATTTTATCAAAAATGGATAAATTTGCATTCGCATTGAAAAGCGTTTTACGGCATCTTACAATCAATTACTGTTACATATACGACTTACGTTGCTTGTTATTTATTTACTATATGCTTATATCATACAGGGTGATTATTTATGCAAGCGCAATTTGCGTTTTTGCATTGTATATCAATGAATAAAGGTACGCTTGAATTATACAGGGTATAACCATGAATTTACGGAAAATTCTATTTTTGCAGGATTCTATTATATTTTATTGGGATTTATTTTTAGAATTAGGGTTTCAATATCCTCTTGTGACCCCTTATAACGTCAATAAAATAGAAAATAATAAATCTTATTTTTAAAAGTGGATTTTTTGAGTTCAATACTGGTTTGAAGAGATGACATGACACCTTCAGTTTTAGCAACTGAATCTTTCCAGTAGTGAGTATGTTTATTTTATTTCTTTCATTACAGTTCGTATAATCATCTTATATTTATTATTGTAGTATTTAAAAACTGACAGATCTTTAAAATAATTAATACCCCTTTACCACAAAAAATATTTTTAAAAACTAAATACGTATTTCGACCACTATGTGGTTCATCATCAGTAGTAAACTAAAAAACGAAAAGCATTAAAAATTAAAAGTTGTACAGGAAACCCTGAGGATATTCTCCTCATCACATAGGCTGAAGTGGTCCTTCCCAACAAACAATTTACTAAAATTTGTTTTGAATACCTGAGGATATTCTCTTCACCAAATACGCTGGCGATCTCTACAAAACAAAGTGAACTGTTTTGTAGAGATCACCAGCCTACTTGGTGAAGACAATATTCTCAGGTGTTCAAAACAAATTTTAGTAAATTGTTTGTTGGGAAGGATCACTTTAGCCTGCGTGGTGACGAGAATATCCTTAGAAGGGTTTCCTGGCCAATTTTTAATTTTTAGTGGTTTTTATTTTTTGTTTAAAACTGATGATGACCACTTAGTGGTCAAAATACGTATTTAGTCTTTAAAAATATTTTTTGTGGTAGAGAGGTGTTAAATATTTTAATTTGTATCGTGCCGCAGCGTTCTAATTTATTTTTGGCAGCTCTTTATCATATACCACTCATTTTTATTGTTTTAAATGGGACTACAAGAACACCAAATGTTCAGATCATATTGTCTCCATCTACATAGGAACACATCATAAACACCTAGATCAGTGACAAATTCTAATAAAAAAGTTGCTGCTGTAGGTAGGCTTCGTATCTCCAACCCACAGGGGTCTAGAGATCAAGTCTGTCACGTTTCTGTCTGATCCACTTTTTTGAACTAAGTTGCTAGGATGGTTATAGAAATATAATAATTACCAAAGTATAATGTACAGAGATGCTTTTCTGCATTGCTAATTGCACCACCATTATTCCATCTCGTAAATTGGCATATTATCATACATGTTTTCTACCACGTTTTCCCTTCCAATGTAAATTATATACTTGTAGAAAAATATTCCGAAACATCCGATAGAACAAATAATTAATACTAGCAGTTGTGCATCTTCAATTGTAAATACTGTTTAATATGGTGGTGGGTTTTTATAGCACATCTTTGATCATCAATCGATATCTTTCCATTCCACCTGATAAAAATTTTGAAGAAAGCACATGCTGCAAAGCTATTCGGCAAAAGAAAGCTTGTATATGAGAATTTCATTTCAAATAAGGAACTATCCATTTTATCAATTTGAGGTATGAAAAATAACTTAAAGTGTAAAATAGAAAAGTTTATGTTGTTAAATAATAGCTTATCATAGTTGGTCATTGTAGCTCCAGTTTTAGCCTAGACTGCTTCTGAGCTGATTTCTTGTAATATACGAAATTGGAAAAAAAAATTAATAGGATCACATGCTAGTGCTCAAGAAAACTACTTTTTTGTATTTTTAGACCTTCAAACACATACTGTTACATGTGAGTGAATCGTTAGATTGTAGATTTTGAATTTTGAAGAAGGGGCTGGAATCACATAACAAATTAAGGGTGCACCAGCTAACTACAGTGGTGTAGTAGTGGGTTTCTATGTAAACACGTGTGGTATACAAAATAGCATTTTGTAGCAGTTTGAAAATTGAAAAAATTTGCCCTTAAAAAACACGAGTAAAAACGTCTCTAAATAATGACCAATGAACTTTATTGAATAAAAATATAACAGTGGTTATAAGAGAAAATATTTTTATTCTGTTTATTCATTTTTAAAGTTGTTGCCAGCAATGTTGTCTATTGTTGGCCAATTAAAAATGTTTTCATAATATTCAATTCTCTTTGTATGGGATGTACTCTCTCATCTTTCAAAGGTCTTGTATCTTGGTTACTTTGATTAGTACTTTACCTGTAGGAGAGACTGCTAAATCTGTTATTGCACCGTTAATGAATGGTAACGCATCACTATACCCTGTACACAAAGTGGAAAAAATTGCTTACTGCAAAAGAAACCTTCGATTTTTTTAGTGTTTGTTTACCCTTGGTTTATACTGATATACATATCTTCTTGTGATAATTCTTACACCAGCGCTTAAAGTCTAATATTTCGGAAGCTGAAACTCTCTTTACCAAAAATTTTCCGGGCTTCACGCAATTGATAATACGGCCATAAGGTCATGTTTGTGTATATTTCTGGATTGCAAGATAAGAATTGTAAAAGAATTGTAAAAACTGTTAAATCTTTTGAAATTGGTCAAAATCTGATAAGTAGAGACATGCTAGCAAGAGCCTGATATTTGTTTTGTCTGTCACAATTATCACAAAACATGCGGAGTTCTGTGTAGTAGTCTGGAACTGATTTTCAAATAACCAATTAAAAGCATGCATACTTCGCTAGGGCCTTTCTTACCAGGTCCTTCGCGATAGATATATATAGTACTTTTCCCTTGTTTGATGTTATAAACAGAAAATACCTTCACTGAAAGCTATCTTGTATAGAACAATTGCTGAAATGGTACCTTTGGTAGGCTTATAGTTTTCATATAATCAAAAGCCAAGTATCACTTACTTTTTATTTTGTCCCTCTGTACATTCATATCATAGAGGTGTATAAAACTATTTACTTTTACGTTTGCACTTATGTATTATTAATTCTGCCACAGCCATTCCTTTAGCTGTATCATTAAGGTGTGGGGATGTAATTTTAACAGAGAGCTCCTCACAGGTGCAACACATATAATTCTGCGAGTACCCAAAACGGTAATTAATATTTTCTTTATTGAACTTCTCGTAAAATAACCTACTAATTTTCATCCCTGGATGTTTTGTGCAAAACAGTTTCCACATAACTTGTATATTCAGTTCTGCATTGAGGTAGTACATCTTCTTACCAGCATAATGAGATTGTTTAAGTGGGAATGCTTTTGTATGTTCGTTAACAAGCATGTACACATCTTGAGGAAGACGATGACTTACCACTTTTCTCCTTTGACCCTCGGGAATCCTTTCTAAAGATTTCAAATGTCTAATTCTTTGTACAAGTTTCTCGTTTATTTTGAATACTAACACAAATGCATGAAAACACACCTCCATTCGTATCATTGTACGAAATCACCTATGCTGAATGTTGTCTTTTTTACTTGAACGTCTTTGTTTTACTTCAGATGCATCAATTAATTCTCGAAGGTATAAATCCTGATCATCATTAAAATTGCAACACTTCGGGAATATATCAATGCAATTCTGGTCTCCTAATTTTCGTAAACATCTTTTTTTTACATCTGAAATTAATAAACAAAAGGAGATAATGTAGGTTTTGAATGGGTAAAGTAAGACCCTACCTGCACGACAAGCCTGGATTTTTAACTCTTTGTGGTTAACATCAACATGACCTTGTAAACGGGCAACTTTTATGTTATTTACTTTGTAAGATTAAAGATTGTTTACTTTTCTTTTACAACTACTACCAAGAGTATCGTTACAATTTGCAAATACCGTCATTATATTGTAAAACAAAATTGAAACAAATTAAATATTATGAACTTTGTTACAGATATATTGGTTAGGTAGGTACTGTAAAGTTTGTAAGCATATACAGCAGCTTGCTCTGCATACAGTCCTAATGATAACTAAAGAAGAACAACACTATTCACGTGTTCAGCATTCATGTGATCAATAATCTTTTTTAAAAAGGCACATATCAGTGACTTACGCCATTTTAAAAAATACACCAAATTGGCATGCCTATCTATAAGCAGGAAATAGTGATATAGTCGCCCTTTTAACACCCATTTAATAAATCTACCCATATAGGTGATCAAACTGCAGTAAACATAGAATGGTGAAAATTTTGATTTACACCTATTTAAAAATCACGATAGACAAGATTTTAATCAATCAACTTTGCTTTTGAGGAAAAACAAAACTATAGGAAAAAGTAAACAATATTTAAAAATTAGTTAATAAAAAATTTCTACAAACTACAAAGTTTATAATGTGAAACCCTGCTAATATAATGTGTGATCCTCAAAATATTTTTTCAGTTAGCCATGATGTCGCAGCTTAGTTTGTTGAATTTACTTGTCTGTTTCGATGTTGTCCTATGCATCAAGGGTACTTAGCCAATATAATTATACCTGAAATTAAGACTGAAATGTAAAAAAACATTATTTATTACAGAATATGTGTTATGTGGTCACCATTTTGTTCTAAACAAGGTGTATTTCTTCTTTTAACATTCTCGATAACATTTTGAAAAAGTGTCATTTTTAAATCATCAATATAAGAAACGGAGTTCTTCAAATGTGCTCACAAAAGGATATCATAAACTATAAGATCATGAGACCACTGAGAAAAATCGTATCCTTATTTAAATCTAAAATGCCATCTTCACAATATTCCAAATAAAAGCAACGTTTACATTTGCAAAGTGTGTAGTTAATGATCATGCTGCATATTTACAAATATGTTAAAATTTCTAAGTCAGAATTTAATATTCCTGACAATGTAAAAGTTAAATTTATTAAACTAATTTTTTTGAAAAATGAATTACTTTTAATATACTCTCAAAAATATAGACCCAATAATGTTCTTTGGTTAATATCGACCTAAGTACTAATTATCTGGAACCGAGTGGTTTCAATATGGAATTCTGGACTACCACAGCTTCAAATTCTCATATTGTGAGACTAATGTAACTAGAAAAGCAGAACCACGCTTCGTCGACAAACATTATCTTCTCAACAGCATTATTGTTCTTGCAAAATGATAACTTACACTTGGGGTTGTATTGGATAATTAAAGTAACCCATGGGTTCTTTAATATCCCCAAATGGAACTAGTGAACTTAAAGGAGAGATTTCCTTAAAATGATGGAACACAAATATCTTCCGACTATGCTAGGGATCTATTCCTTGGGTAGAGCTTGTGAAGATTGATCGTGGTTCTTTTACAAAACATTATTCTCTTACTAGGACTTGATTCTTATCAAAACAGGGGTTTAGGGAGGGCGCCACCAAGTCATTAAGTTTTAAACACAGGGTTTACCTAAAGGGGACTTGGAAGTCCTTAGAGAGGAATCTCGTATTAACTGCTAACGCAGAAGCTGTAAAGAACATTTAATTAAATTAACAAAGTGAGGACACAAGAGGTATTCTCTTGTTACCTCATATAAAAAAACAGAAAAGATTAATTATGCGCACAATATTATGAACACAGATTTTACGCTTCAAATTCTGAAAAGGCTATTAAAGCTTCTTGTTAAATCGGAGTTACCACTTTATGCTATTTGTTCATATACCTGGTTACACTATTTCTGAACTTACTTGTGCAAAATAAAACAATTAATTAAGAGAATTAAATGTTGATTCTTTAATTAAAAGTTGTTTCTTCATAAAAAATTGTATGTATAAAATTTACGTTTAAGAAAAGATAATACAAATTTCATCTACCCTGAGGTAGGATTATGAATTTGAAAGAAATATCAAAAACTTTAAGTGTTTCTTTTACTACAAAATTTAACTCAAATCTATACCAAAAATACCAGATCTGTTATTCGGTTTACACATATATAAGAAAATATCTAAATTGTCTACTAATTCAATGTTCAAAAGCTGTAATTAAAATTATGCATAAATGAAACTTTAGTCAGAACTCTAGGGATTTGCTTAATTTCATTAATAATAATAACTGTGATTGCACTACATTTATATTGGCAATAAAAATTTATCAAAATACTTTCTAGTTTGTTAAACAGAATTATGGCACTAATAGGTCATCGTAAGGTTATTTTCTGGTGCAGCCTTGTATCAAAGTTCGCCAAGTGCAGACGTGATGTAAGAATAATACAAATTTCTTACCTACAAGGTGGTGTTTGTGTGATGGTACTACATCATGTGTAAACAGATGTTCATACATACGGTCTCTTCTATACGCACCAAAGGGACAAACCAAAATCCATAACAACGGTTATTGTAAATACGCCAAACTTCGATGTACTACCATATGTAGATTGTTACCAAAATAATTATCCTTGTGTAGTTGTCTACATATTACTTGTAAATTCATACTTGCAATATCAAAAAGACCAATTTCATTAATAATCGAATGTTAGATTCAAACCATAAAATTTCTATATACTTTGTAGAACATTTCTTTAAAAATTTAAACATATAGTTTCGTCGCAGAACTTTTCCATTAAATCCAACTACCATCGTTAAGTTGAAGGACGGTTATCTGGACCAATACTTTCTTATCGCTACACCGACGCGATTGAACTATCAGCTCGATACTTGTAAATGCAAATAAAGGATCAATGTCATCTTGAAACACAACATTTAAACGGCCTAATTTTTATAAAACCATATAAAACGAAATCATTGTAACAAATGAATATACGAAGCAGTCTTCAATTGAATATGCAAAACCATTATTTAAATGAAAATTTTAAAGGTGTATAAAATGAATATTTAAGTGAATATTTTATCGTGGTAAAAAAGATAGAAAAGAAAAGAGCGCTACAACAAAATTATTTAGTTTGTCTAGTAAATTGATTTTTAATCGCTTACCATTATTAGAAATCACTGAAGCAAGTGTCCACTACACTTGGATTCTTTCACTATGGCTTAAAGCCACACGCAAATTGCTTGCTAGAACCCTCAGGTTCCCCATGTTAACTCGTGACAAGTGTTCTAGCCAAAGTGGCCGCTGGCACCTTGTGCACAACATAGGAAAGCTGTTTGGCCTTGATAAGGGTTTTTTTTGTGTGTTTTGGGATATTTTAGGTCAAATAAAAAAAGGTCAGAAACCTGACCGAAACGTCAAGTAATTAGAGGAATTTAAAGACGATTGTTTTTATTTGACCTAAAATATCCCAAAACACAAAAAAACCCTTATTATATATATATATATATATATATATATATATATATACTAATATTTAATGCCTGATGTTAGCAACCAAACTAGCATCTCTGTATTGCGGTTAGACCACATGATTCCAATACAGATATTTATTTAACAGAAGATGTTTACATGATATAATGGACTAGACAAAAGGTGTGTAAAACTAATAATTTATTGGTGTTCTGCAGTGGTCAAAAAACTGTTACATTGTCGTTAATAAATCAAGTACGAAACCATTAACAGAATTGCGTTATTCATTGTAGATCTATAGCAAGTAAACTATATGGATGTAAATTCAAATCTTCTTTAAGAATATATCTACAAGTACATATGAAATATCATTGACGTTCTTTGATTACTTGCCTCAATTCACCAATAATCACTTCACTGCCTTTTTACAGTTAACACTTCTAGTTTGCATAAATAAGTTGATAAAGCAAACAATGGATTTCTTAAAGTGGTCAAATAGAGGACAGCTTGACCTGGAAATTTTTCCAAGAAATGTTTATATACATTTTACATGGAGTAAATCTATTCATCTCGATCTTTTTACCATTTTTAAATAAATCTCTACCAGCTAATGCTTTTGTTCGTTGTTAAATCCAAAAGCCATTTTTATATTTGTTTGTATTTCAATTTTAGTTCTTCTTTAATTTTTGACTATTCTATTCTTAATTTTTGTTTATCTTAAAACTTGTTGGTATCTGTACTATATATTGTATGCAGTCATCGATACTATTTACTGTGTAATTTTTTAATTTTATTAGTTTGCCTTTAATTATACTATTTTTATTACTTTTGTCTGTTCCAAAGATGCTATTTATTTCATTGCAGACTTTCTGCTATTTTGAGTTCATAGGAAGTGGGTGATTTTGTGCGAGTGTGTTTCATTGGTGTATCTGTATTTTTTATTGTTTAGCGTACTCAATAGTAGGGTTTTATTTGAATCGATCGTGTTTTTATGTTTAATGTTTAATTTCTATAAATTTTATTAATGTCGTATATGTATAGTATGTATATTAGTTATTAGTGTGGTATATTGTCCTATGGTTTTTTGTAATCTATTTATACATAGAGTAGAGCTTTGTTTTACTTTTTTTAGTGTGTTATTTCTGTATTTATTATTAATTGTTCTTTGCATTCTCATGCTACTCTATAGTATCCTTTTGTTCTACATTTATTATGTTATTTTAAGTTGCATGTATGAGACTAGTTGTTTGTTATTATGGCCACAAATATTTTTTATTTTATTGGTACACACTTGATGAGGTGGTATGTTGCTGAGTTTTCTGTGTCTGTTGCATCTTTTAGTTTAAAGTATTTTATTTCTTATGTGAAAGAATGCATGATGTACTTGGATAATTTTGTTAGATGTGAGGGTGTTGTACATTTTTCTAGCTAGAAATTTGTTATTATGTTGTTTCCAACTGTTTCTCATTCGATGTTTTATTGATGATTTGATTAATTTCGTTATGTGCGATCATTGTTCGATGCATTTTATCTATTATGTTGTATTTATTTCTATCCATATGGATCCATTGTGCATATCGGTTGTGCTGCACTAAGTTGGGCCTCGTTGCTTTAATAGTGTTTGGTGCATATTGTGTTGGATTGCTTATTATTTAAATTTAAGAGTTTACTGTTTGTAGATTTTTTTAAAATTTGTTTGCCGGTGATTCTGTTTTTCTGTTATTAATCTTTAGTATCATTTGAGTCTTTTCATTAGTGCTTATAGTTTTTGTTTATGTTCATCTAGTTATTTTATTGTTTTCTGTTTTGGGATTTCTCCTATTACTTTTCACTTGTTTTTTGAGACGTTCTAGATTTTTCTTAATTTATTATTTTTGTTTGTATTGTGTGTTTACATGGTGATATTGTTAGTTTCTTTTTCATCCTATGTTATTATCATTATTATTATATTATTTCGTACTCGCTTGATAACATTACCAGGATCTACAATTCAAACTGTATTTGCCAGTCAAAGTGCAAATGTGCTAGCAATCGTATTTTATCACCGAGTAGTCATTGATCATAATAAAATCATCACTAATTTGAGATTTTCATCCGAGAGCTATTTATAGGAAGACTATCTAAACGTGTGCTTATTCAAAACCCTCTTTTGTATTAACAATCTTACATTAATATTAGTAGTCTTAAATAATTTATTTGACATGAAATTAAGTATTTTTAGCTATTAAAATGTAGCAAATGTCATTTATACAAACATCAACGACATTACATATAAGCCTATACTTAAATTCAATATTGATAACCAAAATCAATACACATATCTATAAGAATTATTTAAATTATTAAAATTTGAACATATTTATTATAATTAAAATTAATACTTCTAAAAAGATTAGATAAACCCAAAATAAATTCTAGTTTGAAGGATATGACTAACAGATATGCTCACTTGGAATAGATAATAAGAATAGTAGCTTAGTGACAAGTTATCTACAACAAATTAATATTACCCAAGACCACTCAAATCATTTAAATTCTTAATATGTTTGTTGTTTTCGCCTACTTTTGCAAATAGTTTTCCTTTCAAAATTTAAATCCTTTTCTCAAATTTTTTGAAAATACTCTAATTTCAATTTTTGGTTTTTTTGGTTTGCTTTTGCTCTGATTCTGAACATCTTGATGTTTCTACTAACAAATTTACAAAGTATACGCTTAAAATCAGTTCCTAAAAGTACACACCGTGACTGTGACCACAATATATAACATTGGTTGATCGTTCAATGTCTACAGTTTCTTTAGTGTTGCTTATTTGAGAGATGCTAAAATGCAAATACTGTTTGTCCAAAAATACATTTCAAAGTCGTTTTTGAATTTGCTACTTTGTAGTTTATCTTGCAGTTTATATGCACACTTTTAAGTACATCACCGCCAAACCCACACCCATTCCATCACCAACTACCTGTGGATAAGTTACTCGAAACATATCGTAGCAGTATCCGCTTCAGGCACGGTCTTCAATAGTACGCATTAACACGTAGAGTGCCATGGGGGACATGCCATATCCCCCATTTAATAAAAAATTTTTATTACAGAATGATTGTGGGGACACACAATATCCGACAGCAAGAATTTTACTTGTGGCCATGTAAAACAGCATTTGTGCGACAGATCAATGCAAAACGTATGTAGATGGTTAGGTGATGTTATGGGTAACATTTTGATATACTTGGTTTTGGTGTAGGGCGTTTATATCACGTACGATTTTAGTCAGAATAAATAAAAGATAAAGTTTTCTTTATATATTATCGATTTAAAGGCTCTACCTGGTGAACATTAAAAAAGCAATTTAAACAAAGGTATTTTTTATATGCATTACATCAAAATTTAGTTTTCAGTGCAGTATTTTTTGCTACCAATCGACCAGAAGCTTTGACATTTAGGGCGTAGCAACCGCTGCAAGTTCTTCTTTCACAGGTTTCGAGTTTGTGACTGTTATTTCTATTTTCTATTTCAGGAAAGGGAATGTCGTTCATTTTTAACAAACCTAAAAATTAAATATTTCAGCAAGAATACATATTATAATAATTATTCGACAACAAACCTTTTATTACTTCCTCACGAAATTTTGTAATGGTAATTTTGTTAAAAGTTACTTGCTGATGCAGGTATATATTAATTGACTAAAGATGATCCAACTACAAACTCTATAGCCAACTTTCTATACCATTTCACACCACGACGTAATGAAGAATTATATAGTTCATTTGATCTGTAAGCAAAACATAAACTAATAATACAGCAGAGATAATGGAAGAAATTGCCTGATATATCAATGTTTGCCTTATGTATGTTATATTCAACAACAGTATTAGGTTTGTGCGTTTCTCCAGACCTCGCCTTTATTTTTACCATCTCTGGTGGAAATTTTGTGGTTAGCATCAGAACATCTCTTCTATCTCGCCACTTCTACATATACACTCCAGTATTACTTTCCTCTGAAATTCCTTCCTCTATTTTCAATTTCTTTTGTATAACATTGTTTGAATTGTTTTTTTTTGTTACTGCAAACAGTCCCCAGAATATGTGTTTTTCTCAAGTAAGGCATGGACTAATTCAACAGAAGTATAGTAGTTATCCACAACAATTGTATGTCCTTTATGTAATAAATCTTTTGCTAGTTTCAACACCACTGCTGAAGGAACTGAACTTCCATCCGCAGCCTCCTTTTCTTGACCAGAGTAAACAGATACTTCACATAAATACCCATTTTGAATACACAATTTAATAAGTACTAAGGTTTCATCTATATAAATAAATTCACCTGGCACAATAAAACTTTGAAAACTTGTTATCAGTTTTGTTAATAAAGGAGTTCTTAAATAGACGGTCAGGATCTTTGACGTTTTGGTTGTTTACAAAGTGCCAGTTTCTTAACAATATTTGGAAACGATTCCTCAACATGACTTTCTTAATGTCATTATTATAGATCGGGTTTGTAGACCAATAAGCAGCTAATGATGGCAGCTGAACCAGACCAATCCACATTAAACAGCCGATAAACTTTTCTATTTCATTTTGATCTGTCGGTTGGATGCGGCTTCAAGAAGTTGGCTTTTTGGCATTCTCTTGTTCAGCATACAAATTTGTTTCATTTACAAATAGTTGAAATATTTCATCAGAGACCATAAGTTTATAAACTCGTAAGATGACATCATATAAATCATAAATAAACGAATAAATACCGCAATTTTGTTAAAAAAAATCATAATTTTTTAAATACGGACTTGTTACTGATGACCAGATCATTGTACTTCTTTCATGACTTTTGGTTTCTAATTCCTCTTCAGTTTCAGAACAAAATTTTACATTTTATGCAATCATTTGCTTTATAAGCTCATCTATTTCATTTGAAGCAGAATAAGCCGGTATATGCTCACAATTGGATGACGTGATGGGTTCTGTTACTTTCACGTTAGCTGTACTTTATGCATATTATCTTATAAGAATAGTGTAATATCTTGATTCTTGTATTTCTCACTTTCCTTAACATTAACAAATGAAGTCCAATAAAAGAAAAGTGTCGTGTTTGAAATGGAGATCGTGTATAATAACTAGAATTATTTCAACTAGTATCGACTATGGGTGGGGTTTCAGGTGAAATACGGGGAAAATAAATAAAACTGTTTTTACACTTATCTGAGGAAAGTATACAACACTTTTGGTCTAATTCTGGTAAGATGTTAGCAGGCAAGTATCTGTTGTCTACTCTCAGAATGAGAGATTTCCATAAACCTCGTTTTTAACTGGTATAGAATACTATATTGTATTGATATACTAGGTTTCCTTCATGTAAGTGTCGAAAATTAAAAATTTATGATATTTATTAAAAGGTATGCAATTACATCTATATAAATTAGTGAAAGTTATATATAATTAACACTCGATGATAGAAAACAAAATTCTTATGTTAATACACACAATTTTATCTGCAGGATTCCTTACCCTACAAACTACTACAGTATAACACCTATATTTATTCCAGAGCTATCCCCCAAATGTGTTTTTCTTGTAAGATGTCAAAGACTTTAGGCCTGCAATCCTTTTATACATTTAAGTCCAATATTTAATGATACATTATCAAACCAATTTTTATTAATACCCTTGTACAAGTAATTGGGTTAGTATTCTTCAAATGCCTTACATCTTAAAACTGCTAACACACGACTTGGGCTGTTGCTTTAAATTTCTCAAACGAAGAGAGGTAACTCCTTTTTTTATAACACGATATTAATTGTCTGACATATAGACCAAAACAGCCAAGCCTATTTAATTTTTTGAAGAAAAGTAGCAAGCGGCAGTCAGACATCCGGGGCCGCAGAAATACTCACCATTCAATACATGATAAACAAAGAAATTGCTCAAAATAAGCTTACTACTTTTAGTTTCAATAAAAATTACCTAATTCAAATGTATCCTTACTTTATGCCCAAATGTCAAATTAATTTCCAAATGAATATTATCCAATCGTTCAAAATTATTTTAAACTAAAGTGATTTTTGGGTTTAAACCAGGATTAAGACAAAAACTTTTCTATATTTCAAGCAATGAAATTTAAACTTTGTAGAAACTTATATAAAGCATTGCACTTAGTGACTAGACAATATGAGAACTATAAAATGTCTTTAATAAAATTACTCTTTTGGCATCTTAAACTTACATTACGTTTGCTAGAAATTAAAATTTATTTCTTTAAATAAAAGTGTTTGAATTTTTATTTTTAATGGTTAGTGGTTGTTAATATGTTGGTATATAAAACAAATATAGGTGAAATTTTCTAGTTTTGCATATTGCTTGAAATCATCATCATTTTGTTTTCGACCTTACTTAAGGTCGGTTTGACGCAGCTCTAACTTTTTTTCTATTCTGTGCTAATCTAAAGAGTTCTACATACACTTCACAACCTAAATTTCTAATAATTTGACTAATATAGCTTGGTCTGATGGTTGTTAAAGAATTCCAACATGTTTACATGATTCCCATTTATAAATGCTTGAAATATGTTTGAATATTTTTTTATTAAAATATTTTCAAGTTCATATTGGATAACTGGATGTAATGCAATAAGCATTTTTATTTTTTTGTTAAGTATATTAGTAAATAGAAAACACTTTTGTTTCAGAAACTCCTGCTACAGCAGCTCAAAAAATTTTCTTTGAAGATTATTCAGTTCATGAAAAGGATCCAGCTGAAATCAAAATATCTTGGGTGAATCACAATTTAACTACAAATGAAAATGCAAACATCCGCATTTCTTTATGGGGCTATAGAGAAACAGACATTAGACCAGAATTTCTTTACATTGATGAAATAGCAAGCGGTTTAATGAATACTGGAACTCATACCATATCTCCTGCATCTTTCAAAGAACGTGAAAATCGTTTAGTATCAAATATTAAATTTGGCTTCCTTCAAATTAATTTAACAGAACCGATTCCTATAGAAGGCACTGATACCAAAATAACCCCCCTTATTTGGAGCAGACCAATTCCCTTGGGATGGTATTTTGGAGGACAATGGAAGAGAGAGTATGGAGAAAAATATGTTGAGGCGCTTTGTGATGATTGGCTAAGAACGGACAGATACTTGAAAAATTTTGCTCATGAGCTGCCACAATGCCCTTGCACTCTTGAACATGCATTATCAGATAAGGGTCGTTTTATTCCTGACTTTGAGTGCGATAAAGATTTAAATTCCAAATGTCAGTACAACAAAGGAGCTATGCATTGTGTTAGAACAGGATCGCCTACGTAAGTATTAAATTGTTCACATAAATAAGAAACGTTTCTCAAAAGTGTATAACTATTCTGGAAACATTTAACAAAATGTTGTTACTCATAAAGAAAAAATCGGCACAAAGCGTCAAAAGTTTAACATTTCCAATATTTCAAATTACTACCTATAATATAACAATTTAACAAAAAGAAACAAATGTTAGAAATCAATATCACATTGCTGGATATTAATAAATGTTACAATATTGAATACCACATGCTCCTTTTGGAAATTACAAATTTGTAATGCAGCAATTCTGATTCATGCATATATAGAGTATCAAAACTTTCCTTTTTTATTATTATGTTTTTATCTTTTTTATGACTTTTCTCTTTCTTCCACTCTTGTTCCCAATAACAACGCTCATCTTGCTCTAAAGAGTACATGATACCTATTATGATACAAATAGTAACATATTAGAATTAACAATAGCTAATTTTTACTTTAATATTAGCACCATAAATTCAGAACAAATCAATCTAACATTCTCTCCTCCAGTAAGCCAGTA
The DNA here is from genome assembly GCA_036346225.1 of Platerodrilus igneus. Lineage (NCBI taxonomy): Eukaryota > Metazoa > Arthropoda > Insecta > Coleoptera > Lycidae > Platerodrilus > Platerodrilus igneus. The sequence continues at coordinate 5,064,935 of JARFIW010000559.1, forward strand.
ACTTTAAAGAAAGTTTGGCTTAATTACTAGCTCCTTTAGTTTGACGTTTAACACTTCCACCTTAGATGCCGTTTGCATATAGGTACCATGTACTGTTTTGACCACAACTTATTGCATTTGATTATTTTTTGTACTTATTATTGTTTCTAACACAATACCTTTCAACGGCGAGTTGCGCCATTAATACTACTACATCTCCAACTTTAATAGGTTTCACCTTGGTAAATCATTTAGTTCGTAATATAATTTATAAAACCATAGTGTTGTTTACACGGCATAGTAATATGATGCCTCATTCCTTTCTAAAACTTCTCTACGGATTCATGTGCCACAAATTTCCCTTCAGCTACAGAAAAATTTTACAAGTCAGAATTTGTTTTTTTGAAATAAATAGGTGTACATTTGAACCATATCATTAGTATTATGGAAAGTTTTTGTTCAAACAAATTTTCTTATGTTATCATTGACTATTTAAACTCAGAATATGGTGACTGTGGATTGGTCAAAACAGGCGTGGTAAATGGGCACCTGATCTTACGATGTTAGATTTTTCTTGTCGGGGTGGATAAAGACTATTGTTTATTTTAAAACTATCCACATGCAGGAGGAGCTAAGGAATCGGATCATGGAATCTACTTTCACAATCGAGAATTGTTCTGATGTCATAAAATTCTCCAGAGAGCGATAGATTCGCCATACTGAATACTTCAGAAAACAAAATGGAGGGCATTTTAAGAGCTGCTTTGAATGTTTAATTGTTAAGTAACTACTATTTTGAACTCTCAATATTTCTGTAATAACTTTATTTGAGACATATGTTTATCAGGCAAGTTACCATTAAAACTAAATGATTTAAATCAAGAATGTCCCTTTTACATAGAAATGTTGAGGTTTCTTATTTTATCCCCCACTCCATTGGATGTGATTGATCTCACTATTAAAAAATGATGGATTCTATCTTATTTAGCATAAAAAAATGGACGGGCAACCAAAATTTGATTAAGATATCTTTTGAGGTTTTTCAGATGAATCAATCCTCTAATTTCAACTTGCCCCTTCAAAGTGATGATAACTCCATAGGAATACATTTTATGGCATATGTTTATAAGAAGTTTTTTGTTTATTTTGTGCTAACGTACACATTCTTAATGCAATTGTAAAACACCCTCCATGTATGGTTATTAGAGTGATGTATTTCAAATTCTAAAGACAAACAATTGTTAGGTAACCCTTTGTTACCCTCAATCCCGACCTCTCTTAATTAGTTATTAAGGTTGAATCGTGCAAATTTCAATACGTTCTACAAGTTATAAAGTTATTAACACTTGCGGTTCATAGTCTCCAATAACGGAACTCTTCTCAGAGTTGTACTGATCCAGCCTTCTGCAGATGGTTGCCTGCCAATAATCACTGTAGTGCCCTATGAGGAAAAGGTAAGAAGGGAGGAACGAGAAACTCAAGCACTACATCAAAACACGTGGTAATGGCACTCTCTCACAAAACACAGTCGCTTTTGCGAAGTCTGGCAATAAAGTGTGGACATGATTTTCCCTTGTCCCAGAACTTGTTTCGTCCCTCGCAATGTCTTACATCTAGTTAGAATAGAGAATGCTGTCACTTAAACAGCTTGTGTTCACATCATTTTCCAGAGAATGATAAAAATCCCTGAATATTTCAACGTATTTATGCATGTTGAAACCATTTTATTCCTACAATGTGAATAATAATTTATAAAATATCCAGAACCGGATTTTAGGAAACAAAAGATTTAATAGTTATAAGAGACGAACTTGGATGCCCAGTAATTGAAAAGGCATGTTACGAGTTAATTCACTTAGCACGTAACACCTTGTACCCTAATCCCTTCAACACGTTCCTATACACTACATGATGGGTAGCTAATTTTGGACCATCTGATAGAAGATGTATTTTATTTTTAGAAAAGGCACTATGTTGAACACAACAATACCTGTTACTTTTGTATCTCTAGTTAAATAAGTACCAGATTTCATACATGATCTTGTGCCGTGCCAGTAGTTGTAGTATTTAACATTCCTTGTAACATTAGAACCATTCTTGTTTAGTATGACGCCCAGTCACTGGGCTTTTAATTAATATAAGATGTGTAGTAACCTGTTTTTAGTAGTCCCAAAAGCTCTGCGAGATTGTTAAGTTAGTTATGAAGGAACGATGGAGCGTGTCGGTCGGTTTTAGTGAGTGAGTGAAACACGACTAAAAACAAAACAATTGCTTTGTAAATAACGAAAGTGCAAACGGAGTTGTGTTTTAACAAGGCAGATCGGTGGTGAAACTTGCTGAAATCCCCCCTGAAGTACAGTTTTGTCTATGATATAAGGTAGGATCGATCCAATTCATCATTTTCATTGTTATACCTGGGGTTTGTGTTAAGTAGACATTTAGGGCGTTGGGTCATATGAATAGCAAAGCGTTTAACATTCCAAGGGTTTCAATGTTGACAGGGAGAGTAACAAACCGGTTGTGGGCCTAGTATATAGTGCAGGTCACTTTTGTTATGTGTAGATATTCGAACGTAGTTTATGTAAGGACAATGATAATTAATACCTCATTTCGCTATGGACTATAATTAATTTTCTTAAGTAGTATAGGGTTCATTTAGCAATTAGTTATACAAGTTTATTTATACCTTTACTAAAAATTATTGTATTAAAGGTTTATACAGAAGCATAACTGTTATTATTCACTGTATTTCGATTCACGTAAAAGAACCCCGTTAAGGGGAAAGTCTCAATCTTTATTAGGTAAATATATAAATAGGAATTTATATCATAACTCTACTTTCCAAAATTTCTTTGTAAAATTTACGGGTTTGCATTTATATTTAGAAATGAGGCTAAAGAATTTTATAGAAGTTACTGGGTTGAAATAGCATTCCGTAATTTTAGATGAAACCATTGCATTTTTTTATTATAAAATTAGTTCTAATTGATTAATTTACATGTGAAATGGTTGATATCTCAAGCTATTGTTACATGGTGTTACGAAATACTATTTGACAGTTGCTGTTTATAGCAATTTATCTTGAATATATAATTAAGATTTTTCTTTTAGGTTAGAAGGTTCAGAACAACAGTGCTGCTATGATAAAAACAACTACTTAATGTTATCTTACGATCAGCAATGGGGTTCCACTCCTCATCGTTCTCACAATCTTGGATACCTTCCGTGGAACGAGGCCAATAAAGTTCCTACATTATCACAATGGTTTCATGATATGGTTCCAAAATATCTTTGTTGTTTATGGCAGCATGAACAAGCAGTTGGGTGCGAAACATTGAGATTTGAGAGACGTCCAACCCAAGATTGTGTTGCATACCAGGCTCCTGGTGTGGCTGGTGTATACGGTGATCCTCATATTATAACATTTGACGATGTTGAATATACTTTTAACGGTAAAGGAGAATTTGTACTTATAAAAACAATGACAAAAGAAAACAGATTGGATGTTCAGGGAAGATTTGAGCAAATGCCAATGAATGCTTATGGTGAAGTCCGTGCTACTCATTTAACGTCAGTTGTAGCACAAGGAAATAGCTCAACAATAGTTGAAGTGAGAATTAGACCTCCTGAGGCACAATGGCGGTATCGATTGGATGTTATTGTAGATGCAAAGAAAGTTTACTTTGATCGACCATCTTTAAAATATCAACATTTTCCAGGTAAGTAATTCTGTAGTATTAGTACGAGATCCCTTTCAGGATAAGTTACACGTAAAATTTTAAACTTAATTTCTATCTATATAACTGCATACAAATAACTGAGACTGAATTAAAGTTAATAGAACATTTTTTATTCAAATTTCTTTAAAAATATGCAATTTCAAGCTTTTATCCATAAAAAGTTAATGCCATTATTAGGATGTTGAAAATTATTAATAACTTTTATCTGCTTATTCCAAAATCCAAAATTATATTTTGCGAAATCATTCTAAATAAGTATAGTGAAAATGACATATACTTTGCAGATAAATGCACTTATCACGTGCACTGTCGGTATTACAAGAGACGATTCAAATTATAATAAAAAGTAGTTTCAAAATCAGTAAAAATTCCTGGATTTGAAATGAGGTTATGCATAAACAATAAAAACTATTCCTGCTAGCTTAAGGTTTGGTGTTGGAATTAACCTATCATCAATTACATATTATGAGAATTGATTCCACTTCCCTCCGTATGGTTTTGAAAAAATACTTGATTGGATTGGTAGGCCGCCAATAATGCTTTCTAAAGTTGTGCACATTGGCAATACGACACTGAATACAAAACCTTCTATCCAGTAATATTTAAATTAAAATCTGACCTCCGGCAAGTGCTTCCAAGCATAGTTGATGTGCAGTCATGGAGGTTCATCATTTTTTCCCTTCAGAGTTTACGCTTTTAAGAGTTTATATACTTGATCTGATTCACACTTCTACCAGCTGTTAATATCAAAACTACCTTGCCTTTGATCAACAGTTCCTATAATTAGTCATTCATTATTTTATCCTTAAAATCATATTGCCATACATTATAAATTTAATTTTTACACCTTTGTATTGAAATTTAACAGATATAAATTATGCCACATCGCACAATTCTTAAAATAAAATTCTGTAAAGATAAAATGAATAATTAACAATGAATGTATCCTACTAAACATTAAAACACAATAAAATACCAGGAGCTGCTTTAAGAAAATCTAAGGATGAGATGAGCCTGCCAGCAAATTTTGCTGCACACCGTCTGTAGGAAATTTTGAGAAAGATAAACGAAAAGTGAAAGGAAGGACGGGATCAGACAGATGCATTTCTCTGCAATATTCGATTGTAGCAGCTTACAACCTTAAGCTACCAGCAGAGGTGTCCACTTTACTGCCGGGAAAGCTCTTGTATCCCCCTCTCACAGTAAAGAGTCAATTTTCATTTACTTGTAACTGTCGCACAATAGCCGAAAGATCATTACACCATTCCCAACAAAAAGTTAAATAAATGTTCACAAAAGACCTTTAATTTAAAAATATAGTTGTAATGAAATTATATAAAAAGTTAAATACTAAAATAGATTTGATGCCCCTCGAAATGATACATAACATGATATTTCACTTCTATTTATTACATACAGTAATATTGTGTACCATAGGATTGAGATAAAATGGTATAAAAATGCTTATCGTACCTGAAAGCTGATTAATTCTATGTAAAATCTGAGAATAGACCCGCTCTGTTAAGTATTTTCATTTGATAAAATAAAAGAAGGCGTGTGTGCGTCTAAGAATACCTAGACAAATCTTAATGGTTGTCTTATTAATCGTTTAAGTATAGAACGACTCCTGATTACATTTAAACACAATAAACAATTTTTGAAAATGTAAATATTATCATTATAATGTTTTTCTTCACAAACAAATGGAGCCCACATAACAGTGCTTAAAATAAAAATATAAAATATTTCAGTATCACTTATTTAATTCTTGAAACTTAAGACTAAATTGGTACATTGGGTAGAAAATTTATCCCTGCACGGAAAACGGTTATTCTGTGTAGGTCTCTTTTGTTTCAGTTTCCTAAACTTATCACATTTTACTTTACCCGTCTCTAAAATATCTTAAAACACTTATTAAATTTTTGTCAAATTAAATAAAATTCCTTATAAACGACTTAGTCTTTATTCTAGTCCATAAACAATTTCAGATACAATTGTAGTGTAACCGACTTGAAGGCTGACCCAAACGCCCTCTATAACCAGCACACCGGGCTCCATGATCTAGCATCTAGTGGCAATGGCTCGGCAACTTCTACTATGTGTTGTTATAATGTAACCGAAATTCACACTGAAAAGGTGGCGTTAAAGCGGGAAGGTTTGAAATAAAACTACAGTATTTACCTAACTGGACTGTTAATCAAGACAATAACCACAAAATAGGTCATTTACATGAAAGCATACAAAAATGACATTTAAAGCAAACAGTGCCGCACTCAACCTGGGCGATTGGGAAAAGAGCACGGCAGAGAAATCCCCAAACTGCCCTCACACTTCCAACTGCATTTGGCACAGCTCGACAAGGACAGGAAACGTACAAGTACCCAGGTCACCAGTACTGAATTTAACGGGATGTCAACTGTTAACCAGACATATTACACATGACAACTGAACAAACGTTAGTGTAAACCAGCTAGTCTTTTCTGGTAGGTACTGTGGTCCGATAACCAATACTACCCAGCTCAAGTTGAAGAGGGGGGGCACACCAGAAAGGTAAAATCTGCTTTGACTACCAATGCCCCCCCCCCCGCACGGACATAAGTGTTAGTAATATTCAACAAGGTTCAATCACACGTGCACACATACATACATTAACAGTTTCCAGCCCGTGTTACAAAATACTTCACAAAGGTTAGCCAACTTCCTATTATTTGTAAAAGGGTACACTACCAGTACATTGGCAAGACAACCTGAATCGCTGAAATGAACTTATGGTATGATTGCACATAGTTAAAAAGGCGCTTATTATTGAATAGACTATTTCCAACATAGTCATAAATGCAAACGCGAAGGGCACGTGAAGGTCGATCATACCAGAGGTTCAATTTAATTACATCACAACAATTATCATAAACGTTAAATACTAGTTAATTATATAGAAACATCGGCTAGATAATAGGATAAACAAAACAACAAACATCATTAAGTTTAAACCGAGATATGAACGATGCAGTAGAATATGTGGTTAATATGCTGAAATAAAACGATTACACATAAAATAAAAATGTCAAATGAATCACAAACATCAAGCATTATAAAATATGTTGACACCAAATACTTACCAAAATTTTATAGCACAAATACAAGCAAGCCCAGATTCAGGCGCTAAATGTTTATGTAAATGCATGTTAGTTAAATATATGAAATCTAGTAAGCAAACGTTAAAAGTTATTCATTATGATTAGGCTGGGTCGGCGTATCGAATATCGATACTTATACGACCCGTATCACCGCCCGTACAGTACAAAATAATATCGATAAGTAGCCATACTTCATCGTATATATGTTCGATATAAAGTGTATCGATATTCAGATACATGCAAAAATGCCGTATCGCCCACACCCTGTATATATACTGTATGTCACTAATATTAAACTTGAAACTTTAATTATTTTGATAACATTCAACAAGTCTTAAGTGAAAGATCGAATTGTCACGTGAAGTACATTATTTTAAAACGATCTTGTGATTTTATTCCTCAAAGAACAGAGTATCAAAATTTATAGATGCGTATCGATTCGTACGATAGGTATAGAACTACGTCTCGATATAGTATACTTAACACACATCTAAACGTTCCGATACGAATGCTTTATATACTCGAGATATGACATGCATGATACGAATCATTCGTATCGATATATGCTGAAATACAGACGATTACACATCGATAAATGTCATCGAATACGAACGATCGAATCGATACGTAATATGTTCGATACGCAATACGATACGCATAACGATATTATCGATACGCATCAATATATCGATACGATCGATACGCATCGATAGCGCATCGATACGTATCGATACTATCGATACGTATCGATTATATCGTACATATCGATATAGAATATGTATCGATATTCGATACGCAAAATCCCGTATCGCCCACCCCTAATTATGATTGCATCGGTTAAAACATACTTTTTAAAAATTAAACAACTTGTGGCATTACAAATTACAAACAAAAATATACACAACAACTTCATGGTTAATTCAGTTTCTAGCTTAAAATCAAAACAAATATAACATAGAACTGTTCCTATTCAAACCCGTTTAATAATTTGATTAAATATGATATCAGCACCTTTTCATTAGTTGCTCGTAAAATCACAGTAAGGGTACATTTACCATTGATTCTGCAATAAGTGCAATGCAATTGTAGTTCCAACTCTGCTTTAAATACAAAATCAACATTATTTTAGATAAATAAATAAGTTTTACTCTGATTTAGATATTAAATAAACAATTCAGATCAATAAATATTAGTTTTCGGTTGTTAAACCAAACTACACTCATTTATACATGAAAACGTTCAATAAAAATCGTAAATACACGAAGATTATATATTACACCTGATAAGTAAAACAACTGGCAAATTCAGAGACAAAAACAACAGGTAATCATAAAAATATTTCCTTCAATGTTTACATAAATAACGATTTTACAATAAGTACCAAAATCATATTCAAAACAAGGCTGGAGCTACAAGATGTAAAAACCACTACAATATAAACTTATAAAACATTACCTTTAATTAACCGCCAAGGAAAGTTCTTTGACCTGCCATTTTGAAACCTAACAACAAAGTGCTTTCAACCCTATCAACTCGCTAGATCCTCTCTACACATGTGCCCCTAATGTAAATTCTGATGTCACGGAATGCGTTCAGAAACCTGTAAGTGGTTACTGAGCTATTCGAACAAATACCCTCAAATATCAAAATGCACACTATAATATTTGCAATAATTGTCAACCAATGAGAAATCGGCTTGGAAACACAACGGGCCACTACACAATTTAACCTAAACTTGCAAACGTATTTCAATTTCATGTCGCCTACCACGTACTTTCCCTGTGGGAAATCCACCGTCACATCTTCAAGCTCTGTACTTCTAACTTAATTTTTAACTTCTTACTTGCACGTATTGTGTTATGGTAATCCATGCAGACAAGAAAGAAAGTGAGTAAAGAAAATTAGCTCGCGACGAGTACCACAACAAAACAAGGGAAATCCAAAGAATGCTGTACTAGCTAAAACGTTGTAGAGTGGGGTGGGTCACACAAAAAGAAAAGGAGACCTTAAGAAAGACAATATATTTACAAACCCTTAAGAAATCAACATGGTACGAAAAGGAAAACTAACTCCTATAGAAACAACATTTATCCCATGTATCTCGGAGGATTAACAGTACAAAAATGTATTCAATTAATTAGTACACTCAACTACCTGAAATTAATCTTTAACCTAGAACAAAAATAATAAAACAATACATTGTGGGTTGATCTCAGTCGCTTGCTTCCTACAATTGTTAAGTCTTTATAGAAAAACAAATATTCATTCAAAAAACAATTTACGTAACTAAATACTTACTTAGTGCAATTTTTAAACATTTGTCATCAAAATTAGACATACTAAAGCATGTATACTTATATATTGTCCACAAATAATGCTTGACAAGTAATTAAAAAAAGAGTAACAGTAAATTACAGTCGGCAGCTATGCTATGAGTCAAAGTACAATTTTCCTTGAGACTGAAAAAAAATATTAACAAACGTCACACTTTACATAATGTATTCTAAATCTTGATACAGTTGAAAAATTATATCATAAAATTGATATCCGAACAAGTAAAAGCTGTCTTCATTAGTATATTCCGCCAGTTTGAGTGAAGTGAGTTTAATTTCAACACCGCGATACCTCCATGTGTGAGCTGAGCAACCTGAAAAACTTAATAAAAAAACACAGACACAATTCTTCCTGATGTAGGTCATCAAAGCGACGCAGACAAGAAATAGGAATTTTTACAAATTGGTCGTACTTTCCGTTACGGCCCCATGCTGGTTATAGTCAACATGTGGGAACATATTACACAGCATCCCAAAATCTTTTTTTGGAAAACCAAATGAATTAAATTCAGAAGAAATAATAGTGAGCGGAGTAACTCTACACTTCCCTTTACCAGTAGCTAATAGCAAATCATTACCTGACTTAGGGTATATGCCTATACATATCACGTAGAGGGATTGGTGTAGTTGAAAAGTAATTTAGCACCAATCGTCATAAATAATTTCGTTGGTGAAAAATTCCATCTCTCAAAGTAACCACTTCGTACAAGCTAATTTCAGAATCCCATGTCACAAATCCATCAATAAATTTTCATAGGAATCTCTTAATTGGGATCGTTATAGTCATTAGATGGATGTAAAATAAAAGTTTGACAATGAATGAATTGAATATCCCACGTTAGAAACTCAAAGCCAACAACAACTGGTAATGGAAAACATTTGACAAAACATGTCACTAAATGAATGTAATATTTCCAAAACAAATGCTTTAACAATTGAAAATCATGTTTTTACACGTATTAAAAAATTCCACATGTTTAACCTTTCAGAAACACCTTACAATCTTTGAGAACAAATGTTTCGACAAATAACAATACTTTCTAAACTTATTAGGCAAACACATATTGCAAAAATTTTTAACTTTTGATAACCAAATTAAATTTCCATATTTGTAATAATAAAATCCTAAGTTTAGCATGTTATCAAAATAGAATAGATTCAAAACATTTAACTTGAATATTTACTAAGATGCTACAGAATGTTAAACAAATAATTGTTTAAAAATTGAAAAGGGAACAAACCTGCTATTAAGCATGCAAAATAACCGTGAAAACAACAGGAGAAATGAAATTTAAATTATGTATAGTGCTACGGCTGTTGATTCAACCCCAATTCTAAAGGGAGATATTCGACTGCAGTTAAAATTTTACCTGCACTGCTGCATAAGAACGAACAAAGCAAGGGATTACCAGCAAGTAACCACTTTCAGTTACGGATACAGCACTATAATATACCCAACAATGCCGTACCAACACTTGCTATGCATTTATTTTCTGTTTACCGGCGATCATTCAATTATATGCTTTCTGTCTACTGGGAAAAAACCGAACCGTTTCCGATCTCCACAACAAGCCACACTCCTATCTGTTTCCGACTTTTCGTGATGTTTTACGCATGATTTTAATAGCTTTTTGATCTTCTAGAGAACCCTTGGTTTTACTTGGGACAACTCCAAAAGATGCTAAAAAGAAAACTCCTTTACCATTTCATCGATCTTGTCCAAACTACTAGTTTATACGCATTGAACACAGGTTGTATCGCTTGTTGTCAACAATTGTTTCCTGGTAAGACACCATCCCAGTCGGGTCCGTCCCGTGATAGGTTTGCCGACGTACCTTTCTATTATCTCTTGATGAGCCATAAGATGAGGGTGATTCTCCCCAATGATGGGGATAACATTGTTTAGAGAGCTCATTTTGAGCCTTTGTAGATAAGGGAATGACGTTTTAGCTAAATCTATATCAACGCTGTATGGTGAGAATCCTAACTCTTTCATGGTTATGCCTCTCGTTACGTTAAACCATTTAGCATCTTTATAATTACCCCAACCTTCGAGGTTTTGACTTTTCCGAATATGACGGATATAGGGTGAAAACTTGTTGTCATCACCACTCCAACTAATTCCAAAGCAAGATATTACTTTTTTCGTCATTTGAGCAAGTCTGTTTTTGTCGAAGAGACTGGGCTGTAGTGGCTCTTCGTTTTTATCTATTAGTGTTTCAATTGTGCAAGAGGGAAAGGTGTTTTCTTGCATAACCTGCGACTGCGCACATTGTTTATACTAAACATTTTTGTGCACTGTAACTGGGACGTAAGCACAGAAAACACAACTGTGTGTCTTGTACAAACTTGTGACGCTCGTCGACTAATGTCTTTCTAAATGACCAACCTTCTTGAATGGTATGGGACCTCTTACTACAGAACGTGCACAGTTTTGAAGATATTGATGCATTCTACTCTCTTCGTCTTTCAATGGTTGTCATGGTGTGGATTATTCCACGTACTTTCTTATATTTCTCTTTAGTTTTTTCTTCCAGTGGGTTGATGGTAGAGCTGATGGGTGTTTTGCACAGTCGTACCATACACCTAATTTATAGTTCCATCTATTTGCTAAGATCTTCCAAATTGGGGTCGTCAATTAGATGTTTGTCAGTCCAATCCACCCACTGCTCAGCATCGTTAAGGGTTAATTTTGAAATGATCTCAGCCAATAGAGTTGATCATTCAGAACCCTTTCCTTTTTCATAACCTTAGCCCTGTGAATTAGGTTCTGGACAAAGGTCCCAAATTGCAGCATTGCCTCTGGTTTATCTCGTTCGAGTTTTCTTACTTTTCTTATTTTTTGAATAAGCGTATTAATGATAAATCCACTCCTTCCGAATCGTAGACGAAGGATGTCCATAACTTTGTCAACACAGTTTGGGTTATCTAATATTCCAATAACTGCTTCCTTCGCTGTACCTCTAAGAGCTTTGTTTAGTTTTGAAGCAATTTTTTGATCAGGGCATTTTCCTCTTGCCCTTTTTACTTCTGCCTCAAAAATTAACCAGTCATCCGTGTTACCTGAAAAGTACGGTAACCCGATAGTGTGACCTCCAAACACATTTGCGAGTGTTTTGGCAAAATCATCAACCAGATGTACATCATCTCTTGTTGATGGCGTGTTCCTATGAGTCTGGTGTAAAGATGACGCGCGCTGGTTGGGCATTTCTTGACGATTGCAATTAGTTAATGGGTTTATTTGCTGAAAATATGCCGAGGTTGGATGCGTTGTATTTATTAGATTTGCGGGCTCCTATTCAGCCATTTCTTTGTCCAAATTTTTAATTACGCGTTCTTCGTCTGAGTCTAGATTTTGTTCCATAACTTCACGGAGTTCCTTTTACTCTTCGACATTTACTTGAATCATTTGCATCTTCAGATCTTCTATAATGTTTTGATAATACCAAAATTCCTCGAGAACGTTCTCTAATTGTAGGTGTTTTTCAAGGACAACTTGTTCCAAGCCCACAAGCTTAGCTTCCAGTCTGTTTTTCCTCCATTTCCGTTTGTGTTGGATGTTGTTTGGTAGAGAGGCTCATTATTTTTTTACTAACCGAGTAAGCTGCAGCCTTGTTAGCATCTACATCTTTTTCCAACGAATTAATTGTGTATCCAAATTTTGACAATTCGAATTGCTTTTCAATTGCCGCCCGTTTCTGACTTGATATTTTTGATACTACGAAAGTGTTTACAGACCTTACGCTTGACCTTCTACTAACTTTACCAGAATTATGTGTACCAACAACATCGTTACATGCTACAGTTCTGTTAATGGTAGTAACAGCTTCTTCCTCTTGATCACCAGTTGCAGAGTAGGTAAGTCTTTGCACCAACTTAATGTTTTTCGTTTTTATGCATTTGTAAGTTATGCTATCGAACAGTTCTTACTGCGGTTCAGATTCGGGTGCCCCCTCCAATTATGATACAGCTGTTGATTCAACCCACAATCCTAAGGGGAGATATTTGACTGCAGTTAAAATTTTACCTGCGTTGCTGAGTAAGAACAAACAAAGCAAAAGATTACCATCAAATAACCACTTTCAGTTATGGATACAGCACTATAATATACCCAACAATGCTGTACCAACTGCAAAAGAGACGCTTTTTTTTGTAACAACTTTATTTTTCAAACGATTAACATAAAAAAATATCACATGACTAGGCTGTTAAGTTTTACATCCTAGATCATAAAAAAAGAAATTTATAAGATTGCTATACTATCACACGCGATCTTTAAGCAACAACATATAGGTAAACTGATCTAGATACAAGGACTGAACGTAACAATTTCTACATTTCAACCTTTCTAATAACTAGCTTGCGAATAATTAAATAATTCTTTTCAGTAGGGAAAATATTTCCAAAAAAATTTTACATGAGACAAAACAAAATAAGAACAACCACTTCAAGCAATAGGTTTAACAGACTGTTTTTTAAAAAATTAGACAGCTAGAAAGTGTATAAGATGTATAAAATCCTCCATCAGAGTTATTATAGTTTTTAGTCACATTAGTTGATATTAAGTGTTGTGTGCCATTTAAATAAATAAATAATATCTGTTTTGCAGGTGTCACCGTTTACACTCCAAACTACATCTTAAATCAATCAGAAGTTTTAATATTATTTGATTCGGGTGCTGGTGTAGAAGTAATCGAAAACAGAGGATTTATGACTGCAAGGGTATACTTACCTTGGACGTTCATTGTAAGTAGTCTAATTTTTTTTGATATTCTACATATTTTCAACAATAATAATTAAGGTTTTTTGGTTATGAACTTTTACAATTTTATATACTATATATACCATTTCAGTTAAACTTTAGGTTGGCGTAATATAAGTGTGTTAATGCATTCTCGAATTAGATTTCTTTATCATTTAATATATAAATCTAAGCAACGAATATATTATATTGTAACAAAAAATTAAAACAACGTAAAATTTCATAAGGAACAAGTCAAAACAGTTTTTGTTACGTACAGTTTCAGTGCATGAAATCAGGTTCATATTCCACAGAGAAGCTCAGCGAAGTACCCTGTCCAAGATTCTGTAATGTGAAAAATTATCAACGACTTCGAATGTATTATTTCTATTATCGAATGTTGTAAGGGCATATAAGTGCAATGGACTGTGCAAGAATGGCCAAATACTACAATATTACCTTTTTTTCATGTTACGGCTAGTTGTTAAAAGGGTCTGATCTTATATACTAAACTAAAACAAATATCGTCACAAACACTGCTTTCCATAATTTGAGTGTCTTAAATTACAAATGAAATAAATAAAGAGAAAATAAACTCCTAAGTAAATGTTTAACCACATTTCATGATCAACTGATTAATAAAAGATGAAACAATTTCATCATGGATTATAGATAACTTTATAACTGGTCTTATATAGGTACCTTTTGCAGTCCTCACTTCTACTGGCCATACCCTTCCATCCTTACTTATAAATACCTTAGTAATTATTCTCCTTTTCCATTCATTCTGTTTAATGTTTTTATCATCTACCAAAACAAGTTGACCAATCTAATTGAAACATTTTCTTCCTGCCACTTTTTTCTTCGGCCTGTTGTTGACAAATATTCAAGTAACCACCTGTTTCAAAAGACATCAACAAGAGCTTGAAATTGTTAAAAAATATTATATTCCATATTGAGATGATTCATATATAGACCTAGTCATGGAAAAATAAGATTGATGTATGTCAAATAGTTGCAAGTTAAAAATAAAATATATCTTGTGTTTTCAAATTGATTGATAATTACTGCTATACTATTGCTTCCACAGTGCTTCTTATGTGCCCCTACTCTGTTTATAACTAACAGAAATATTCTCTGTTGTTTTTTACAGTTGAACTTGGTGGACAACGTAGTAACAGCACAATTACCTTGTAGTAATAAATTAGAAGTAATTGCCTCTGGAGAATCAATATCCAGAGACAAATAAGTGAGTGGTCTCGAATTAACAATATTTTCTACTTCTATCAGGGCAGATCTCAAGGTTTCCTTCTTTGGATTTTTGTATTGTTGAATTATATAAAATAAATTGTTTACTGTTTTTATCATTCTTTCCCAAAGTACCTACAAAATTCTAAACAACTGGTGGAATAAATGACCATTTAATTGTTGCTTGACCAAGCTCAATGTCAGTAACCTGATTTTGTACATCCTTGAAGTTAATTTTTTTGTATCGAGAGCGTAACTACTCTTTTGCAGGTCTTAAATTTATTCCATTATTCGCGAATAATTTCTATAGAAGTTCCTCGTCTATTTATAAAATTTCTGATGCATATTATTGTAGAGCCGGTGTCGTGACAAAGCCACTTTGGTATGAATAGCTGTGTAGTTTAAACATACGAATATATCACCCAATCGGTGTTTCTTCTTCGACCAATTGTCACATCCAAAGAACCAAAATAGTCTATTCTAGTGTAAGAAAATATTGGAAGATTCGATGCTAAGTGCTGCATGGGCGAAGAAGCCATTTTTGGAATAAGCAGTTTGCTCGCATATATTTACAATTTTGTTAACTAAAACTTTTAGTTTTGCAATCCAGAATTTTTGGGACAACATATTGATGATTTCTATACCACAGTGTTGCCTCATTCTGTGAGTTCATACAACAATAAAGCAGTTACTTCATGTATATAATAAAAAAAGTCTCTTTACATCATAGTTGTCAATATTAGTTGCCGCACTCCTGCATAACATATAGAACCAAACGTATGCATATTTGACATGTTGGGTGTCTTACATAACCACAACTCATAAGGGATTTTATGCTTAACCAAATAGGACCGTGTTCTATTTGAAATATATGCACACATGAGTACAGCATCCTACCAAAAATTACTATCCATTTCGGCTTGCATTATCATACATCTCGCTTTATCCATGAGAGTTTGCTTCATCCATTCAGCAACTCTGCTGAGCTGGAGTGTATAGTGTGTAGTATAAGAAATGAAAATGCCGTTTTGTGAATGCAAGCAATATTCACCCCCATTATCACACCTTAGTTTTGAAATCTTAACCTTCCCGTCACAAAATAACGATGTTACTTTTGCATTGTAGTCCTTAAAACATTCACAAACCTCATCTTTACCTTTAATAATATAAACCATGACAAATCTAGAATGATCTTCTATGAATGTTAGGAAGTAACGATTACCATTACTTGAAACAGGTGTAATCGATTCACATACATCTGCGTGAATCAATTCCAAGATTCTGGTTCACCTCTCAGTTTTTAAATAGAAAGAAAAGCATTTCTGTTTACATTTGATGCAAATTTTACAACCTCTAATGTCATCTTTTGTATTTACAAACTGCATACCATTGACCAAGTTGATACATTCATATTTGACAAACAATTATAATTTAAATGGCCATATCTTTTGTGCCAAAGTTCATCGTTAACTGTTAAATTGGCACTTATAGGTTCATTGCCGCAGAGTTTAAACGTTAACCTATACAAATTATTAGACGATTTTCTTCAGCAAAAACAATACCATTCTTTCTAATGATAATTTTTCAATAGTGGAAATTGACAACAATTCAGGAACACCTAAATTGCTTTTTAAAGTAATTTTAATTGGTACCTTTGCTGAATACTTCTATATCACCTGTACAATTTGCTTTCATAGTTTTGCCTTTCTCAACTTTGGCCCAGCAAACTGCATTCAATTTATTAAAACTTCTTCGACAATAATATAATGATGCGCTGTGCCTGAATCTGCATACCATTCCAGTACACTGGCGTATGCGTACCATCACCCCTACCATTATTCACAGCACAAAAGGCAACCGATTCGTTAGTATTCTGTGCTGAGCTGGGTGCAACATTTTACACTTCTACTGCATAACTTGCCCCACTTTGCTTTATTTTGAATACACTGCTTAGACTTGTGACCTTATCTAGTGCATGTAAAACACTTCACACATCAGACACTCTTCACATAGCTCAATTTTTCACATTTGAGGAATTTAATTGCATTTTGAACAGCAGCAAAAGATGATGGTGTACACATTTTTCCATTTTATCTATATTTTTATTTGTGAAATTCTAACAACCTGCCTTTAACAAAGTTCATTTTTAATGCGTTACTACATTTTCAAATTCCGAAAGTATTGGTAATAATAATAACAGCAAACATGATATGTCAGTCTCATCAAAACTGCTTCCTAGACTTTTCAGTTCACGAAAAATTCGATCCACTTTAGGAATGCTCTTGTATGTCTGCTCTTACATTTACGCGTGATTCTTACATAACCATCGACGCGGTATATGCGACGCAACGGCAGTTGGTAACGCTAATCCATAAAGTGGAAATTAACGCGCCCATCTGTCAATGACGTCACTCAATATGCAAATTATTACACGTAATGACGAAGTATTCCAAATTCCTAAAATAGTTTATAAGAACGGAATACTCACATGAATAGGTCCAGCTTCCTACAGAATCATTTCCGTCAGGGTTGCTCGTGGCTTCCTTCAGGATAAATTACAGATGGTTCGCGTGGCGTCCTTCGGGATTGCTCCAGCTAGCGACTGCAGGCGTGGACAGCGGTTCGGCCAGGTTGTATCCAAATTATCTTCTACCTATATGTAGCGGGAACGATAAGGAACGGGTTTATAGGAGACTTTTGTTCTCCCCTCGCGTCGGCGCGAACTGGCGCAAACGCACTCTGTAGTGACGGAAATACACGCGCCAAGTCTTCCAAATTTAAGGCGCCAAACTCCCGCATATCAAAACTAAACTAACAAAAGTCTAGTGCCAAATTTTGGCACGTAACACTGCATTACAATTATATTTCAAGTTCATTACTTAAATATTTTATCAAATAAAACTTATAGCATGTCCCTTTCTTGTTAAATATAGTTTCCAACTTATTTATCATTTCAGTTGCCACATCAATTTCTTTAACATATTTCAGGTGGGAATCTGCAACACTTTGAATAATGAGCATACTGACCTTATTAGTTTTCTTATTCCATGTAGAATTTCTTTCCGCTTCTAGAACTTCATTTAAAATATCACATCACTTGTTTACTTTTAACACCGATACAATCTAGATTTGCAATTATCAAATACATTTCCATTGAAAGGAACAATGCCATATCTGTTTTCAGCTCCCAAGATTTCTATTTTTAATTATTTTATGCCTTTACTAGTCTTACTCTTTGTACAAATACCCTATTTATTACCTCTATTTTACACGCTCTTTCAACTGCATTTGGTAACTGGGCCCATAACCTTTGTTACAAAATTAATTAAACATGTAGCCAAAAGAGTCCTGTTTAATTCTTTCGTTAATACAAAAAATCTTTTTCAATTCTCAAAAATACTAAAAATCAACTAATTAAATAAAAATGACAGTTCTCAACCATTTTTTTTCATCTATGCCTACTTTTAGAGTATAATTATAATTATTAATAACTGAATAGAATAAACTGAACAGGTTTGACAAAGACTAACGATATAATTCAATTTATTCTGACACTTACTACTGCACAATCTAATAAGGCTCAAACCAGTCTATGGAATGAATAATCAGTTTTGGCTTGCCTTCAATATGCTTCTTATGTAACAGCCAGAATTGCCATTTACTTGGTGCTGCATCTAGCACTCGCAGACTAGATAAATAAACATTCGCACTAGCATTTAAATGAGTAGCATGTGTATATCGGAGAATTTCATTAAACTGTTTCACAGTATGAAGCTCATTTTCATTCGGTGAGGATACTCTTCTAATTTTTTTAATTTTTGAGTTATAATTACCTCCATATTGTCAAATCGCCTTCTATTATGCTACCTGGATCTGGTAAAACAAGAATACCTTTAACAGCTTCAAAGGCCTCTCTTTTAGGCACCTGCATAAACGACATAAACTATGCACCTTGTTAAATCCACCTTGAATTGTTGTGGATTCAAACCATGCATAGAATGCCAACCAAGTTTCTGGACCACCATCAAAGAACGGTAGCTTTGCTAAATAAAGTCTACACATTAGTAGCTTTAACATGTTATCCAGTTTGAGCATTTTTGACATTGATGGAATCATAGAAATTGCTTGTTTTGTCTGGTCGCAGAAACTTGCAACTATGTTAAGTAACTGTCTGTTTGTTGCATGTTGCTTTTCAGCATTTGCAACATATAGTGATGGCTTTGGCAGGTTTTCACCACATGCACTTTACACCAGATGAAATTCATTATTATTAAGTCATTTATAAACTTTATTAACAGTGCTCTTTTTACAGGTCTTATCCATTAATTCAAGTTTGCGCTGTTACAATTCACATAATTTTTCCTTTTGCATAATCAAGTTCTTTAAAATTTATAATTGCTTTTCGTTGTCGTCTTTCTGCACAGCATGATTTTGGTACGGATTCTTCTTTAGTCATTAATGTGTTATGTGTATCTGCTTTATTAAGACCCACAGCCTGAGCAGATTTAATGCAGAACCAATCACCAGGAGTCTATTGTGTAACTTAGGATGTGAATTATTATTTGTTGTAGGATTAGTTTACGATTGGGGGGAGTCAGTTCAATGGATTTTGGTAGGAAATGGTGTATATTATTAAGGATTGCTTTGGTTTTGTATCGAAGATATGATAGATGAGCGTGCATTTTCAGTCTTGTTTCGATTTGGATTTCAAGGTATGTGGTTGGTTGGGATATGTTTAAAGGTGTGTTAAATATGTGGATAGTGGGGACACGCTCAAGATGTCCTTTAAGTAATAGGATGTTGGATTTAGTGGGTGATGGAGATTGTTTGTTTAGTAAGGATCAGGATTTGAGTTTTTGGATTAGGAAAGTTTGCCAGAATTACTAGAAGTCTTGCCTCTTAATGTTCATCCAAACATGTTCTTAATGCATGATGATGCACCACCTCATTTTGCATGTGCCATAAGAGAGTATCTCACTGAACAATTTACTCGTGGGTGGATTGGTAGTAGCCACGAAGCACCCATTTCAATGGCCTCCGCGTTCTCCTGACTGAAATCCTTGAGACTTCTTCATCTGGGGAGCGTTAAAAACACAAGTGTACAAGGTTCAAATTAATAATCCCGAACAATTGTGGAACATAATTCAAAATATTGTAGACGCATTATGACAAAAAGATGATGTTTTAAGATGGGTGCATGTCAGTTTCATATGCGAAATTGACCTCTGCATTAATGAAAGCGGAGGTTACATTGAATAGTTGTTGTAAAAAAAGTTTTATCTTTGTATCCACAGTCAACTGAATTTGTGTTTGAACTCTTCTCACAGACAAATGGTACATTTTGGTATGTAGGTAAATTAGGCCCAATCGACTTATTTTGACGTCTACAATAAGTGGTAGCTTTATTTCCCAGCAATTTTGGGACACCCTGTACGTTGAGAATACAAGTTCAAAATACAATATATGATGTTTATAAGTTAATGTAAAAATTAAATATCTCAATGTAACTGCATATCCATCAATGTAGAACAACGGATATATTATACTTCACCAAGTTTGGCTAGCTCTGCACTCCTTTTCGTAGTGTCTTAAAACTAACCTGATCTACATCCAACTAGCCAGGTAATTTTAACAGGACAAAAAAAAACATTAATTTGTAAGTAATACTATAGCTCCATTGTTCTAATTTTTTCCTGATTGATCTGTATGACATTTTAAACCCTTTTTATTTGAAATTGCCTTTAACAACAATGTCGAGAAAAAAACAGTACAATACTAACTTTTTACGTAAGCAGTCCATGGTCCATTTAAAATACAGAGTGTACACCCTTTAACTAACAATAATTTCACACTTGAGCTTACATATACATATTTCTTACATTTTTAAAATATGCAAACTCCCTTAACTAATATTATTATGCTTGAGTTTAAACAAAACTATTTCTGTCATTTTTCGTGGCCCAAGTGAATACTTAGGTAGCGGAATATCAATTTTCCACTATATAGATACAATTTTATGTTAAATCCACAAGTACATACTTATACAGCATGAACAAACAAAAAAGCTCATAGAGTATTCAGGGTTCTAATGTTCCACGTGATTGTTACAACTAACAATGCAGAATGACCAGCGACGCCAATGATGTACCTGGTGTGTATTTCCTTGGCACGGTCGATCACTTCAAAATTTCAACTTCCGTTGAGAAGTGAAACCAATCGTCATCCTTTCCTAGTTTCTCACTCCGGCTGACCCGAATATACAACGATTCACAAGTTTGATCTTTCTAGTCTTTACGTATCCAGTAAAGCACAACATAATTTGATATTGGCCCATGAGAGCCCATTGCCTTACCCCCAACAACACGTTTACTGCCACTCAAACATCCTTTTGTTCTTTTCCTAGTCGGCCACCTCGCCAAAGCGCTTATGTACGTACACGTCTATTACTACTGACGCATAATTTCGTTTCCGTTTTGGCCACCTCTCTGTACAAATTTTGTTAAAACTTAGTCCTTTTAATCTCCCACTCTTTATAAAAATCAGTTCTTACACTTTATGCATCAAAAGTGATCTTATGGACAAGTCCAAGGCCATAAGTCTGTTTGTACGCATTAATGGTTCTGTCTATTTGAGTAATTTACAATGATTTTGGCTTCTGTCAATTCGTGTGAATTGTTGCTAATACCTTTTCATAGAATAGTTATTTTCTGAAATATGTCAATATTTTTCTAATTTGATATGCAACGTGTGAAACCCTAGCCGTTCTTGCGGTTTATATAAAAATGTACTATAGTGGTTCAATGAACATATTCAATAAGTGCTCCTCCCATAAATGAATGCAAGTTTAAATAGAAATTTTGTATTGGTTGGCCGGGTTCACACAACCACTCAATAAATTTTGTATTACTAACCTACAAATGTCGAATAATTTCTCAAACGTATTTGTAGTTAACCGCAATGTGTTAATTTGTTCGATGTGAATCAAGCTTATGCTAAGTTTGTACTGCACAACTAAAGCCCATCCTATTATTTAATTACTGAATTTATTCGTTAAACGCACTGTCGGTAGTTATTGGTTTATTTCTGTATTTAATTTAATGTTATAATTAAATA
Source organism: Platerodrilus igneus (assembly GCA_036346225.1). Lineage (NCBI taxonomy): Eukaryota > Metazoa > Arthropoda > Insecta > Coleoptera > Lycidae > Platerodrilus > Platerodrilus igneus. Next base: position 5,087,226 of record JARFIW010000559.1, read on the forward strand.
ACGCTATTATAATCTATAAATTACCCAAGCTTCTATACAATTTTAAGAATATTTTATGAGATAAATCTCATTATCATGCTGAAACTAATACATACTTTTCTATTGATGAATGTATGCCTAATTAATGTGCAAGCGTTACAGTTTATGTAATCACATGCACAAATGTAATCTACCGAGTATACAAATTTTCTAAATATAAATTATTTACACTAATTTATTAAATACTTTTGTCTTGCTTTGCCTTGAGTTGCCTTTTTCTGTATATTAATGACAATATGACAATTTCAATAACGATGTGATGTTTTTAAATATTTTCTATTTATTTATAAGCATTTTAAATCTTTTTTCATCTTCTATTACAATTTCTTTTAATTTTTAGAACAAAACGCGTGGTTTATTTGGAAACTGGAGTTTTAACATGAACGATGACTTGATGGATCCTCTAGGACAACAAATAGGAATACCAGCAGGATACCAAGATTTTGAACGTGTGCATAATGAATTTGGAATAAAATGGTTATTAGAAGACTTAGACGAGCCAGCTAAGGGAAGAGCATTGTTCAATCGTGAATATGGCCGAACTTCGGCTTACTATAACAATAAGACATTTAAACCTGAATTTAAATATTTACCATCTGAAATTATACCTCCTGATCGAACAATTGAGATTGATAGAGCCTACGAATATTGTAGTGAATATGCAGAATGTCGATATGATTATGCAATGACGTTGAATAGAGATTTGGCACACTTCACACATAACTACAAAAGTTCGATTAAGAATATTAAGGAAATTAATAGAAAGAGAACGATTTCTTGCGGTGTTCTAGAAACACCTAGATTTGGCCGAAAAAGCAATTTCTTATTTGTTCCCGGTACTAAAGTGACATTTGAGTGTAATCAAGAATTTGTTTTAGTTGGAGATCAACGGAGAGAATGCACGCACAATGGTCGTTGGGATATACCAGCTTATGGATACACAGAATGCTTACGTAAGTTTTTAATAAAAATTCTATGTTGAAGTAATCTATTTGAATTTAATCAATAGGGCAGCAAGAATATTCATCCCGAGTAGCGGGAATTACATTTGGCATTATCTTAGCCGTTGTGATACCAATAATTCTTTGTTTAGTTTTCACTGCATACAAATTATATAAAAATCGCGAGAAAAATGACAACAATTCGTGGTTGTTTAAGCCCCCATCACGTTCGGCAAGTCGTTTGAAATTAAATGAAAACGAAAACGATCCTATGCTAAGCATTTCCCGAACTGTTAGCCCAACTACACCTCCATCGGATGAAGAATTTAATCGTTACACATACACAAGTCCTGTGAATAGCGATCGAAGTGGAAGTAGTGACACTAGTAAAAAAAGGCGTAGTTATGATCGTGTATACAGAACCCATGAACCTTTAGAAGGCGTTCCAGAAATTGAATTTGAAGATAAGCCTTGGGATTTGGATTCTGACTTAACTAATGAAAAAAGTCCCAAAAAGGGATATACACGAAGCGAAAGTGTTAGTCCTGAATATTCAATACCTTTTAAGCCTAATCAAAAACGTAGTGCTTCAAATCCTAATTTAATCGATGGCTCTTTACCGCCGTATGGCTCTAGTGATTATGCAGTACCTTATAAGCCGAGTAATCCAAAGACCGAATTTAATAGACCCCCAATAAGAAGTCAAAGCAGTATTATAACAGATGTGTGATAGCACTTACTCATACTATTTACTATTTATTAGCAAATAAATTTTAATAATGAAGGATATTTGTTCATAACGTCATATTAATGTTTAAATATCTAGTTGATTTGAGATTAATTAATATCTAGTCATAAGTGATAGCGATTGAAACTAAATAGAAAAATTTTCATGTACATTATTCTTCGATATGTCCATAAAATAATTATGGAAGAGATTATTTTTAAATCGTGCATTACTGATAAACTGAAAAAATATAAACCTCAAAATAAAAAACAATTTAAATTTTTACATACGTTCAATACTTTGTAACAATCTGACAAAAATCAAAATAAACAAATTGCAGAAATAGAAATCATTTGATCAACCTTGAGAGAATTTTACAATGTTGGTTTTTTAAAATAGTTGTTTAAGAGAGATGCTAAATTGAAAACATATATTTTATTTATTATATACTCCTAAGGTACATGTTTAACACTATGTGTCTAGTCACTAGGAAATTCTTTAATTCTTGAAAAATTAATACGCAATCTTTTCTTATTAAATACAGCACGAAAAATAGAAGATGTATCAGTAATTGGTAGAAATTCATAGATCTGCAAATTATTTTTGTTGAATGTATATTATTTCTCTATAAATAAGACAAAAAAATACTAGGAAAATATAATAAAAGAATAAAAAGGCATAGATTGTTTTAACGTGATAATAAGCGCAGCTTTAAATTAGTACAGAAGCATATTATACCATGCCCTTGAAGTTGAGCCAATGTAATTCAGAGCCCATTTTGAATGTAAGTAACAGCGATCGGAATTGGTTAAATATAAATTACAAATGGAAGACTACTTGATGATGTTCGTGTTTAGGTATTTCTCCTAGTTAAACATACAATAATGTGGTATCCTTTGAATATGACACTTATATGTAACAGTGCCATTGCAAAAATTAACAAAAAAGTTTTCAATTAACTATGAAAACAAAATTTTTGTTCAGTTTAGTGTCATGACAATTGCTCTAATATTAATAAAAATACAATTTCCATTTTACCAAATAATTATGTCATAAATGTGGTTGCAGTAATTTTGCCATATTCTTTTCAGAATTCTAAACATGGAAGATTCATACATGTAAGATAACTTCATCTTATTCTATCATATGGAAATTTCTTAAGCTAGTGAAAATTGTTTGCAAAAACCAGGTTTTATAATACTGATGTTACATTTCCATTACACAAATATTTAAAAGGAAAATTTAAGATTTCGAGATTAATATTTCCCAAATGCATTGAATGCATAATGTTTCGGCGTTTGCATTACTCACGTCCTGATACTCAAGATTTGTGACTATATGTTTAGACTTCAAGATTAATTATGTAAACAAACTGGAAATGTGCAATACAATAGGTTTGTCATGTGCATTGTTCGGGTTTCCAAAGTCTTCGATGCGTATGGTTGTTCACAATTTAGTCAAGTGCATATAGAAGGGCGGACCTTATTATTCACGTGATTGTTCCAAACTATGTGTGAAAAGTTGTGCGTCTTACTCTGCAGTTAAGGAAAGTAATGCGTCTTGTACTCAAAATATCGTATGTGTCGTAGAATAATTCTCATAGACCTCGCGACCAGAGCTTTAGGCTTTGTAATATAAAAACAATCTAAAAAGAAGTAATATGTTCTTAAAAAACAGTTTGAATAAGAACTTCTACAGATGAATTCAAAAAATTGTTAACAAAATTGCAGCTAACTAATAAGTGTTAACAAAATGAAAATAACATAATTGTAAACATTAAAAACCTACGCTATGTCTATATAAGTAAACTAAAATGGTAGCAACATTTGTGTTGTAATTTTATGATCATACGAGTTCTTTTGTTTTAACAAAAAAAAACTAAATTGTATAAGAAAAGAAACAAGATAGTAGATCTAATATTATTATAAAATAAAAAATCAACAAAAATTGAGGATAATGTAATCACTGTGTTACGTCACCTTTGCAGCATATTACCACCTACGTCTGGACATTGTTATGGGTAAAAATGACATTACGTTTTTAATTTTGAATTGCTCTGAAGGAGCAGGAACTCCATAACAATTTTAAAAGTGCATTAACTTTCAGGGTGCAAAATTGGTTTCCTAAGAAACAATGATAAAAAAAAATAAAATCTAAAATGTAAACTGTCCGAAATATAAACCTACGTTACAAGTACTACTTACCTTGAAAGGTTTTATTAACTGTCAAGATTAAAGGGTGCCAAACCGCCGTATCCTAGCAATATTGTTGATTTATTTGCTACCCGAAAATGGTTATTTTGGATTGCTCTCCTTGCTTCTGATTCCAAACTAGTCCCCTCAGCTATCTATTTTTATACCTACTTAAAAACACTTCCTGACTTTCTACTTAATTACAACAATTTTCAAAATAATGGCTTCTCCCAAATCTAACTTTAACATTGGGAGTAAGTGGATATCCTCTCGCAATGATCATCTTACCGATCTTATAACTAACTAAATAGAATTTCAAATAACTTAGCCTCTATTAATAGTAAACTTCAAAGCATAATCATTGCATGTCCATTAACTTTAAAAGAAACGAAACCTAATCTGACCTCTGGTTAGGTATCATTAATAGAATTCATAAAAAAACCTTAAACGGAAAGTAATACTATAATTTCATTGTATGAAATTCTTAAATTGCCGTACAACATTATGTAAATCCTAGATGAACAACCGACTTAGAAATACGGAGTGCAATACAAACTTCTGTTATCGCCATTCCGAGGTCTGTTAAAAACAAAAAATTTACTAACCATGCATCTATAACTAAAGCGTGCCTTTCACTTAATACACAGGTTTAGTGTTTTAAAAGTTTCAAACTACCTTTCTACTAATTTTATCCTTAAATATAAATAACTATTTATGTCGTTTTACGAATTTATTATAATTATATTTACAAGTTCGTCCTTACAAATCTTCAAGCATCAAACAAAATAAAAAAACTAAAAAAACTTCTCGGTTAATTCTTCCAGCAAAGTGCAATATAATCCTGACTGGTCTAAGGACCAATGGCCTCTAGCAGCACCTGTCCGTTACCCTTAAATTATACTGTTGTTTTTGTCCCTGTCCAAGAGAATGTCGCTGAACATGACCACCTGCATACATGTCCGTTGTCATTCATGCCTTGGTGTCACTTCGCTGAAGTCTAACGGTCTCTATATACACGTCCGTCGTTATTCATACCTCATTTTGCACTTGTCTCCCTTTCTGTAATAAGTTCGTTCAAACTTTTAAATGCCCACTCTTTGTTAAAATTCTGCACTCGGTTCATACGCATTATACGTTTAAAGCTTTCCTAGAGTAAGTTCAATGTCTATAAATCATGTTGACAATCATTTTTTCCAAGCTTTACAGTTATAACCGAAAGCTGGTCATTCACATTAAATTTTATGGCACTTAAGCTTTTGTGATTATTGAGTTTCTGAACTCCACGTGAATCATAACAATATAATTATGGACAATAATGTCCCTAATTTTTATCGATGGTTTTTCTAAGTGATTACAAAGAGTGTAAAATCCTTATCGTTATTGCTGTTTGTATAAAAGTTGCTAAGTACTTTGTAGTGTATTTGCTTGTCCTAATTTAAATATCATAATAATACAGCCCCTTCCTAACTGTAAATTACCGGAGCCTCTATAAAATTTTTAAGGGTCTGTTTCCTATTGCGGTTCTTAAACTAGCTAAAATTGAAAAATATTTGTCCATTGACGAATGAATCCTAAATAACGTGAGATCGTTACAACAGTGAAGTTTGATCTTTAATGGTGCGCTTACCTGTAATATGAATATTTGTATTTTTATGTATACTAAAAAGTCCTGTCAACTTGCTCGTTCTAATCATTTATTTTCTCTCCAAACTCTTTCTAAATAGTCAACAAAGATGTCAAAAAATGAAGGGCATATACTTTTTCATGGCCAACCTCTTCAAAAACATTGCTGAACTTGACATTCTCCCACTCTTGAAGTGACAGCTTTCTGTCTCGTCAAAGAAACACAACCTTAACTGCCTAGATGAAACTGTAACATTACCCTATAAATAAATTCTACAAATCCAACTAACAACAACCTAAAACTACTTTAAACAATTATACAAAGTAATCAAACGATGATGAGTTGACTTGTGAAAGACTAACTAATCTAAATAGCGAATGGATTTCTTAACAACTCTTCCTACGCAAGTACATCGTTCTTTTACTACATCTGAAATAATTTTGTCAACTATAGGTAAACCATTAGGGATTGTATCTTGCACAGGTATATTTTTAACTTTTAACTGTTTGCTATCCCTTAAATTACTAATCTGCTTTACTTCTGTATCAAAAATTTCCATAGGAAATAATCTCTGAATCGGTCTCATTAACACACCTTTAACTGTCTTGAGTTTTACTACGCGGGCTACCCCATCTTCACCAGGGATCATTTCAAGCACTTTTCCTAGTTCCCAATCGATTCTTTTTATTATCAGATCCTATCCAGACAACACTATCAACTTTCACAAGTTCTACATTACTACCTTTATCTTTAGAATTGTGAATATGTAGGGCCCCTAAGTACTCGTGAGCCAACCTTTCCTTTAAAGCTTTGTGTATATATACTACATAATGAATTCTATTACATAAATTACTAGAATCGACCTTGTCTAAATCGGGTACACTCGTTTCAACCTCTTCTTGCTATAAAAACATTGACGGTGTAATAGATAACGGTTCATTCGCATCATCGGATACAAATGCGATGGGTCTCTTGTTCATCATAGCTTCTATCTCTACCACCACTGTATGTAACTCATTATAGGTCAACAGAGCTCTGCTTAATGATTTTCTCAACAACATTTTTATTACTCCTACAAGACGTTCAAAAAACTCACCCCACCAACTTCCAGTGGGTACGTTAAAAAACCACTTAATCTTCATTAATTCAACACTTTGTTTGTTTATATTATTCCAAGCGCCAACAAAGTTTGTAGTGTTATCTGAATACATTACAGTGATTCTACCCCTTCTAGCTATTACGCAACGTAAAGCTAATAAAAATGCTTCTGTAGAAAGTGAATCAACTATTTCCAAATGGACGGCCCTATGTACTGCACATGTGAAAATAACTATCCAAACCTTGGACTTATTTTTCAAGAACAAGAGTTCTATCAGATCGCATCCTGAAACCTAAAAAATCTTACCTAAATTCACATGATTGTCTGGCAATTCAACTGCAGGTGTGACTACAGCTTTACTGCGATGTCTCTGACACTGTATACATTTCTTAATCACCTTACAAGCTGCCTGTCAACCTCTAACTATCCATATTCCTTTACGTAAGTGGTTTAAAACCCAACTGACACCTGCATGATTAATCTCTTCATGCGGCTCCCTTATCATTGGCTCTACAAACGGACACTGAGCTAACACAGTAGGTTCACAGAACGATGGCAAGAATTTATCGTTCAAAATTTTTGTATTTTCTCTTTCCAGTCCCCTTACGTTCACAAATGTTTACATTCCTTCAGTTGTAGGAGGATAAGTTTTTTTTATCCAAATTTGTAACCATTCTTTGGCTATTCGTAATTCCTCACTCTTTAAATCACCTATCTCATCACTAAATTTAGAGTCTTGTTGAAGAACTTATATATCCAAGCAACTACTTGTGAATTCTTCTTGTAGGGACTAAAATACTAGAGTCTTGCATTCTCACATTAACTAAACAAACAACCATTTTTCTAACAATGCTTCATCAGTAGGTATAACGTCAACCTTAGGCCAGTAACTTTTTGACAAGTATATTCATTGCAGGAGCTTCCCACCATTCCATTGCAACGAACTCACTTAGAAGACACCCTCTACTCAATAGATCTGCTGGATTAATTTCGCCAGGGACAAATCGCAACTGATCAGGTTCAGTTAGCTTACAAATTTCCTTTACGCGATTTTTTTCCATTCTCCCTTCTTAATCCAATATAACACAATCATTGAGTCGGTCCAGAACGATACCTTTGATACCTTTAGAATTTCACAAACATTTGCTCTTTGTCGAAAAGCCAAAGTTGCAGCAATTAGCTCTAAACGAGGTACAGTAGTATCCTCTAAATGAGCAACTCAAGCTCTACTGTTACAAATGAGACGTTTACCTGATCATTCAATTTGCTACGTAAGAATATGCACATACCTAGTCAAAATTTACTAGCATCACTGAAAACGCATATCTCTATTTCTTTCGCTTCTCCTTTAAAACATCTAGGTATTACTATGGAATCTATCAAATCTGCTTCGTTCAACCACTTATAAGCAAGAATTGACCATTTCTCTGGTAATCGTTCACTCCAATCCAACTTCATCTGGAAACATTGTTATAAAATCAATTTTAATTTCAACAAAGGAGCCGCCAAAACTCCAATTCGATAAAATATTCTACCAATGATTGACAACAATGATCTTTTTGTAAGCTCAACCTCCCCTTTAAATTTAGGTTTACGACAACCAATCATATTGGACTTGGGTAACCATCGCATGCCTAATACTGGTTTTTCACTTAACACCCAACCCCATAATTCAAACACGGGCCATTAGATCAGACGCCACTTTACGGAAGTCCTCCGCTAGTGATTTAGTCTCTAACGAAGTGACGCAATTATCAACGTAGAACGACTTCTTTAGTTTATCAGCGATATTACCCTGAAACTGCTGAATATGATATGCGATCGTAACATTCAATAAGAATGGAATAGGTGTTAATCAGAATACTACTCTGCAATGACGAAAAACAATTAGATTACCATTTTTCCACCAACGGAAACGAAGCATATGTCGATTACACTCGACAACACTAATCATTAAAAAGGCTTGCTTTATGTCACCGATAATACTTATCTTCTCTAATCTAAACCTTTGTGTTGTGGTGGTTAACTAAGCTGTCAAATTTGGTCCAGTATATAAGCAATCATTTAAAGATACATTTCCTATTGATTTAGCAGAAGCGTTAAATACTGGCCTTACTCTTATAGTTTTACCTTCTCGTATAATCGGTTGATGCAGTAAATAGCATACACCTAAATTACTACTATCATATGATTCGTTCACCCTTTCAATAATTCCTGAAACATAACTACGGTGACTGGCAGAATCTAGTAATATTTTAACTTTACAGATACGTATCTTAGCAATTATGATTTGTAATACAACAGACTCATTTAGTATTTGACCAGCGAATAAGTTGCTAGTTAACTTTATTTCCTTTTCTATGATCTGATTAGTACCAATTCCTTTTATATTTTCTTTACACATTAGGCTATAATATCTACTTTGTCAAAGTTCACTGTTTATTCTAATTCAACATTTACCGATTGAGTGATTAGTACATAGACATGCAAAGCAGAGCCGATTAGCCTTTATAATTTCTCTACGTCTTTCCATTGTTATTTCACTTTTACAATCTTTATTCCAGTGTTCACATGTACAAAATAGGTACCTTAAAGTTTTGTTTTCCCATTTGTCTCCACCTTTCTTTTTGTTTGGCCCACTGGTTGTGTCAAGAACAGCAACTATGGCAGGCGATCGTGATTGTATTAAAACATTTTCTTTAGTCTTTCATCTGTCTCCGCTTTTCCTAAAACCGTCAACAAAACCTCAAGTTTATTTTTGTTAGGAATGACAATTCTTCTACGTTCCCATAACTTCAATATTTCTAAAGGAAAACATTCTTCTATTAGCGGTACCAGAATTTCAACCCGTTCGCTGGTAATACCTAAAGTTTCCAAGTTACGTATCTTTGAATTAACCTTATCATACAATTCAATGAGAGAAGGCCTATTTCTAACCAATGTTAAAAGTTCTTTATACATAGAACTGATAACAAGTTCTTCTCTACCATAGCGAGTTTGTAGATGTTCTATAGCTTTCTCGTAATTACTAGATGTATTTGGATACGTGTCTACTAACATTTTTGCAGGACCGCTAAGAGTCATGCGTAAATATTGGAATTTAATTTCCACTGCTAAATCTTCAGAATCGTGTATGTGTTTAAATTGTGCCCACCATCAAAGCCAATTACTTGCACACAACTTATATTTTTCAAGAAAAATCTTTGGCAACTTAATTCGCACTTGGTTACTAATAATTGGAGATGATGACAAGGTCTTGCTATGAACGCTCTCCCTATCCATTTCGTGTCTGGCTATTCGTTTCTCTAGCTGTATTTTTTAAAATTTTCTCTTGAACATCTAAAGCTCCCTTAGACTTCATCTTTACAAGCTTCTTCATTTTCGTCTTCATCTAGCAATAAGTCAAGGATTTTTTCATCGAGGTCTGTTAATGTTTTTGACTGTTTATCTACACTTTCCATCTTGGACATCAATACTGTACTATCATTCCCTGTATCTAAACTTGCAAGTGTCTTAATAATAATGGAGCGCACCATTCCTTTTTTCTTCCTCAACTTACTAATGTTAACAGTCGTCATAATATGAGGTTTGATCTTTAGTGGTGCGCTTACCTGTAATATGAATATTTGTATTTTTATGTATACTAAAAAGTCCTGTTAACTTGCTCGTTCTAATCATTTATTTTCGCTTCAAACTCTTTCTAAACAGTCAACGAAGATGTCAAAAAATGAAGGGTATATACTTTTTCATAGCCAACCTCTTCAAAAACATTGCTGAACTTGACAAAACACTATGTTAACTAAAGTTTGTATTCATTAATACGTAATTCCAGAACAGTTCTAGCAAGTTGCAAGTACAACATTTTTTCCAACATATGCCCCAAAGTTTATATCGGCGAAAGATCTGGACTACCGGTTATGTATCTTAAGAGAAAAATATTGTTTTCATACATCCAATCCATTACTTTTTAGCTATATGAGAAATGGCATCATCCCATTGAAAAATACGTTCAGAATTATTCAAATGCATTTCTTTCTTTTTTTTTATACAGTGTTCATTATTTCTTCTACAAAGTGTAATTTATTAACATCTTAAGCAGACATGCTTCCACAAATAATTACCGAAACAAGAAATTTCAATTTCTTTGACAGTCGTTGTGATATATTTCGAGTTTGATTGACTCAGCTTTGTGTATCGCCAAAGTAAACCTTAAATATTGCATCTTTACTCCATATAATTGAACTCCATTGATGTTAAGACCAAGTTTTATGTTTTTTGCTGTGAAGCTTGATGTTCGAATTTAGCTTCAATGTTTAAAACCTTAGTTTTTGAGCACCCTATGGGAAGTGCTCTTCAAAAACTTTCACCTGTTGCCTCACTCCACAAAACAGAACTCTTATTAGTTAGTGTCAATTTAGAGTTCTTATCAGAATAATTAATATTACTTCCATAATCAGTAGTTTTATGAAGTTTTCTACACCCATGTCAGTAAACGTTAAAAATGGCACTGTCGACATTGTAAGTGACATTTAATAATAACATGCATGTAATGAGGTCTTATAACACAGACGTGCGTTTTGACAAGAAAACTTAAATTTCTTGGTTTAATCAAACGGCAATCAAATTTTTATCTACGTACGACTTTATTTGGTCTATTTACTTACATTTAGTTAATTGAAAACCATAAAAGCTTTTAGCATTAGCAAGATACATTTTAGATTAAAAGAGTGATCGTTCCTAAATGTCGATAACACATTATATAATTTTTTAAAAATAAATCCCGTTCTTGTAGTATGATATGGAAATAGCCGTCATGTCATTTATGTTGTCAATTTTTACAACAAAATATTATTGTATCCGAATATTTATTTTTCAACTTTACCTACGATTATGTCTATTAGTAGTGAAAATGATGAAATTATTATCCATCTTTGTCTTCTGATGTACTATGCAGTAGTACTACAATTATAAATAACCGTTTATCACCATTAAATAATAAGGCACAAATGACTTACAATAATTGTTCAATTGTTATTACCAACTATTATAATAAAGTTTAAATAATTGCAATGTCCGTTATTTAATGGACGAAAATAACTGGGCGTAGAAAAAGTATAATACATTACACGAGTTGTAAATCCATTACGCACTCGTGAAATTTATGCACCTGCCGCTATGCGGCTTCATGCGTAAACTTTTTCACTTCGTGCATAATGGGTTACTTACAACTCTGGTTACGTAATATACTATTAATTAAATTTCATAATGTATAACGTGACAAATTTGTATCTTCTGCAATTTGCGTTGTAGATTTTCCTTTTAAATATAAGACATTTCCAATTATTAACAACAACAAATACTCAAATAATAAGTGAAATATTACAATAAACTTGCTTTCAGTTATAATGTCATGTTTTTGGCATTTCTTTTCAAACGGTACATTTGATTTTGATAAAAGTAACTAAAAGGAACTTTAAACTAGAAATATCACCTTATTTTTAAAGAATATATTTAACAACATTTAAAGGTAGACTTAAAATGTATTGTTTTGCTAATTGCACCGGACTAAATACTCATTGGGTACTTTTGCATTGAAAATAAAGGATGGAACGGCTTTCTTATTTATTATGACAACAAAAAATTACCAATCATTAAATTTCTGGCTTACCTACTTAACTTTACTTATAATTAATTCGACCCTCGTTATTCTTGCCTCTTTCACTGGATATCGTAAATTTAAGATGAGACTGTCTGTCCTTCTTTGATAATCATATGTTATAACAAAATCTTTTCATCTACTGATAGGGTTAATTAGTTAGGGGTTATTTTTATATCCCCAAATGTGACCAGTAACCTTTAAGGAAGGATTTCCTTAAAATGATGGAACGCAAATATCTTCCGACTATGCTAGGGTCTATTCCTTGGGCAGAGCTTATGAGGATTGGTCGTAGTTCTTTTTACAAAGCATTATTTTATTACTAGGGCTAGATTCTCAACAAAACAGGGGTTTGAATAGGGCGCCACCAAGTCATTAACTTTATACACAGGGGTTCCCTAAGGGGACTTGGGCGTCCTTAGGGAGGAATACCGCATTAACTGCTAATGCAGGAGCTGTAAAAAAATTTAATTAAATATACAAAAATGAGGACACAAGAAGTATTCTCTTGCTACCTCATATAAAAAAAACAACAAAGATTAATCACACAACAATAATATGAACACAGATTTTGTGCTTCAAATACTGAAAAGGCTATTAAAGCTTCTTGTTGAATTGGGTTTATCACTTTACTCTATTTGATCTTATACTTTGTTACCCTACTTCTGAACGTACTTGTTCAGAATAAAACAATTAATTAAGAAAATTTAATGTTGCTTCTTTAATTAAAATTGTCCTTTCATAAAAATTGTAAATATAAAATTCATGTTTAAGAAAAGATAATACAAGTTTCATCTACTCATAAGGTAGGATTATATATTCAAAGAAAAATATCAAAACTTTAAATGTTACTTTAGGTACAAAGGTTTAACTTGAATTTATACCAGAAATATCAGATCTGCTTTTTCTGTTTACATATTTATAAAACTTTAACTACTTTGTCTATTAATTCATTATTCAAAAATTGTAAGTAAAATCATGCATATATGAAACATCAATATGAACTCTTTAAGTTTGCCTAATTTCATAAAATTTAATAACTGTAACTATACTGAACTAGTATTGACAACAAAAATTTACTAAGGTCCTTCTTAATATGCAAAACGGATTTATCAGAATAGATAGTTACAAAAATATTTTCTGAAGCAGCCTTGTATCAAAGATCACCAAATGTAGACGTGATGCAAGAATAATTCTAATCTCTTACATTGGCTCTGCAGGTGTTCTTAACATGTTGTGATCACAACATGTTAGGGCAGGTGTTTATACATACTTTTTCAGAAAACAAGTGACGTAAAATCCACGTGTTCCACAGAACACGGACAGCTGCGTGACCCTTGGACCGGACCATGCTAACTTCTATGCGTTTTTGTTATACGTACGAACTGGACCAACCAAATTCCAATACTAGACTTATGTTCTACTGTGTGTAAATCTTGAACGAAAGTTTCAGCAGTACCATTCCAATACATCGTCGGACTTAATTTACAAACCACAAAAATTTCTACATATTTTGTAGAACGTTTCCTTAAAATTCGAGCTTATTGTTTTCTCCATAACATTACATAAAATCCAACTATCCACCTTACGGTTGAAGGACGTTCATATTGGATCGATATCCTATCTCAAAGTTGACGTGAATGAACCATAAGTTGATATTCGCAAATACAAAAGTAGAATTTTATCTTTTTTTAAATGCAGCATGCTCGCTGGTTTAGTTTTATAAAACCAGATAATACAAAACGACTTCTTAAAGTTGAGAATTATAAAATAAAAATCTAATTGAGGACTTTCTACGAAGCGTTGAAAAACATGTTTTATCGTACTTTTACGAAATCATTAAAGGAATATTTTATGTGTTATTTACACAAATGTCGAAAGAATTATTAAATGAATTTATCTAAGGAATTATCCAAACGAAGTTATTTATTAGAAGTCATTTAAAAACGTCTTTAAAAAGAACGTTATAACCAAAGAAATGAAAAATTACTAAAAGGAAAATTACGAAAAGTGCAATTATGAAAAGAAAATTTACGAAAAGAGCGCTACAACAAATTATTTAGTTGGTCTAATTAATTATTATTTTAATTCTTACCATCGTTAAAACATCAAGGCCTAGTGTCGAGCGCACTAGGGTTCAACTACCGCACAAAAAGCCAGACCCAAGTTACATGCCAGAACCCTTATTAGCTCCATTATCGTTCTCCATGAGCCCTCGTAGAGCTAATGTGAGTGCAAATGTGCTTGCACTAAACAGGAAAGCTGTTTGGCCTTGATAATAATTGCATTAACTTTCGGCGCCTGATGTTAGCAACCAAACTAGCATTTCTGTATGATGGTTAGCACATACAATATCAATACTTGTATTTATTTGTTTAAAAATGGTTCGCATGATTTTAATGACTATACTTGAGTTAATAGGACTAAAAATTCGTTGATGTTCAACTGTGGTCAAAAAAACTGTTACAATGTAAGTTATAATAATAGTGATTACTGCTTTGAATTCTTGTACCTTGTGTAGCTCTTCTCGAGAATAAAACCGACTGCCGCTTTCTATCCTGAACCAGCGTCACATTTTAACGAGCTCTCCACCTCACCTTAAGAGGGAAACCAACACATCACCCCTTCACTTAAAATTCCAATAGTAGAAATCACTACAAAAACTATGTAGAAATCAATTTTATTGTTTATTGCAAAATAATTCCTAATTTTTCGATTCCGAAGAGTTGGGCCAACTTCACTGAAATTGAAATAGACTATTCATAAATGGAATTGATTGTATAAAATATAAAATTTTTCACATATTAAAACAATTTTAACTAAATAGGAACAAGTCAATGAAACAATAATGTAAATCAAACAAAAATTTTAACAAAAGTTGTAGGTCAAGGATACCTCTAATCTGAAACCTGATATCTTTATTAAATTTTTAGGTGAAAGTTGCTTTGTAAAATGTTAATTATTGTAAAGTGTTGCCTGAAAAAAAGTCATTTGCAAATTGCTGCCACAACTTGAAAGGTTTGTTACGGGTAAAATGAGCATTACATTAATAAAATTTGATTTGTTCTGAAGGAACAGGATTCCGTAACAATATGAAGGTGCAGTGGTGCGGATTAATTATTTGTGAAATCTATCATACAAAATGTGTACATATTTTAGTTTGTTCATTCACATTTACTAAATTTTCCTTCCCATTTAATTTTATAGCTAGTATGACATAACCGTGTTACAGGTACACACAATAATTTAGCATATGTCAGTTGGGCAGTACTGCAAGTTAAATAATTGCATAGGACACTAATGTAACTAAACATATCCACATTCTGTGGGTTTCATTCTATATAGCCGTATTATTTACATAAAATGTTCCTTAAAAGACTATATTCATGAACAAATTAGGCTATCAATTGCAACAACATTTCTAATATGTAGATAATTATAGAACCCATATTGCCAATATCACATTATTTATTATAACAACCCTGTATCATTGCACATTGCGGATCCAAGACAAAATCATAGGATGTTAATTCGTTGTTAGTGGAGATAGTTGCAAACATATGCAGTTAAGTACTTCTTTTATAGTTGTGAATGCAGCATAAGCGCAAACACAAAATTGCTTAGATATTTTCTTGAGATGTTTCTTAAAACTTCAGAAAACACAAATTATGACATTATATCAATATCTTTCATTATAAGGGCATGTGGAATATTTTCCTTATATTGTTGATGTAAATTATTTAATAGTATGTATTATAATATTCTATTTACTGTTACCTAAATAAAATTTTTACCAAAACTAAAAGTAAAAATAGGAAGTGGTCTATTCCACATGCTAGCACTTTAAGAATTATTGGTATCACCACCTACGTTGTGGAATGGATCATTTGCTGTTTTGTTTAAATTATTCTACAAATGTCCATTCCCCAACAATATTTTTCTTTACTTACCTTTTAATAACAGGTCAGCAAGAATATTCTTCAAGACAGGCCGGTATCACATTTGGAATTGTTTTGGCAGTTATAATTCCATTGGTGCTGTTATTAGTGTACGTTGGTTATAGAATTCTAAGGAATAGGAGACGTGACCAAGATGATGACGAAACTGAGCAATTTACATTTTCTGAACAGCAAAGGTACACATTTTTACTTTAAAAATTGTTTTAATATTAAATTCTGATTAATATTTTAGACGGGCTCAAGAAGCAGCTGCTGAAAAATTAAGAGCTGCAGAACCTGATGATGATGACGATGAACTAAGCAGTTTAACATTGCGAAAAGATAATTTAAGTGGAATTACTCCACGTGATAGGGATACATTAAGCAGTATCACTACAAATAAAGATAATTTAAGCACTCTTAATCGTCAAGATAGTGACCTAGATAACAGAGTTAGAACTCCAGAGATAAATACAAACAATATTAATCCACATAAAGAAACAACAGTGTATTAAAATATTGAATGGAACGTTTACATTGACGTTTTATTACAGACAGTTTGTGTAGTTTTATTCATAGGCTTAGTGATATGCTTTACAGTTCATTTCCCATAATATAAAATGAATTAGAATATATTTCTTTAGAAAACATTTTTTTTACATATTATTTTAGTATAGTTGTTAGTATTTACTTTATAATTAATAAGTTGTTCCCCTTCGTAAGGCTATTTTAAAATGCTATAGTAAATGTGTCATATGTAAAAATCGAAATGTAGTTATGTTTTCATTAAAATTAATATTTATAGTATTTTTTCTGCATGACGTTCAACTTATTTTTATTATACATAGTTCAAAAAATGCTCAAATTACAAATTTGTAACTTCTGATAAATTGCATTCCCATTGTAGAAATGATGTTATACATTAAAAAGCGCATTCACAAATTATTTTGGTTAATAATTAAATTTAGGGAAGGTTTTACGCATAATAAATTAGATCTTTGTGTACCACGGCAATGTTTTAATGGCAATAACCCTATTATTAGTAATTTTGTGGTAGGAACGGTTTCCACGGGTCGTGGAACGGACATAACAATTTTCAACCAATCAAAACGGGTACAAACAAGCACTGGTGGTTTTCAAGTTGGAAACGCGGCTACGATGTAACCATCTACCTTGAACAACGTGTGTGGCAGTGCATGATAGACCTGTAATGTAGTAAAGTGAACCTGTCGATTTTCCTATCCAATTTATTTTCATTTATCTGTCTTGTGTTCCCGTTTTCACTAAACGGTTTGCAAATAACGAAGCTTACATTATAAATGCTGATGTCAAAAAGATGTATTGTCAGATTTTTAAATCCAGCATAGGAAAGTTTCCCCCCATTCTTGATTTAAGTTTCTACGTGTAAAATTTTATGATTATAGTTCTCACAAATTCGTGAACATTAATCCATAATTTATTGTATGTGAGTTGCATACGTTTACGTTCTCAGGTTGAAAGAATATGGATGCGGTTAGCAGGTTGACTGCTAAAAGCGTGAAATAGTGGGGTTACTACAGTATCGTGTAGAGATCCTACCTTAAAAGCAAGGACGTTTGTGAGTTCGCGTTAGTTTGGTAAAGTGATTTCCTTTCGATTCCTGCACCTTTTTTCTCTACCTAAGGAACTATCCCTGTGCCTCACCACAGAATAGACATTTTCCTCACTTTGTTATACAAAATTTGGAAACACTGAGAAAAACCCTCAGCAAGGACCTGGACCTAAACAGCAGAAGACGTCCTTTGTTTCCAGTAAAACCAGGTATGCTCCTGGTTTGTTTGTTAACTTGTGGGTTTCACCTGTAACGGCAACCCATATAACCGAATTTGTGGACATAATGCCTTACGCACAGGTTCATGCATGTTTGGCGACACGGGAAAGTTTAAAACATACATTAATTTGCATAATTACAACAGCACATATCAATTAAAATCCATAACTGACCTAGTGGTGTTATCTAACTTCTCGCAGCAAAGTTTTTAGTCGAAGCTATTGAGCATCAAACTAAAGACGAAAAGATATCGTATATAATCAAGTATGATTTTTACATGGATAATCTACTTATAAAGCGACTCTGCAGAAGAGTCCTTGTATACTTGCGGTGAAGTATACAGTCTTAAAACGTGAATACTTTATATTTAGGAAATTTTATTTTAATGAAGTAAAGGTTCTAAAAGATGCAAATAATAATGCCACAGTTCTAAGCAAACTCAGTTTTGGTAAAAACAAACGCCAAAACGCTAGCCCTATCCTGGCTCTCACAATCAAATTAGTTGTAATATTACATTCCCAACAAAATAAATAAGGGTCGAAAACACAACGCTTTCACAGATTTCGTAGATTTTGATCACTTAGGTTTATTAAGTCCATGCATCATGGTTGTCAAAATAATGGTTCACGAGCTCTGGCTAGAGAAGTGTTTGTGGGATGATTACCAGTTCAATTGCATATAATATATGCAAACTTCACTAATAGACTATTGTGTGAATGACACGTTTATTGTACTGATCTGTCATGTTGAGCTTCATGGATTTTGTGATTAATTCTAGTCTGCTTATGGTTGCTGCATCAATATTCGCTCAACAAATAAACACAACGGAACGTTTTATAATTTACTGTGTGAGAAGATTAAAGTAGCTCCATTACAAACATTTACTTTACCTCAATTGGAGTTCTGTTGTCAATAAAGTACACAAATCCTTAAGCAAAAAAAAAGCTATGATTGTTTCTTATGGACAGCTTAGTTGGTTTCTATGTGACTACTAAGCTCAATATCCTGGGTTCGAATCCAGGATGGATCGCTTGAAATATATTAGACAAGCATTTTTCACAAAAACTGTTATACTTTATGGTTCTCTACTCTAAAGTATACTGTTAAAGTCCCGGCGCGTAATTTATAAGAGCCACTACGACAGTTGGTAACACAATAAATATTTGACTAATAATGCGCAATAAGGTCATTATTACGCCACAAATTATTATCACATACAAAGAAAAAAGATAAAGGTACTCACGTAAAATGTAGAACTCGTCACGGCATTGCAGCTATTCACGCGTTGGTTGAGCGTTGTTAGGCGTGGGTCGTCCTTCGCCCCCTTGTAGAAACCAAATTAAATTTGTCTTCTCTCTTCTGTAGCGGTACGGTAAAGGATACTGGTAAGAGGAACGATAATCAGGTACGAGATAAAAGGAAACCTACATATCTGCAGCAGAAGACAAGATAAACGGAACATAGATAACCACACAGTTCGACGTTTGGTTCGCTAGTCCCGACGTGACGGAAATTACCACTTCCTTGCCCACTTCGCGTCTGCGCAATCCCGGGCACCGACGCAACTATCTATAGTGACGGAAATGCACGCACAAGTTTATTTTTAAATTATTGGCGCGAATTCACTTACAAATTCAAAACTAAAATTAGGAATGTTTACATGTCGATTTTCGCATGTAAAAAACATACCATCATTCAGATGAGAGGTAAAATGTAGGTCCAGTGTGAGTGTTGTCCTGCACATTAAAAATCCCTGCTTGGAACAGCAAGGGTTCAACAGAATTCAATATTTCCCAGGTAAAAAACTAGCTTTCTGGCCAATGTAATATCTTCGGGTGGAGTACTGGAAAATCAAATGTGTATACTTGTTTCTTATGGCCAGATTCAACTACCGTGCTAAACTGAATCAAAACACAACCAATCGCTTTAAAAACTTTTGTTAGTAATTGAATACCGAATATACAAAAACTTATTTCAATCTTTCATTGGCGTCATGCACTGTTCAGCGATAGCCCGGCCGATCTCTTAACAAGAGGCATCAAACCGTCACACCTTATAGATTATTTGTTATGGTAGTACGGACCATGTTGGCTTGTGAAGCCTGTGATGCATTTGCCTAGTTCTGAACTAAAGTAATGCCAGAATTGATCGATTCCCCTAATTTTGAAGAAACATTTTATATTCAGACCTCACTTACTGTTGCTTTTTCTTGTTAAATGTAGCAAGACCCCATCTTGCATTATTTGGCTTCCTAGGTAGCAGAAATTCTTAACCTCTTGTAAGATCACGTTACCTATTTGTATTCTAGTTTTTAATTTATTTCCCCCTCCTTCGCATACTAGTACTTTAGTTTCATTTTTGTTAATTTTCATACTGTATCTCCTTGTTACAATTGTTTCCATTTCATTAAGAGCAGCTTTAACTCTTCCTTGCGAGATGCTAATACCGCTATATCATCTGCAAATTTAAGCATATCAATTTTTTGTCCCTGCATAATAATTACAAATATCTTCTTGTATTTGACAGTATTCATTGCTTCTTTGATGGACAGTTAAAAATTAATGGGGATAGGGCACATCCCTGTTTCGCTCCTTTCTTAATATTTACGTCTCTACGTTCCTGCTTTAATTCTATTACTGCTGTTTGCTCTTTGTATAAGCAATGTACCGTCCGTCTATCCCTAAAACTCATTTCAATCTTTTTGAGAATTTTGGAACATTTTTCTCCATTTTACATTGTCAAATACTTTATCCAGATCTACAAACCGTATATATACGCTTTCCCCTTTTTCTTTCGTATTCTCCAACATCACTCTTAAAGCTAAAATAGTCTCCTGCGTTCCCCTGTTTATGCTTATTTGAAGATGTAGGAATTAGATTTGTATAACGAGTTAAAGTGCACCCACAGTACAAAATCCGTAAATACTTTGCTACTTATTTTCATATAAAAGTGTCCAGATAATAAGTAGGAAATCAGTACAACTTTAACAACGAATAATACATAGAACATCGGCAGTCTAATTAGGCAAGTTTTTGTACTTCCTGGTTGTCACCATATATTAAGAATATTAATAAAAATTACTAAAGTTAATATTTTCTTGTTATTTAAAACATCAAATATTTGCTAACTATCAGTGGCTTCTAGAAGAACCTCGACATCAATACGGCATGTGTTTAGACGTTCTGTCTGGTCTGTTCATAGCCGATAGTCATGGTTTATTTGTGTTAACCCTGCGTAACTGTAATATAAATGAATACAATGTCCTGTATAATAATGTCAGGTGTGTAATCTAATCTCTGTGGGTTTTATGAATTCATGTTTTTTTCATTTACATTATTTTGTAAAACTCGACTTTTATTGCAACATACTTTGTAGCTAATATCTGCAATTATGTAGGTGTATTATTAAATGGAATATTTTTAATGTACAAAATCTTTCTTAATAGTTCTTCTTAATTCTTCTTAGGTATTAAACCACTCAGAGTTTTTAAAATTGTCTTTATTTACGTTTCGATCCATGACCTAGGATGGTTGTCAAAATAATAAAAAATTTTGAAGTTTGACATTTATGACACAAATTGAAGGCGACTTTGATTTATTAATCTTTGATGAATACATTAGGTGAAAATTTTTAACTTTTTGAAGAATGAGTACTTTCAATTTGATGTAATAAATCTCTTCACAAATGTCACTGTAAATAAAACGCTTAATATTATAAAAAACAAACTACAAAAAGATGACAATCTTAAAGAAAGAGCAAAACTAAGTATATCATCCATCATGGAATTACTTGATATATGCGTCAATACCACATATTTTCAAATAAATGACCAATTCTACAAACAGAACTTCGGAATGGCGATGGGAAGTCCACTATCGCCAATTTTTATTAATATATTCATGGAGGAATTCGAAATAGATGTAATATTCACACAAGAATTGAAACCACTAATCTGGTGGAGATACGTAGATGATGTTTGTGCTATTTGGCCTCATACGACAGAACTGATTAAAAACTTTGTAGATTCAATTAACAAAATAGAACCCACTATTAAATTCACTTATGAATTAGAGCAACATGGAAAACTTCCATTTTTAGATATTCTAGTTAGCAAAAACGGTACAACAATTAATACATCGGTATACAGTAAACCAACACACACAAACAGATACTTAAACTTCGATTCAAACCACCCACACTGTGTCAAATGAAGAATTATCAAAACCATGTATGATAGAGCAAAATTAATATCATCAAACAAAGAAATTTTACAGAAAGAGAAAGACCTGATCAAATATACACTAATAAAAACAAGTATCCTAAAAGAATAATAGAAAAAAATGAATAAAGTTCCAAAAAATAAAAACGAAGAAAACAGAAACAACGATATACATCAAAAAATGCTCTCAATACAATACATAAACGGATTCTCTAAAAAAATCCAAAGAATAGGAAACAAATTTAAAATCAAAACTGTATTTAGAACCAACAATACACTAAGAACACAATTAACAAAAACAAAACCCAAACACGCTATACAAAGTTCAAAAAACTGCATCTACAAAATACCATGCGAATGTAACAAGTTTTACATAAAGGAAAGTTCCAGACCATTTGAAGTTAGATTAAAAGAACATAAATCATAAATAAAAAATAGAAAATTTGAAAAATTCATGATTTGTCAACATGCATGGGACTTCAGTCATAAAATAAAATGGGAAGACGCAAAAATTGACAAAGAAGAAAACCACCAAAAACAAAAAATCAAAGAAGCTGCTTGTATATCCCTACATAAAAATAACTACGTAGCAAACGAATCTGTAATTTTAGTAAACAATGGATTCCATTGCTAAAAAAAATAACAAAAGAAATTACAAATGAAAGTCAAATGCCCCAAATATCCAGGTAGCATTGCAAGTTTTTCCTGGGTTTTCCTTGCGATATTAACATGAAATACAGCCTACAGTCATGATTTCAATTTATACATACAACTACTAATTACATAACAATAGACATATTAGCAGCCCCTGGCTGCTTAAGCCTTACAGTAATGTAATCACACGCTTCTTTAATAACCATTCCCTCAACCGTATAAATAGAAACACGTTTAAAAATGTTCCAATCATCAAGTTATTGAATTTATATGAAATTTAACTATATAAAAATTAATCAGCCGATTTCACGTTAAGCGTATTGGCTACCTTAAAAAGCTGATCCCAGGTCGCAACACCAATTGAAAGTACTCATTCTTCTAAAATTTAAAAATTTTCACCTAATGTATTCATCAAAGATTAATAAATCAAAGTCACCTTCATTTGTGTCATAAATGTCAAACTTCAAAATTTTTTATTATTTTGACAACAATCCTAGGTCATGGATCGAAACGTAAATAAAGACAATTTTAAAAACTCTAAGTGGTTTAATACCCAAGAAGAATTAAGAAGAATACAAAACAAACCACAACAAACATACAGCGAGTACTTTCTTAATAGGTCATGAAAAATGTATTGAACTTTGTTTTCCTTTTTGACGGCTTTTAAAATAATTAATGGATTGGAGTTTCATGATGCTTGCGTTTTCTAAATTTATTATTTTATTTAATCCCTATTTATTGCAATAGCTTATTAAACACTATTATACTGAAATCAAAATTACACAGGGTGCTTTTATAATAAGTTGTTCGTTGTTCGTTTCTGCCATTCTCATCTGATTTTTTATTTTCCGTAGCGCCCAAACGCTGCATATTCTTATGTTAATAGAGGTTAAGTTTATGTTGATTTTTATTTCAATGGATTTGGATAGGTAAAGCCAGTAATTTGTAAAAAATAACCAGCTACCCCAGTGATAGTCTTATTAGAAGGAGCATTTTATTTTGAGAAATTTCTTGACCAGCTTTAGGATATCAAAACAGG
The DNA here is from genome assembly GCA_036346225.1 of Platerodrilus igneus. Taxonomy (NCBI): domain Eukaryota; kingdom Metazoa; phylum Arthropoda; class Insecta; order Coleoptera; family Lycidae; genus Platerodrilus; species Platerodrilus igneus. The sequence goes on from JARFIW010000559.1 coordinate 5,111,164, forward strand.
GTAATTTTTGTGCGGAATAACATTCTTCCATATAGAAACGACATCAAAAGAATTGCTCTGACAGACTGTTCGGTGCCTCTCGATTTTGACAATAGGGAGACTGTTCGGTTAACTCGCGTATAAATCCGGTATATTAGTCGGATCGGTAATAATAGGTTACTTCGCGAATAATTTCGATATATATTAGTGATAGTGTATTCCCACTCTTTTGTTATTTTTAAAAATTGAAAGTTACTTTTCATACTTGGTGGAAGCAACATGTAAATATATTATTGACGGGTTAAATGTGTGTACCGTCCTTTATTTGTTTGTAACCTATGTACTGGTTACCGTGTGATTTGGAGTCAGTGTTTATATTTTGGTATATGGCTGTATATTAAAGAACAGGCAATTCACGTTCGCTGTCCATGTGTCCACAAGAACGAGCGCTCGTATATGCAGTCTACTGGAAGGACAAGGTGAGTGTTTGTTTGCTTTATTATATAGAAACCAATTGTTTGCATTGTCTCCAATTCTGAATATTTTATTTAATTTAGTTATTGAAAATCCTATGTAATTACAGTCCTACTTAAAATTTCTATATCGTGGAAAGTGTATAAAACCCGTACAGAGACCTTTCAGGGTGTGTTAACGTAATGTAGAATTTAAATCTTGTCATTAATCGTTTTTGCATTTCTTTATTTTCTTTTCTCATTTTTCCATAGAAACCCACTGCCACACCACTGCAATTAGCCGATGTACTCTAATATTGTTATGGTGCAAATCAAAATTTAATTCATTTAATGCTTAGATAGATAGATAGATAGATAATCTATTCATGTGTTAAATTTTACAATTTTTACAATCGTCAGAAGTCGCCTATAAATTAACAATAGAAACATACATAGTACAGTACATCGACAGACAGAAGTTAAAACATATTAAAATGACAATAACAAATCAACTATAATTCATCAAAAATTTCTTTGTTTACTTGCAGGAACTCATCTAAGGAGTAGATTGCATTGCAAGTATGGAACACCTTCAGTTTAGCTTTGAAAGATTTAAAAGGCAATTGCTTTAGTGAACATGGTAGTAGATTGTAAATATTATACAATAATAGTTAATACTAAATCTTGATTTTTGAAATCTTTGCTGCGGCAAACAAAATTTAGATTTATTATGGGTGTCATGATTATGAAATTCATTATGAGATAAATACTGCTCAGTGTTATTATGAATATACAAAAGGCATTGATAAATATACATTGAAGGCAAAGTCATAATTTTTAAGGATTTAAAGTAATGCTGACAATCTTCAGTATATGATAAATTTGCAATTACTCTCACTGCACGACGTTGAATAGAAAAAATTCTTTTGGCAAAAGTCGAATGTCCCCAAGCTAACAGAGGATAAGACGACTGCGATTGGAATAGGGCAAAGTATGCTGTCATTGTTATGCCTAGTGAGACTAACTTGTTCAAATTGCGCAAAAGATATATGACCGAATTTAATTTTTTAAACAATTTATCAACATGGCAATCCCATTTGAGATCTTTATCCATATATATACTCCCAGAAGTTTCACTGATTATGTATTTTCAAATTCAAAGTCTCTTAACGAGATCAATATATGCTGTGTTTTCCGAGTATTCAATGATAATTGATTAGTTGTCAACCAAATATCAGCTGAGCTGAGGGTTTGTTTGGTTAAGTTGATGATGTTTCTAACATTGGGTGATTTATTAATAAATGTAGTATCATCATTATAATTTGAATAAGGGGCCGCTATACTTGCGGCCACGTCCCCAATGCTCCACCCGGAGGTACTACATTGTGTAGTATCATCAGCATACATCAAGATTTTTAAGAAAACATTATCAGGGACATCATTAACATAGATTAGGAATAGGAGTGGCCCAAGAATCGAACCTTGAGGAACTCCATAATTTAACATGGTTAGAGAAGACTGATTGTTTTTAATTGAGACTAACTGCTGCCTGTTTGTCAAATATGAATTAATAAGTTGACAGCTGTTATTATCAAATTTATATGAAGCCAGCTTTTTAATTAGTATGGGGTGTGATATGCAATCAAAAGCTTTGGAAAGATCAACGAGTGTTAACAGGCCGAATTCCTTTTTTTCAAGACAGTCTGATATCTCCTGCAATAATGATACAATAGCACAAGTGGTTAGATTTATGCCGTCTAAAAGCAAATTGTCCAGCGTTAAATAAATTGTTATCTTCAAAATACAGAGAAATTTGCTTAACTAGAATTTTTTCGAAAATTTTTACAAAAACAGGCAGTTTGGATATAGGACGATAGTTATTTAACTCATTTACGTCACCTTCTTTAAAGAGAGGAATAACTTTTGCAATTTTGCATGAATCTGGAAAAGTATTAGATTGAATACAAAGGTTAATAAGTTTTGTGAATGGTATAATGTAGGTGTTAATTAATGATTTTATGATTATAGAATTCAATTCATACAAATCCATAGAATTTGTGTTCTTTAGGTATTTATCGTACTTCTAACTTCCGAAACAGATACCAAATGAAAAGAAAATTTTAAATTAGTGGGTAATGCAGTATTCATGATTAGACTATCTACAGTTACAGTTACATAAGATAAGTTAGATATAATATTACTGGCAATATTAGCAAAATACACATTGAAATCATCACATGTCAAATTTGATTCAATATTCTGCTTCTCGACTGGAGAGAACCCTTTTATCAATTTCCACATATCTTTAGCTGGATTCTTGGACTTTTTACAAATTCGTTATTAACCTTTACTCTTGCTTCTTTAATTGCTATGCGATAGGTTGACCTACATCTATTACGAATTATTTTATTATAATCTGTAGGATGAAGTAAATATCGTTTATGAGCTTTTTCAAAATTATCCGGAAGGCATTTAATGTTATCATTAAACCAGCCTATCTCTTTTTTCTTAGAATAACCGCTTTTTACTAGTGGAAAACACTTAACGAGGTTACTTTGAAAAAACTTGTATAAATAAATGCATCTTTTCATTAACAATTATATTGTGGTCCCCTATAAAATTCTAATCATACTTTTCTAATACATCAAACATCAGCATCATCCCGCCAGTAGTAATTTTTCTAAAAAAAATTGTACAGGCTTATGGCACACAAATATATCGGTAGATATAGGCAGCATCATTTGAATACCATCATGGTCAGAGAAAGCAGCTGAAATTTTTTGAAATTTAGATCTATGGAGTTTATTCGTGTAAAAATTTGTAAATATATTGTCCAATTGATTATTTCTACGCGTACTGGAATGAAATAGAGAAACTAAATTAAATGAAAATAAAAGATCCGTTATTCTAACAGCATCATTTGTATCTAGGTTAAAATGTACGTTAAAGTCCCCGCAAATTACAACCAATTTTGTAAAGTCAATTTCATTACAAATTTAAGTTTATGTATTAATAAAAATATCAAAGTTGCAAAGTAGGGAACGATATATATTTATAAGCATAGTACCGGACTTCGATAAGAGGATGCCAGTAACTTCACAGTGCATTTCCACAGACCTTTTATTTACCCTGTCAATACAACAATAATTGAGGAGCAAGCACGCAAAATGCGTAATATCCAATTTTGGTACCTTGCGAGTTAGATACAGATTTTTTATCTTCGAGATGAGTTACATCCTATGGCAATGTCAGAATTAAGCTAAATGTGTTAAATTTTAATGAAATTCCCATTTAAAAACGAACAAATCAAGCATAACGCAAGTTATGTATCCCCCAATTAATATATGTATAAAGAAATAGAAATAATTAGGAATTATTAGAAAGTGTTAAGAAAATGTTAAGTGAAGTGCAACAAAGTAATACAAGGACAATTTATAAAATTTATTAACAGTTCATGCGAACGGATGCAATACTTTGTATCCTAGACGATAGTGACACTGCAGATGACAGGTCACAGACGGTCGAGATACCGTGATTCCTAGAAAGTAAGATTACAACAATGTAGTAATGAATAAGCAGACATGAGCTCTGCAAGTTCCCACAGCCATGTGAGGGGGTAGGGACATCATAAAAAGTTCAAGAGCTCCAAGACCCGGCAGTCAGTCAAAGTATTCAGTTTTAACATTGCAGTTACTTAGACTACTCAAACTAGTACAATTAATTTTTTTTTGAACTTAGAGTAATTTAAATTAAGTTAGTAAAATTCCATATTCAATTCTGTTTAATGAAATAAATTTGTTAAGAAGTTTGGAAGTGTTTTTTAAAAAAGCAGCTCCCAAGGCCCGAACCTTAACTCGCGTTAAATCCAAAAGTAAAAAGAAACTCCAGCAATAGGAATTAAATCCTTAGTTACTTGCAATAGTGTTCTGTCATTGTTAATTTTTACTACTTTTTACCAGATGGCAGTATTTCGATATTCAGCAGATGTTTACAGAGTGCTTTAACTTATTAGCATTGCAGAGAACTGAATGTCGTCCTGTCAATATATATATATATATATATATATATATATATATATATATATATATATATATATGAGGCGACTTTTGTTGTTGTGGGTAGTTGCTGCCTAGATTTCGAAGACGCAACATATATCTACCACCGCCTCCGGGCAATCAAAGGTGAGCAGCGGAATGGTGACGAGCTGTGGGAGTTCTCCAGCTATGCGGAGTGCCGAGGAATGGATACACAAGTGAAGTCGTTGGGGATGCACATCCGTCAGTCCTATTAGACGAGCTACCTGACGATGGAGCGGCCTGTAGCGAATAGCCATCCTCTCGGTCGAAAACCACAGGCCAGTGGACCAGGATCCGGATATCGTGTAGTTGGGGGACAACCAAGGGGAAGATCCGGGAAACTGCTCACTGCTTCAAAACATGGGGATTTCAAGAACAGGTCTCTAGGAGTCCGGACCAACATATTTATTTAAGAATATCAACTGGAAAGCTACACCACAACAACCAGTAGAAGAATTCCAACAAGCCAAAAAAACTCTCTAGAGTTATAAGGCCCTATAACGACGCTGAGAGCGTCGCATCCAGCTACTGTAGCTCGCTATTGTGGGTAAATTATGTAGTAAGTAGTTGTGGGGGTTGTGGGAATGTTATGAGTAACTTAAATGACTTTTGCTGTGTTGATTGCCTTGTTTGTTTTAATATGAATCAGTGGTGTTGATAGATATGTCTGATATATCAGTATTAGTTAAAGATGATAGCACAGGAAGTAGAGCTAGAAAATCCAATCCAACAAAACGCGATTTAACAAAAGATAGAGTTATGTTATACTTGGTATGTTAGCTGGTTACTTTAATTTTTTAATAGATAAGTGAATAAAACTCCAAATCTCAAAACATTTGTTAGGCCTTGTAGCCATGCTGGGAAAACTTATATGAGTAATGAGGTCTAATTAGACAATGTTAACAAATTACGAAAGTGGTATTACGAAACGGCAAGTAAAATAGATCAAGAAATTAAACTTTCCCACATGATTCCTGTTAGTTCATCATTGAGAAAACGCCGTATTAAGGAAACACCCAGAATTAGACCAATAAGCTTCACCTACTATTTAAAAAGCAGAAGCAAACCACACCAAGTTAGAGTTTGTCTCAATTTCTTTATCTCTGTGTTGGGAATTACAAAAAGGCGGGTTTGTCGTGTAGCAAAAATAATTCATGAAGGTAAAGTTCCCAAAGAATTCAGAAGAGGTGAGAATTTGAAATAAATCAGAAGCCAAAAATGAAAAAATAAGAGATTTAATGGTAACCTTAAAGGAAGGGAAAGCCATTACAACCGCAAGAAATCAAAGCGCATTTATTTAGAAGCTGATTTAAATATCGCAAAGTTGCACAAACCATACAACAACCTACACAGTGACAACCAATTTAAAGCAAGCATGTCTATGTTTACTCGTATTTTTAGTACTGAATTTAATATAGGGTTTTCATCACCAGCTGCAGACTGCTGCAACATACCATCAGAAAAAACAATGATGCTGAGAAAAAGCGTATTGCATTATGGATCTCAAAGTACACAAAAGAAGGGTCAAAGCATTTTATGATCTAGCCAAAGAAACTCCACCACTATCACATACCTTTTGCTTTGATTTGCAACAAGTCCAGCCACTTCTAAGAACTAAATGACGCATTTTACTCTCTCCAAATCAGTTATTATGTTTTTTGTTGTGTAGACATGCAATCACGAATCCCACATTCTACACCTGGTCCGAAGACCAAGCTCGACGAGGGTCCGAACAGATAGGTTCAGCACTTTTAACTCACTTAGATTCTTTAGATCTAAAGGGTACCGAAGTGGTACGTTTATTTTGCAATGGCTGTGGAGGCCAAAATAAAATTCACATATGATTTACACGCTCTACTATTAGTTGAAAGTGAAATCTCCTTCAAATGTATTGGAAATTAAAATTACGTTTCCTGTCAGTGGTTATGGTTTTTTTTACCAGCAGATAGGGTATTCGGCAGTGTGGAAAAATGCTTAAGAAAACACCCTACAATTCTAAGTAAGGAAGAATATGCAGAATTATATTTTAAATTTGGGTGTGTAAAAGAACTTGGCAAAGATTGGGAATTGTACGACATTAAAAGTTTGGAAACTTACTTAAAAAAAGTTGTTGGTATATCCGAGTTCAAACGTATACACATACAAAAAAAAAATTCGGCCAAGAAACAAAATCAGATAATCATAACATGTTACAAAAACTTTAACTATAATGGTCTTGAAGAAATTCCACACAGTTTATTGAAGAAAGGAAGAACTGATATAAATTTAACCTTGAAAAAGTAAACTTAGGTCGATCCATTCCTGAAAATAAAACAAAGTCTTTGAAACACCTATTGTCAGAACAGTTTGGAGAGGAATGGACCATTGATTCAACTTTGCAGTGGTATAAAGAAATTGTATGTACTTTAAACAGTAATAATGAAGAAGAGGGGAGAGAAAATTCTGAATACCAACAGGAATGCGATTGTTTAGAAGAAGACATTGGCGTTCACATCTAATTTATTTTTGAAAAATATCTTCCATTTATATGACAGTTTTTAAAATATGTACCTACCTATTAGCTCTCATATTTCAGTTTTTTTTTTAATATGTATCACATTGTATTTACTAAAGGCTGCTACAATAAAACAATCGCTTTGATTTTGAATTAAAATAAGAAATTTATTTTATAATAAAGAATCATGCAAACCGCAATACATCCATTCAAATCAAGCAAAGCTATGTAAATCCAAAAGAATTGTGTGCATAACATGATAACGGGCTCGCTCACTTTTTTCAAAATTTGGTGGTGAAAATAGCTCAACAGTTTCTGCAACATACGTTTGCAAAATATTTCGACTTTAAATGGACCTGAAGTGACAACATTTTTGTGTTTTACTCAAAACGATGTTATGTGGATTTAACGTATTTTGCATGCTTGCTCCTTAATTAATATCTTTATGCGTATAAATTATTACGCCTCCGTGACTACTATGTTTCTTACAAAAACAAGACGCTACTTGATGATTTTCTAAACTGAAAAATGGTACCCCATCAATCCTCAACCAATGTTCACTTAAGCAAATAATAGAATAACTTTTGTTAAAAATATATGATTCTAACTCATGTTTTTTACTCCTTAATGATTGTATATTTAGATACAGAAAATTAAATTCGTTCTTACTTGACTTCTCTTTAGCACAGTACAAGGGCTGCTTCACATGACGTGATTCTTTTAGGACTACCTGGCAGATACTTTAGGCCTCATGGACAACAAATTTTCCACCTTTGAAAGCATAGTATTAGCACTGTTAATAAGAGGTTTTGAGTAGCAAGTTACCACATCACAGACTTTTTTACAAATCAGTAGTTTTCCTTTAAAAGAGATATGAAGTCCGTGTTTTATGAAAAGAGAATCAGAGATATAAAAGTTAACATCTATCTAGTAGTTTAACATGTGAACATCCCTGAATTAAGTCTTAAAGTAGACTATTAAAGTAAAATATATCATTGTTGTACAGTGTGTCCCAAATTGGATGTATTAAATGGGTAACTTAGTTGTTATTAAAGATGCAATAAAACTGTGTGTGCAGTCATTGACCAACTTTTTGAGATCAATTCAATGGTGAAATCACAAATGAGCGATCTTCTTTTGTTTTCGAGTTATAACCAAAAATTGATATTTTTAACAATTCTATTAATTCGTATAACTCGTTTGTTTGCAAAAACATCCAAAAATACTGTAGAAGTCTTTTATACAGTTTTTTACATAGAATTTAGTGGCGTACACAAATATTTAATATTTATAACACTTTTGAGGTTATAATATAAACTTGCATTTTCTTAAATGGAAACCATAATTGGTTCTCCCTTTATTTAAAAGCTCTTTTTGACAGCTTTTCAAAAATATATAGTTTAATATAATTATTTTTTCAAATGGCCGATTTATTCCATGTTTTTTGGTATAATAAAATAATTTATTATATTGGTAATAAATAGTTGGCCGTGAAACAAAAGGTAAACACAAAACAAGAGTTTATTAGTGTACCATATCACATTTCTAAACAACAAAGTTTGAAAGCTAGAAGAATACGATATCATAACTACATATATTACAAAAATTAATATAACTACATCTTAAATTGAAAATCATATTTCCCTATCCACATATAAATAGTCTATAATCTATATATGGATACACAAATACACACACACTCAAACAGCTCATACCCCACACACACAAGCACGAACCCACGCATGCATGCACGCATGCGCACACACCCACACACCCTCACACAATATATATATAAAACACTAGAACTACTACAATATTTTATTTACTGGCAATTCAGAAATATTGTTCAAACTGGCCTCCATTTTCTCTTAAACAAAGTTCGCATCGTTTTATTAAAGATTTAATAGAATCGCCTTAACTTTACAAAATGCTGCATCAATTGAATTTCGCAACTCTTCGATACTATGGTGCTGGGTTTTATAGATTTCCTCTTTCAAAAAATTCCACAAGAAATAGTCCAATATCGACAAGTCAGGAGATCTAGGCGGCCACTGAACAGGTCCAAACGTACCCATCCATTTATTGGGATATTCTCTATTTAAATAATCACAAGTAATTATAGCATTGTGCGGGGGTGCACCATCTTGTTGGAACCACACTTTTTGTCTTTTTTCGAGAGGCATGTCTTCCAGTAATTCGTGCAAGTTGGTATCTAAAATTTCAATATAGCGATCAGCTGAAAGATTATTTTCAAAAATATGGTATTGAAATTTGCCACCAACAATGTAGCAACAAATATTCAAACCAAAACGGCCTTGTTGATGTCTCGTATATGTTTGATAGGTATTTTCATTAGACCAGTGTCGATTGTTGCGTCTGTTGAAGATACTACTACTACTCACATGTGTTTCATCAGACCATATGATGTTATTTCCAAAATTGTTAGTAGCATCACATTTACGAAGATACCATTGACAAAATCGTCTTCTTTTTTGAAAATCGTCCAGAAACAAACTATGTATAATTTTTATTTTATAGGGTCGATATTTTGTTACATGCCAAAATTTGGCACTAGACATTTTTAGTTTAGTTTTAATATGCGGGAGTTTCGCGCCATAAATTTGAAAGACTTGGCGCGTGTATTTCCGTCACGTCAGAGTGAGTTTGCGCCAGATCGCGCTGACGCGAGTGGCGGGAGAAAAGTGGGGAAATTTCCGGGAGACGCGTGGACTTTTGCTTGAACATCGAGAAGAGTGGTCGGGTCTGGTATGGTATCTTTATCTTACTATGTAGATTCCCTTGCCTTTTTGATTATTCGTCCCCTATAAACCTGATCCTGCCGTTCTCTACATATAGGTAAAAGAAGACGGAATTTGGAAACAACCTGGGAGCAGCCCACGCCCGCAGTCGCTAGCCGGAGCAATCCTGATGGAAGTCGCAGCCGCCATCTTTAAATTATCCTGAAGAAGGCCACAAGCTGCCATATTGAAATTATTCTGTAGGAAGCTGTACCTATTTATGTAATACTCCATTGTTTATAATTCATTTCTAACATTTTATATATTTCGTCATTTACGTGTAATAATTTGCATATTGTGTGATGTCATTGACAGATGGGCGCGCTAATTTCTGCATTGTAGATTAACGTTACCAACTGCCGTTGTGTTGTGTATACCTCGTTTGTGGTGGTGTAAGAATTTATTACGCTTCAATATTCTTGAAGCTGCTGATTTAGAAACACCCATTTCCCTTTCAATTTTCCTACATGATGTTCTTGGGTTCGTTTCCACACATGCTATGGTTGCAACAGTAGTTTGCTCTTGATTAAAAACTGCATACTGTTTCGTTCTAGGTTTTTCAAAACAGCCAAACTGTTGTAAATTACTATTTAACCTTTTAAACATGTTAATACTTGGTTGTCGTCTTTTGGGATACCTGTATTATTTACAAACGACATAGTAATCTTATTTGCTATTAGTTATGCAATTACCTGTTAAAATATAAAGTTTTTGCCGATAGAGGAATTTTCGCAGACTCAATAAATGCAACTAGCATATCCTATTTTTCGTAATTTCAAATTTTGCCATTTAGTAACAGACTGAAGGTTCACTTACAAACTAACAATGCAATTTATTGCATGTGCAATAGATATGATTGAAGTTTGTTGACGTTTGTTATACAAACAATTGTCGCTTTGTGTTTACCTTTTGTTTCGCGGCCAACTATTTATTACCAGTATAATAAATCATTTTATTATAACAAAAACATGGAATAAACCGGACATTTGAAAAAATAATTTTATTAACCTATATATTTTTGAAAAGCTGTCAAAAAGAGCTTTTAAATAAAGTGGCAACCAATTGTGGTTTCCATTTAAAAAAATGCAAGTTTATATTATAACCTCAAAAGTGTTATAAATATTAAATATTTGCATACGCCACTAAGTTCTATGTAAAAAACTGTATAAAAGACTTCTACAGTATTTTTGGATGTTTTTGCAAACAAACGAGTTATACGAATTAATAGAATTGTTAAAAATATCAATTTTTGGTTATAACTCGAAAACAAAAAAAGATCGCTCATTTGTGATTTCACCATTAAATTGATCTCAAAAAGTTGGCCCATGACTGTGCACACAGTTTTATTGTATCATTAATAACTAAGTAACCCATTTAATACATCCAATTTGGGACACACAGTACACTTCAGTATCGTATCGATAAGGAATAGTCTTCAAAATTAAATTACAATGCTTATGCATAAATACTTATTAAAAGTGCAGTATTCGTTGAATTGCCGAAGTCATTGGAACCGCCTTGTATTACTACAAAGTGATTCATGTTAAAATTTTTGGTCAGTACTTCCATGTCTTCAACAACGTTTTTTAATTTAGCATTAGGTTTAAATATCGTTGTAACATTGATTTTGCAACAAATTTTTTAAAGGCCTTCCATGCTCCTACCAGGCGAGTCTGTTAGAAGAAGCACATTAGGGATTTCAGTTACTTTAGTTATGTTAGCATATGTTGTCGTGTTTGCTACAGGATTATCTCCTTGAGTCAAAGTAACCTCTAGAAACTTATCAATCCCATTATTGACAATCATATTAGTTATGGATGCCTTAAGATTATTTGGCTTATTTGTAACAGTGGTGCCCTGTTATTGTCTTAGCATTAAAACTGCTGCTAGTAAGTAACCTGACAAGCTCAATATTACTTTCTTTAAGGTTTGTTACCTGAGGTTTTATTTGAATCACCTCATTAAGGAGTTGAATAAATTCTTGCTTAACAAATACCTTAAGTAAATTTAGAACTGTATTACCGTTTAAAAAAGTTTCCCTTTCCTTTATTGTTTTAGAAACCGCTTCTGGTAGTTTATCATTTGCAATTTGTTTTGATGTTTGTTGTGCTCCAATAACACATCCTTTACAATAAAATTTTAGCAATCTTTTCCTTTTAAGTCCATCACCTTTAACTCAGTTGCATTTAAATCAGAACAATCTCTGTGCAAGGACCTATGACATCCATCACAAATAATGACAGGAAATTCAGCATTTGTCTTATTCATGCATTCCATATTTGTATTGTAATTAATAATTGATTAATTTTCAACACCTGTTAAAAATCACTATCTTTTGCATTCACCTTTGACCAGATTGTTCAAATATAATTAAAATAATATTTAAAAATTTTACTTTAAATTAATCATAAGACCCTAAAAGTGATTATATAGTCTAGAGTATTATATATCAAAATGATGCTCTGAATTTACTCAACACAATGATCATGATTTCAACATTTCTACTTTACTTAGTAGCACAATAAAACATATTGCAAAGCACAATTAAAACAGGTTCACACACATTTCCCACCACACTAATTTATTTTTACCCATAATAAAGTGACACAAATTTACCTAAGAACGCATTTATATTTACATGAAATTAATTAATTAATTTATTTATTATAACGACACACAGATAACAAGATCCAATTATGGAGTCACAGAAATAGTATTACAATAATAAAACAATATAAATACAATATAAATAAAAACAAGGAGGAATGGATAATAGTATTATTAGCATAGCAGAAGAAAGAAAAATAAGAAAACAGTGATAATGTTAGTAGAGAGCATCTAAGATGGCTAGTCGGAAATGTGAGGGAGGAAGTGAGAAATCTAAGTCTGCAGAATACGTATTGAAGGAGCTGGACATTCTACAAATAGGAGAGTTTTTATAAGAGTTAATGCGTGCAAAATTGGGGTTAAAAAATGGAGCAGTTTCTACTGGGCCTCAATGGTGCATGTAGGTTAATAAGAGATAGACTAACAGAGTCATCAATGATTAGGTCTAAATAAGGATAACCATTCAGTGAGTACAAATGGTGTTTTTTATGGTATAAGAATTTTAGGAATTTACGTTGAATTTTCTCGATTCTAGTGCTCATATTGTTATAAAAAAGTGTCCAGATCTGAGAACCATATTCAAGAGTGCTGCGAATTAAAGAGAAGTATAGGGTTTTGAGACAATCCAGATCAGTAAATAGTGATGTACTACGCATTAGGAAACCTAGAGTCCATGAGAGGCGTTTGACAATGTTATTTATATGAAAATTAAAGGAGAGAGTTTCATCAAATGTAATACCCAAGTCATTAATAGTAGATACATGAGAGACTGAACTGGTGCCTAGGTAATAATCAAAGAGTATTGGGGTAACAGTATTATTATAGGACAAAACAACGCATTTATCAAAATTAAGACATAATTTATTTGAATCACACCATCGGAGTAATTGGGTAATATCTGTTTGTAGTGATTCACAATCGGCAGCAGAATTAATTTTGGTAAAGATTTTTAAATCATCAGCAAAAAGAAGTTTATTATTAGAAAATATTTGAATGATGTCATTTATATACAGGATGTCCGGAAAATACGTGTACAACGTAAGAACAGAGATTCTTTGGCTAGAAATAGATCGATTTGAACCAACTTACCTATTATACAAGTTGCTTCATTTAGCCGCTAGAGGGCTTCAAAAATCGTAAAAAAACGCGTCGATAGATTTTGACCATTTTTGGGGTGCGAGTTTCTACTTTTAATCGACATCTTTTGGTGGTGTACGCAATAATTTTAAAAGCATACGAGTGTGCCAAAAATGATGTATTGTATAAATATCCAACCATTACCTTTTTCCTGTTTATGCAATGACTACCCACTTTTTTTTATGAGTAGCCGACTTAATTTGGAAACTTTTTTATCTCTTGTAAAATTTTGATTAGACGAGCGGTTTGACAGAAGAAAAAAATAATTTCAAATGTCTGCATACTTTCGTCATCATTGCTGCATTATGTATAAAACGGGGCAAATCAAAAAGCATAGTTTAGTAGTTGGCTTTGCTTTGTATTTGTTATTTAATTTGACTGTCATTTAACCTCAGTCTGTCAAGTCGTGAATTTCTACTTAATTCAATAAAAGTTTACATCTTTCATCTTACATTATGAGTACTTACACAAACAACGAAAAGGTGGATTTGCTTTTGGTTTTCGGATTTTGTCAAGGCAATGGTCGTGAAAGCGTCAGAGTCTATAGGGAAAGATTTTCTAATCGCCGAATGCCAAACCACCAAACATTCGCAAATATTGGAAGACGTCTTCGTGAAAATGGTAGCTTGCAGTCAAGAAATGCAGATTGAGGACGTCAACTTACCACAAGAACTGCGGATCTGGAGGAACAAATTTTGGATAGAGTTGAAAAAGTCCCAAAAATAAGCATCAGACGCTTAGGACTTGAACTACAAGTTCCTAAAAGTATTGTTCATGTTTTAAAGGAACAGTTATTACACCCACACTACGTTCAACAGGTACAAGACCTTTTGCCTATCGATCCTGAGAGGCATCTAGCTTTCTGTCAATTTATTCAAGATCAGAGAATTCAAAATGCAAATTTTAGTCGCAAAATTTTATTTACAGACGAACCTTCTTTTACAAGATTTGGTATTACTAACATACATAATGAACATGTTTACGCTGTAGCAAATCCTCATGCAACTAAAGCGACTCACTATCAACATGAATTTAAGATTAATGTCTGGGCTGGATAAGGTCCTGTTGTGATACCAAATCGATTAAACGGAGACAATTACTTCAACTTTCTACAACAAACATTGCCGAATTTATTGGAAGATCTGTCATTGTTACTTCGCCAAGACATGTGGTTCATGCACGATGGTGCTCCTCCCAACTTTACTCTAGCTGTTCGACAACATTTACACGAAAAATATCCGGATCGATGGATCGGAAGAGGATATGATGCTCCTACAAATTGGCCAGCACGATCGCCGGACTTGACTCCCTGTGATTATTTTTTGTGGGGTACCTTAAAATCTAAGGTTTATTCGTCTCCACTTGATAGCGAAGAAAAATTGTATAGACGAATTTTAAATGCAGCCAACTCTTTAAAAAATAATGCACAAACAATGCAGAGGGTTCAGTTAAACTTCTTACAAAGAGTTAATTCGTGCATTGAAGAAAATGGCGGCCATTTTGAAAATTTATTGTAATGGTCCAACACTTGTACCACGCTGTTAATTTTCAATGATAGTAATAAAAAATAAACAAAACAATGAAATAATAAAACAGACATTTGAAATTATTTTTTTCTTCTGTCAAACCGCTCGTCTAATCAAAATTTTACAAGAGACAGAAAGTTTCCAAATTAAGTCGGCTACTCATAAAAAAAAATTGGTAGTCATTGCATAAGCAGGAAAAAGATAATGGTCGGATATTTATACAATACATCATTTTTGAGACACTCATGCTTTTAAAATTATTCCGTACACCACCAAAAGATGTCAATTGAAAGTAGAAACTCGCACCCCAAAAATGGTCAAAATCTATCGACGCGTTTTCAAGTTATTTTAAAATATGAAATATTTTTCCCGATTTTTGAAGCCCTCTAGTGGCTAAATGAAGCAAGTTGTATAATAAGTAAGTTGGCTCAAATCGATCTATTTCGAGCCAAAGAATCTCTGTTCTTACGTTGTACACATATTTTCCGGACACCCTGTATAGTAGAAATAAAAGAGGTCCAAGTACAGATGGGTTACTCCATTGGTTAGGGGAAGATGTTTGAACTGTATGCCATTAAACTCAACGAATAATGCGGTTTGTCAAATAAGACTTAAAAATGTTAGCAAGTTATCAGAGAAATTAAACTGATGTAGTTTGTGCAATAAGATGTTATGATTTAGGACATCAAAATCTTTAGTGAAGTCAAGATAGATAACATCACACTGGGATCGAGCATTCAAACATTCCGATATGAACTGTGTAACAAAACAAAGGTTAGTTACTGTAGATCGCCGCTTTATAAATAATGAGATTATCACAAGGGAATGCCGGAAACTGCTTATATTAATATGCAACCTTTTAGATAAATAACAACGAAAATCATAATAAATCATTTTACTGAAGTAATAGTGTAATACAAGCGACATAACATAAGTATAGATGAAGCACATAAGTTTTAAATGTTGTGTGCAGCAGAACGTTCTTCATTTTAAATATTTTACTTAACGAAAACTCCTTTAATATTATTATTATTATTACATCTTGTATGAGGAAGCACAATTTCTATTAGCTTAATAGGTTTTGTAGTATTTTGGAATACATAATACATATATTATGCACATCACAGGCAATACTGATGTTATGTTAATTACATTATGTGAATGTGGATAATACTTAGAAATTTTTTGTACAAGAATTCCATTTAAAACTTTATATTAGCAAATGGCATACTTGACAAAACATCAATTATATTTACTACTAATTTACAATTCGTCTATAATAAAATGCAAAATCTAATTAGTATGCTAAATATTATTATTGTTAAAAATTTTATATAAATACAATCACAGTAACAAACGAGAACCAAATGAATTATTGGGATTTACATATTGATCGGTTCGTAATAAATTAGAAATTGATCATTATTATTATAATAATATTCGTAATAACTTATCAAGTCCTATAATAAAAACACCCAGTCTCAATTAGACTTAATAACAAAAGTGACTTAGATAAATTAAAAAACACTATGTTTTTATTTTTCAACAAGTTCGAGACGACTGAGTGCTTTGATCCCACTTCCTCGTATAATACCAACAACCAGATGCAACTAATGTCCCCTAACTAGTCACTTAATTTACTTACACATTCCAAATTTTATTTTAATCAATATACTAAAAAATACTTACACAGTGTCACATTTATCATCAGTACTGTCCCAGACAATGGAACTATTTTATTTTTATTGAATTCTTCCAAATTGAAGAAATCTATAACACACATAGGGGTCACATTCATTCTTATTAAACGTAGATGAGCATTCATGTTTCTATAGAAGCATTCAATACGGGCGCACATTTGTTTGTTAACGCCTATACTAAGTTATTACATTATTAAACCTTAAAATTACTTATATAAATTTATACATAACGAAAACAATAGGTTATATTCTTTTATCATACGTATACAAAATGCTTGTTAAAGATTAGTTATTTACACAATAAAACGTACTCTTACAATAAAAACAACAAACAAACGAAGAAACTAAATGAACAAAGACACCCAAGAGTGCTAAAATAAAACTATATGTATATATTTTTACAAATATGCTTATAAAATATTAAAATATGAATATGTACAAAAAAGGAACGCTTCACTTGTAACCTAATTTAATACGATAATTATCATTTTTGGCGCCTTTAAACAAAATGAAAACAAAATGCTCGAAAAAGTATCAAATTACTGAACAATTTAGATTTAAATTCTTCAAGCATGTACTGAAACTATTTTCAATAATGGAAATACTTAGATCTTTTAATATATTTTTCTATACTTCGTTGGCTATTACACTAGAATCACCAAGTATCACAATTTTTTTCAATATAGTTTATAACAAACTAGAAATACAATTAATAACAATTTTCTACCCATTTCAACAATTACTTACGTTGGTTATAAAGCATCAAACTTTAGAATACTCGATATGGTAAGACGGAGTTGTTAATGTGCAATTTTCCAGGCTATTCCTGTGGAGAAAATTTCCTACGTCCATGAACCTATTAAAATATTATGGCATTTAGTTTTTATGTGATATAAGTTCTAGTTTTCCTGGTATAAACCAAAAATTATAATACAAATAGTAGTTTTAAAATCGGGCATTAATTTATTAAATGAAAAGCTTGTCCCCACAAATTAAAATTTGGTAGCTCGCATTTGTTCTAAAGAGAATCGGATGCACCGCTAATCGAGAATCTCCTCCAAGGTGGGTGGGGTTACAAGGGTGGAAGGTAGGGGTCGGGCTAAGAATTCAAACGCACGTTGCAGAGGTTGGTTTTTGTTGCAGAAATGTGGATACTTCGGGAGAAATTATTGTTTTCCAGAAATTGTCTATTTTGCAGCAACACGACTTACATGTTAAAAAGTAGAGATCACTTAAATTTTCCCGAACAAAAAACCCGAACGTGCTGTGCAAGAAAGCCAACAACGTGTCGAATCGAGTTAGTTTCTAAAATTCGTATCCGGTCCCTAAAAAATGCCTAATATATATACCAAAATTTTGCACCGTTTGCATGCAAGTACTATACGTTTTTTTTACAAATTTTAATTGAAATTTGCATAATTAATTCAAGAAATGTAAAAAATAGGTTATGAAAATGCGTAGTCGCACGAGGAGGTACCATCAAAACCTTTGGTGACAATTATTTTCTAAATTTTTTAATTAAAGCTTATAAAATGGTTAATATATACTTTTAGTATTATAAATTGATGGGGAATCTAGAAAGGTATCTCTTTTTAATATACGAATTCTATTGTTTAAGAGAAATTAAACAACTAATTTGACGCAAACAAACGAGTCCAGCCGAACAATTACAATCAAACATGAATTATTATATTTTTGAAGTGGCATGTGAAAAGCCAAGCATACAGCAGACGATACATTGATAAACGTCGGATGCTATGACGTAAGGCTATAGGTTTCAATTAGCATGTCCGGGGTTTAATGGCCTGTTCAATCACTTTTTTTTAAATTTATATTGCATTTTTACAACCAACAGCATCAAATATACATAAGAGTATCCAATCACACTCTCTAGGCATTTTAGCGCAGCCTATAATACCTCAATTATGTTATTTTTACTGAAGAATCATTTACAACGCTTTGGCTTATATCGCTGTTTTAATTTGATTTTGTTTTATTTCATTTGTCCAAGCGTACAAAACGAACACACTGTACAAAAGAGCAAGCATGGTGTTGATCGTAAAAGTAAGACGAAGAAGGTAAAACCTGTTGCTTTCCAAAATTAGCTGTAAGCCTTTACATAAAATACCAAATATGTGCAGAAAGACCCAGTCATAACTGTAAAACCTACCTTCAATACATACCGTTTATGCACAAGTATTATTAGTCTTCACAAAATTTAAATAAATTTTCTATAATTAATTTGAGAACTGTCAAATATCAACATCGCAGGTCGGCATAGGTACACAAACCAGTACCATTACAATCTACAGTAGCAGAACTAAAATACAACCAAATATAACCCCATAAAATACCTAAGACATAACTATTTTCAAGTACATTCGTTGCATTTTAATTAATCAGACCACTGAATTATTTGTATAGATTTTAATTTATTTGACAAACGAGGGTGCCTTCAGAAACATGGCCTGAGTTGTTATACACAGTTGATCAAGCACTCTGCAATCTTTGCTTATTGGAGTTGTTTTTTAACCAATAGGAATAATATCTGTTGCACTTTTATATTTACATTACTTATTAAACAATTACTGTAAATAAGAAAATGTAACTAGTATTCTCCCCAATGGAAAAAGACAACCAGTTCAATAGTTCATAAAATATTTAAAAACTTCATTTCCATTCACTACGTTACATACTGATTTCATACAGCTGTTGTTTTTACCAATAATAACGCATACTGCTGTTCAAAAACGTGGCTTTATTACTACTTCTACAAAATTAATTTTTGTTCTACTTGTTCTAAATTGTTCGACATTGTTAGAATATAAGTAGCTCTCAGATTTTTGCGATCGTTTTAAGCTTATCGGCTTTTGCTTTTGGGACTTCTGGGTTACTTTCGGGTTTTCTTGGTTCCTTTCGGCTTTTCTCAGTTCCTTTTGGCTTTTCTCAGTTTTTCTCAACTTTTCTCAGCTTTTCCCAGCTTTTCTCATCTTCTTTTGGCTTTTTTCAATTTCTTTCGGCTTCCCTCGGCTAATTATATAAATAAAAATTGTTTTATTATGAGCTTCTAGAAGCTAATTCTAAAAGAATTTTCAATGCTGTACAAGATCATAAATAAAATTAAGCACAGCAGAACCTCGATTCAAAAAACTTTGGTTTTAATAAAGCATATTTTTAGTGCTCATACTCAATATTTAAGACAGCATTTTCAATGTCTTCAAAACTACTTCAAAAATGCTTTGCGCGATATCTATCAAATTCTTTAAGTTTTCACAAGAAAGGGTTGTTTATTTCCATTTAAATGAAGTAATTCTCCTTTAGTCGCAAAGCTGAAATTAACACAATATACGAAGTTAGAGAAAGTCAAACAAACGAATCCACCTTACCAATACTATGATGAATATTATGAACATGGATGGCTTAAAAGTCAAGTGTTTGTAAAGCATTTACAGAAATTCAAATATGTTAAAAGATAATTCTATTATGAAAATTAAAGATGTATGATTGTAACAGTCTTTGCCTAAAACGGTAGGCAATTTCAGCACGTTTAAAGTGACTTAATTCTGAACTATGTTTTAAACAGAGCACTTGTTATATCAAACACAATTTAACCAAAAAGAACAACACATTGTATGAATCAGTTTTTTTAACAGCCTGTCAACTTGTAAAATAATTTTTTTCGTTAAATACCTTGTTCTGTTTTACTTTGTTTTGCTTTTGACTATATACTGGATTTCCAAGCGCTGATATTACAGTGGCATTTTGCAAAATAAAATTTAAATTAACCCACTATTTGATACAAATCAACAAGTATAATAATAAATTGATTATGGTCGTATAAATTTATTAAGACAATTCCTTGATGATACATTAATTTTAATATTTGTAAATTTCATTCCATGCAAGTTTCCTAGTTTTTATTTTACTGTACAAATGGATCAACTTTGCAGTAACAGTTTGTTCTTGTTTCTGTATAATAAACAACTTTAATGAAAGTAAGAGTAAGAACTATGTCACTGCATTGAATTGAATACACAAAACGTGTCTTCATAAATAAATAAATAAATAGATTTAAAGTGGCAACCTTTCCTATGTAAACACAAATATATATTTTTTAAAAGATGTCATGTTAACGGTAAATATATTTATGTTTACATGGGACAGGTTACAAGTTTTAATCTATATATTTATTCAAATAAAATTAAAATGTATTAATTGTGCACATTCATAATTTAACTGTGTAAACGCTCTAAATAAAAAACAAACCTATTGATAAAACTAAACGTGTATGTCAAAAACCTCCTATAATCATATAATATTGTAATTTGTTCTAAAGTTGTGTATACAAATGAAAAGCCAAGCACAATTATTCATACTGCAATACTTCTGTGAATACAAAGTGATCAGCAAATCTACAGATCTACTAAAAACCAATTATAACAATCAATAAACAAATATTAGTTGTAATTTACAGAGGCGTTATTTCTGTTGTATTAAAACTCTTCAACCACGACAGCTCACTCCTTCCTTATAAATTATTAATCAAAGTTGGCCATTTCTGGCTCTCTTAAGATTAGATTATTTCAACAGTCTTAATCCATTAAATCCGCTATTTTACCCCTATCATGATTGTTTTAAGTTGTTATTGTGATTATGTCTTTGTGGTTTAGCTATCAAGAACACTAAGGACTAACAAAGTTTAAGCTTATAGAGGATTTAAATAAATAAATAAATGGTAAAAAATATTTCCAAATGTCCGTTTCCTCAATTCAAAAATTGCTATAACTTACGCACTATACAACTACAAGCATGACAAAAAATCAAGACTGTACTCCACATATCAATTATAGAGAAAAATAAAAAATATATACTAAGAACAGCATCGATTTAACATGTTGTGATAGAGCACAATCCATCATCAAGTTGTTATTATATCTTCACATATAAGCAAAAACAATTTTTTTTATTGCTTTGCTTTATAATTGATCGAAGTTACTTCAGTGTTACAGACAGTATAGTCTATTCCAAAATATATCAAACACTTAAATTTTTCTTAGCACTTGTTGAAGGTGTGTTCTATACATATATTACTCCATACAATGAGCTGGCCGGCACAGATTAGGCACATGAGCATACTTATTGTAGTGATCCGTAGTGGTTCTAAGTCAATACTCATTGGTTGATAATTATTGCAAATATAGTGTACATTTCGCTATTTGAAAGTATTTGCTAGAACAGCTCAGTAAACACTTGGAGGTTTCTGAAAGCATTCCGTGACGTCAGAATTTACATTATAAGGGGCACATGTGTAGGGATGATTAATCTAGTCGACAAGGGTAAATGACTTTGCTTGGAGATTTCAATGTGGCAGATTGATGGACTTCACTTGGCGGTTTTTCATTAAAGGTAATGTTTTATGTTGATAATGTAGTTACTTACTATTTAAGGTAATCTGATTACATCTGGTAATTCCAGCCTTGTTTTGAATGTGATGTTGGTACTTATTGTAAAACCATTAGTTATTTAATCATTGAAGTAAATATTTGTGTTACCTGTTGCTTTTGGCTTAGAATTTGATGCCAGTTGTTTTACTTATGATGTTTAATATTGGTGAATTTTTCGATTTTATAGAACGTTTTATTTTTTTTGACTATGGAGATGTCATATCATCATTTGTCTATGGACAACAGTAATCGTTTACAGCGAGTTCACAACAGTTGCATTCGGTTTGTTTTTGACATCAAACGTCGTCAGCATGTTACACCATATTTCAATAAGCTCTCTTGGTTAAAATTAGTGAAACAGCGACAGTTACATCAGGCAATAATGCTCTATAAATTCTTACATGGACTTGGACCTTCGTACTTAACCTCAAATTTCTCTTACGTTTCCACAGGACACCATAACACACGAGATGAAAAACGACTGCTAATACCAATGCACCGTACTGAAATGTATCATTCATCGTTCTTGGTATCCGGGTCGTCTCTCTGGAACTGCATACCCATAAATATAAGAAATTGCACAACATTACTTAAATTTAGAAAAGCATATCAGGAGTATCTACTATCTTGCAACTAAACTTCTTAATATGGAATGGGGAATAGTGGGCCCAGCGTGCGTGATGTGTTTTTGTACGTGTGTGTGATGAGGGGGGGTGTGTGGATGTTTGTGTAAAAATGTGCATGCAAGTGTGGTGGCGTATGTAAGTATATATAGTTATTGTTTGTACTAAATAAATATTTTATTGTACAAGATATGTCCTAGTTAGGTGTAAGAGTGGGCTTTATAGCTTAAACCTCGCTAGGAGTATCTTTTCTTTCTCATATGTATCGAGATTTGCTTATAAATAATAAATATTTATTTATCGGAATTGTTTATTTAGTATCTAAATTAGAGTAAAACTAATATTTGTTTATTTGAAATACTGTTTATTTAGTATTTAATACAGAGTTCAAACTTCCATTGCATTGCACTTATTGCAGAATCAATAGTAAATGTACCCTTGCTGTGATTTTACGAGCAATTAATGAAAAGCACCAACATCATCCCTTAAATATATTGAATCAAATCAGGTCAAGTTTAATATGAACAGTATTATATTTCTGTTAGATTTGTTTTGGTTTTAAGATAGAAATTGACTTAACCACAGTTGTTGGGTATATTTTTTGTTTGTAATTTGTAATGCCACAATGTGTTTAATTTTTTAAAAAGTACATTTTAACCGATGCAATCATAATGAATAATTTTTAACATTTGCTTACTAGATTTAATATATTTAACTAACATGCATTTATATAAAGATTTAGCGCCGGAATCTGAGCTTGTATTTATGCTGTAGAATTTTGGATAGGTATTTGTTGCCAACATATTTAATATTGGGTTGATGTTTGTGATTCATTTGACATTTTTATTATGTGTAATTGTTTTATTGCAGCATATTAATCACATTTACAACTGCACCGCTCACATCTTGGTTTAAACGTAATTATATATTTTGTTGTGTGTTTATCCTATTATCTACCCGATATTCCTTTATAATTAACTAGTATTTAACGTTTGTGATAATTGTTGCGATGTAATTAAATTGAACCTCTAGTATGACCGACCATCTCGTTTGCCTTTATGACTATGTTGGAGATAGCCTATTCAATAATAAGCGCCTTTTTAACTATACGCAATCATACCATACATTTATCTCAGTGATTCATGTTCTCTTGTCAATGTACTCTTTTGCAAATAATAGGAAGTTGGCTAGCATTTGTGAAATATTGTGTAACACGAGCTGGAAACTGTTAGTGCACATATGTAGGCGCGTGTGATTGAGCCTTGTTGAATATTATTAACATTTTATATCAAAACGGGGAGGAACATTGGTAGTCAAGGCAGCTTTTAACTTCCTGGTGTTCCCCCTCTTTCAACTTTAGCTGGGTAGTATTGGTTATCCAACCTCAGTACCTGTCAGAAAAGACTAGCTGATCTACACTAACGTTTCTTCAGTTGTCATGTGTGGTATGTCTGGGTAACAGTTGACATCCCGTCAATTTCAGTGTTGATCTGGGTACTTGTACGTTACCCGTCCTTCTCGAGATGTGGTAAAAGCAGTTGGAAGTGTGAGGGCAGTTTGGGGTTTTCTCTGCCGTGCTCTCTCCCCAATCGCCCAGGTTGAGTACGGCACTGTTTGCTTTAAATGTCACTTTTCTATGCTTTCATGCGAATAATCTATTTATTGGTTATTCTTTTGATTAAAAGTAAAGTTAGGTAAATGCTGTAGTTTTATTTCAAACCTTCCCGCTTTAACGCCATCTTCCCAGTGTGAATTTAGGTCACATGATAACAACACAACGTAGGAGTCGTCGAGCCACTGCCACTAGATGTTAGATCATGGAACCTGGTGTACCGGTTATAGAGGACGTTTGGGTCAGCCTACATTATTTACCTATTCCTTTATCACAATTTAAGTACAAAAAGGTAAGATGCAATATAACTATGAATACTATAACTATGAAGAAAAAGTTCACAAAATCACTTATGTTCTTTTATAAAGTATTGTGTTATATCAACTAAAATAGTTAAATGTAATTTCTGAACACACACATATATAAAATATATTCAAAGTCAATACCCAATGTAAGGTTTTTATAATTATAGTTCAAGTTTTTATTGTAAGTATTTTTAACTTTGTAACTGTTTCTATTTGTAATGTGTTAGGTTATGATTAAGGTACTAAATAAACCGAAACGTAAACAATAAATGTAGATGGATTTTTAATAATTACCTAATCAATTGAAGGAAATATCCCAAAAAAGAATTACACCATTTTAACATTTTAAACTATCAACTTCAAGTTATCAATTATATATATATATATATATATATATATATATATATTGTCGTGGAATTATAGGTTAAATAGGTCCAGATAATAAAATTTCAACCACTGTGTATATAGGGAATAGGAGCAATTTATTTACGCACCAAATTAATCAGTTTAGATAGTGACGACGGACAGTTATTAACATATTTCGTAATTCTAAATTGGAATGTTGGAATTGCATAGAGGGAAGAAGCTTTAAAGTACATAAAAGCTCAAGGATACACAAATTAATTGTAATAATTTTAAATCAAGCGAATGGGATAGGAAACGGAGCTTTTAAGTATAGAAAATCAGTAATTTAAACGCAAATATTTCCATTCACATAAACGAAAACGTTCATTTCACAAATCCTAAGAATGGTTAAATTCGGAATTGTTATTTTAAACGGACGGTTGCTTCGAAGAAACAAGTTGAAATGTCGAGTTCAGAAAACTTAAAACGAACGTTAGCACAAAATTCTATAGAATTTTGTTTGTAACGGTCAATGTATAAGCTGCTAAAATAACAAGTGCCTTGAAGACTGGGTGAAATGAAGGATCTATAATATAAAACAGACAGAGAAGCGTATAAGAAAGCGTTGGTTACAAGTCACATATAACATACAAGGGGAAATGTGAAGGCCAACAACAATATCGATTTTCTGTAGCTTAAGAGGGGTTCTAAAAAGAGACAATAAATATGCGTGGAACGGAGAAAGGTAGCTAGGAGGTGAAACGTTATAACGAGGCAAAGCAATATCATTGGTCAAAGGATAGCAGTTTTTGAGAAGCTGGCGTACGTTGAGGGTATCGAAAGAATTTCTAGGTAACAGCACGAGGAACGGGGAATTTGTCAGCCGTTGGAGTTCGTTACGATAAAATTTTTGAGAATCGGTTTAGAAAATAAGCTTTTCAGTGGAAATAGGTTCCATGGGGGGTATTGAAGAGTGTATAAATACTCTGAGAAAGATATTAAAGCTCTCTTATATCTTAGATCTGATATCGCGCTTAGATCTCTAACGTAATTGCTTGTACGGGATCTTAAGTTGTATTAATTATTGTTTATTCGGTACAACATCCTAATTTAAAGTATGTAAAGCAGTTTGTAACGGACCATAAAAGTAGTAAAAGTGATTTGCACGAGTGATACGATATTTTTGAAAAACTGTTCACTGTTGTTAGCATACCCGCTATTGATCCTATTTAATACGTGGATCAATAGTCGTTTGTTTCCTGCTAAGTGGAAAAAGAGTTTTGTTACTCCTATCTTTAAAACGGGTAATACATCCGATGTCTCTAATTATCGGTCAATTGGTATCCTAAGCTCAATCTCAAAATTATTTGAACGTTTAATTGTTGATAATATCTCATCACATGTTAACAAGATAACAATAACTGAATAGCATGACTTCTTGGAGGAAAGGTTCACAACTACGAACATTGCTTTAATAATACAAATGCCTTGGAGATGGGCTATCGGATCAACACAGTGTATACTGATATCTCCAAGAGATTTAACAAGGTTAACCACTTAACATTGTTATCTAAACTATTTTCCATTGGAATTAGTGGGAATTTATAGTCTCTTGTAAACAGCTACCTTAGGCACAGGTCACAAATAGTTAGATTGAAAGGTTTTTACCCTGATTTATTCAATGATATTCTGGGGTCCCACAGGGTAGTCACTTAGGTCCACACTTTGTTTATTCAAAATTTCTATTATTTGCATTAGACATTGTAATGGAAAGATACCAGGTTGACTACATTTTGTTAATAGTTAAGTGTTATTTTCTTGAATTTCGTGGTTAGTACCTTGGTGGGCATGTGAGACATTACCTGGAGGGGGTTTGAATGTAAAAAAGGTTATCTAAAAAACAATGAAGCTTGCATTTCGATTTTATTAATCTTTTGAAATAAATAAGTTATAAATGAAATTATTGTGTCAAATAGAAATTAAAATCAACAAAAGAGTTATGGAAGTACTTTGTTGAATTTGGCTGAGTAACTATTAAAAGGTAATAAGAAGAAAAATCTGCCGTGTAAAAAACGGAAAACGGAAATGAAGGTGGTAGTCTTTTGCCTGGTAACAATAATAGATGTAAGAAGTACGGCGTACCTTTTCGATGATTGAAAAAGGGACGCCATAGTCAAAGTTTCAGTTTATTAATTTGGAGATAATTGGATTTTGCATTAGCTTGCGAATAATATCCTAATGAAGAAACGTAATCACTCGTAATTACGAAAAGGGGGATCTAAAATTGCAAGTAGTCGTTCTCTGCATGGTATGGTAAATGTCGTTCCTAATCAAATATTGAGACGTCATTAAGTGATTGACTGTGCTGGGGCGACCTAACCTACATTGTAAAATAGAGGTGAATAAAAACCTTGTATACAAATAGTGTATGCTAAATTTATTATTATTTGGTATAAATAAGTATCCTTAGATGTAATTGTGGCCACAAAGGTAAGCTTAGATATAAGGTAGTGGTAAGATGTTTGGAAATAATTCCTGTCTTGTATCTAGGTGAAGCATTTAACATTAAAGTAACAATTTTAGTAAACAAATCTACTTTTAGTTGTGAGCTTGAAGTATAAAAGGCATAGGTTTCTCCACTCACAATTATTGACAGGTAGAAGCTGTTGCCATTAAGTGAAAACGAATGTTGAAGCAAAGTTTGCATATCCATGCTATGCAGAAATCAAAACCAATTTCCATACCACAAAGGATCTGGTAAAAGATTTATTTAGAACTAATTGTGTTAGTCGTGATTTGGTTTATTTGATTTGACGAACAAGGTGATCACTGATAGTTAACCGATAATAAATAATAAGAAACATTACAACATGAAAGTCTATTATCAACTACAATGACTGTTTGTTGCGTCAAAATGAACTTGATGCCTTGAGTGATTGGCGTTACATTAATAAAATGAATTTAAATGTCCCTAAGTGCAAAGTTATTTCATTCTGCAGAAATTGTAACGTTATTAAATTTCAATATACGTTGCTATTACTTAAGGTCAACTCCATATTGGACCTTGGTATTCTTTTGGAGTCTAGTCTAATTTTCACTCGGTATTTCTGTTTCATCATAAATAAAGCTTTAAAAATGTTAGAAGAATTACAGCCGATTTCAAAAATGTTGATTCTATTAAAATTCTCTACTTCTCGTGTCGTAGTATTCTAAAATATGCTTCTCCAGTTGGATCTCCATACTACAAAATATATGTAAATGCTTCTAAAAAAGTCCAAATCAAAATTTCAAAATACGCAGCTTTTATCAAACTTCACAATTGAGGAATTTAGAAATTACATTGGTTTTGAATCTTTACAGGAGCATAGGGATAAATTCGATGTTATTCTTCTGTACAAGATATTAAATAACACTATAAATTGTCATGAACTAGTTGCTCAAATAGGTCTATATGTACCACCTAGAAATTCTAGGCAACAAACAAGCTTCCCTTATTCATAGTTTTCATAGAACAATGGTATTAATTCGCTCATTTCTATAATAACTACAAACAGCAATAATAGTAAAATTGATCTATTTCGAAGTTCATTAAAATCCCTTTAAGCACCACTTACGAAATAGTTCCTTATCATAGCATATTTAAATGTGGTTAAGGTTACAATTATTATTTAGTTCGTACGAATAGTTCAGATATTTTTATATTGCCCGTGTATTAAAAATGTAAAAGACAAACTATCAAGTTTGGCAAAAATTTCAATTGAAAAAGAACTTTTAAACAAATTAATAAATACACAGCCATTTTATGATAACATCATCGACAAGTTTGCAAGTATGAAGGACAGAACAATTGATATTAGTCAGTGAGTTCAACTAGTATTTTTTGCTTAATATTTACTTACTTGTGGTTTTGTAATTTAAGGTATGTCATTCTGTTTGCAATTATAGATAAAATTAACTTTAATTATCACATAAGATGTAGCTCGCAGGTCAATTCGCTCAATCGCATTTAGTATAATCCATGGTTTTTATGGCGATTAACTTTCAAGAACTTTGTGTTGTGGTGTGCCACGACAGTTGTAACGAGGCTGGTGTGATCATAGCTATGGTGCTATAAAAATATTAACGTTCGAGTTCTGCAAATGGTCGACAGTTCCTCGTCTTGCCGCTGCCGCTTAAATTTGAAGTATTACTGGTAAGTACTTGAAGGTCATGCTTATATAATTTTTCCTCATATTTACACGTCCACTATTTCCATCATCTGTGGTTATCGAAGTTAACGCAAGACATGTATTATGTTCACTACTTATTTGTAAGGGTTCAGACTTATTTGTTGTATGACTGAAAAATTCAAAGAAGAGATTTTACCTAAATTTGTTTCATCTGTTCTTGAGGTCACAAACCGCCATTGACACCTTACAATGAGTCTGTACTACATTTTAGGTTATAAATTACTATCATATTTATTACTTTTCCCACGACTATCCAGTAATGCACTTCTTACGCATTTAAAAATGAATTAATAATAGTACTCATTATTCTGTAGCTGTATATAAATTCATAATTCAACATCTTTAACCAATCAGGAACATCCAAGTCGTGGATTATGATCATAATCCAATACCTCTGACCAATCAGTACAAACCTTCATTTTTCATAATCCACGCGGTATAATTTTCCTATCATGCAGAGTAGGCTGTTACACTTTGACATATGAAATTTTGCTTGTCAATGTTTGCAACATTAGTTAAAATATTTAGTATCTGATAATGAAGATTCGCATAGTCGTGGGAAAATTATAGTATTCTACTCGCGAGTTATGGCCATACTCATTCGGCTTATGCCGCGAACCCGTTAGGGCTCGCGACACAAACCTTCCAAATGAGTAATGGCTATCACAACTCGCTCGTTGAATAATATACTATTAATTTATTAAAAATTGTAAAATTCTTCTCTAAAAATTTTAATGTTACTCCAACTGCCATTTCTTAACAGCATTCCAATGTGAAATTTAATAGTTTAACAATAAATTAAAAAAGACCTTACTAGATGCATTTCTAAGCATACATTCATATAATTTAAAACATGAAAATACTTTATATTTTACATATTAAATAGTAACAACATTTTCTACTCTTGAAATTTTTACTAATGTTGCTAATGAATTACTAGAATGATCAAATTACCTAATAATTTAATTATAAAATTCTTCACTAAAATAATTTCTTTATCATTTAATGCAAGGACACGTGTGTACGCTCTCAAACAAATAATAATTTCAGTACATGCTTGAATTATAACCAATTCCCAATATTTAATAGAGCATTTAATAATGTACTAAATTTGAAATGAGATTCGTCTATTTGAGATACATAAAAAACAACAAATGCTCTACTAAATACTGAACCTCCTTACCAACTAGAGGTGTGCTCTGCACTCCCAACCTCAACTACATGTTCTACAAAATGGTGAAAATAAATAAACCTCCTCTATCTATTTGGATCCTTATTGCTGTAGAGTTTGGTTAGTAATCACGAAGCTTGTTTAACAACTATAACACCTGGTCGTGATTGTTGCTGTAACTGTATCGCTGTTGTAGAAGGAAACTCCAAAAATTGATTCATTTCCAGTTTTAGTAAACGATCTGATGTCCGAGTTGTTAATGCCAGCGGCATGTCTTGTGCACGACCTGGATGATTAGGTTCTTCAGCAAACATATGATCACCCTCTAAGTGACGTATTGCTTCAACTATTGTTTCTAAATTTTGGCGAGAGGTATTGGCAACATATATTCTACTAGGTGCGCTATCATCATTAGGTGAAGGTAAACGCTCTACTTCTACTTTTGGTTCTGCTTTTATTGCTGCTTCTAAAACAGATGGTAACTTTTGCTCGGGTGGTTCGGGAGATGGGCAGGGAGATACGTGTGGTGAACACACTACAGTTTGAGTATGTGTTACGGCAGGTATGCTGTCCACCGTTACAACCTGAAACAAAAATCCTATCATTAACACGATTTATATTTCTACAACTATAGATTTATTTATTTATATGACAAAATTCTACAATTGTGGTCACCATGATATTAGGAAAAAACAAATTTATTACTTTGTGCATATGGAACTTAAAAAAATAAATAATATTACCACAATTAGTTATTACAGTCTATTTTAAACAAAATTTAACTCGGGATCAAAACTGTTTTAGTGATATGAAACAGAAACTAGTATACAAGATGTCGTTTCTGAAGTTCCCACCAAATAGATGCAATTGTTTGTTATGCACCACAGGCTACATAAAGAAATCTAGCAATTATCACTTGGGAGTTGTGCATTATTTTGCTAAAAAGTGTTTTATTCTTTTAATGTTGCAATAAAATGTATATGGCTAACATTCTATACATTTAACTTAAAGCAAGTAAGTAAATTATAATTTGAAATATTGCGAATTATTATATATACTAGAAGTCTTGTAGTCCCTTCGGGACTACGTTGGGTGCCATTTACGCATTATACCAAAGTTCCATTGAATAGGCCAGTTGTGTGAGTTGAGTGAGTTGAGTGGGTTGAGACAACATAAAACCGACTTGGAAGAAGTTGATCGAATCAAGACAACTTCGCCTAGTTGACATTGATGAAACCACTTCGCCCTAGCAGACTTTGCCGAACCGACAACTGGGAGTTGATCGGATCAAGACCACTTCGCCCTAGTAGACTTTGTTGAAACGACAATTGGGAGACGACTAGAAGCGGTTTGTAGTCCCTACGGGACTACTTTGAATGCCTCTACTCGCTTTGTGGGCCACTTTCTTTACGCCCCACCATCTTTATTCCCTACCATTTTTGCGCACCGCGCTCTCTACGCCCCGCTCTCTCTACGCCCCGCTCTCTCTACGCCCCGCTCTCTCTAAGCCCCGCTCCCTCTACGCTGCGTCCTCTCTACACCCTGCACCCTCAACGCACCGCCCTCAATACGCCCCGCCCTCTCTACACTCCACCCTGTCTACGCCACGCACTCTCTACGCCACACACTCTTTACGCCACGCACTCTCTACGCCACGCACTCTCTACGCTTCGCACTCTTTACGCCCCGTCCTATCTACGCCCCGACCTCTCTACAACCCGTTCTATGTACGCCCGCTCTCTGTACGCCCCGCCTTCTCTACGACCCGTCGTCTTTACGCCTCGCCTTTTCTACGCCTCGCCTTTTCTACGCCTCGCGCTCTCTACACCCCACCCTAGTAGACTTTGTCAAAATCACTTCTGGGAGTCAACCGGATCAAGATTACCTCGCTCAAGTAGACTTTGCCGAAATCACACCGGGAGTCGATCGAATCAAGATCATTTTGCTCTAGTAGACTTTGTCGAAATCACCTCATGGAGTTGATCGGATCAAGATGACTTCGCCCTAGTAGACTTTGTTGAAATCACTTTAGGGAAACGATAGGATCAAGATGCTCTAGTAGACTTTGTCGAAATCACCTCGTGGAACAATCGGATCAAGACCACTTCGCTCTAGTATACTCTGTCAAAAACTCTTTGGGGAGTCAATCGGGCCAAGATCATTTCGCTGTAGTAAACTTGTCGAAATCACTTCATGAGTAGATCAGATCAAGATCACTTCGCTTTAGTAGACTTTGTCAAAATCACTTCGGGAAGTCGATCGGATCAAGACCACTTCGCTGTAGTAGAGTTTGTGGAAATCACTTCGGGGAGCCGACCGTATCAAGAACACTTTGTGTTAGTAGACTTTGTGTTGGTAGACTTTGTCGAAATTACTTCGGGGAGTCGATCGGATGAAGATCATTTTGCCCTAGTAGACTTTGTCGAAATCAATTCAAGGAGTCGACCGGATCAAGAGCACTTCACCCTAGTAGACTTTACCAAAGTCACTTTGGGGAGTCGAACGGACCAAGATCATTTCGCCCCAGTAGACTTTGTTGAAATCATTTCGAGGAGCTGATCGGATCAAGACCACTCCGTTCTAGTAGTTTTTGTCCAAATCACTTGAGGGAGTCGATCCGATCAAGACCACTTCGCCCTAGTAGTCTTTGTCGAAATCACTTGGAAGAGTCGATCGGATGAAAACAACTTCGCCTTAGTAGACTTTGTCGAAATCACTTCCAGGAGTCGATCGGATCAAGATCACTTCGTCCTAGTGGACTTTGTTGAAATAACTTGGGGCGTCGATCGGATCAAGACCACTTCGCTCTAGTGACCTTGTCCAAATGATTTCGGAGAATCGATCGGATCAAGACCACTTCGCCCTAGTGACTTGTCGAAAGCACCTCGGGGGAGTCGATTGGATCAAGATCATTTTGTCATAGAAGACTTTGTAAAAATCAGTTAGTGGGAGTCGATCGGATGAAGATCGCTTCGCCATAGTATGCTGTCAAAATCATTTTGGGAAGTCGATCGAATTAAGACCACTTTGCCCTAGTAGACTGTCGAAGTCACTTCGGGGAGTTGATCAAGATCAAGATTACTTCGCCCTAGTAGTCTTTGTCAAAATCACTTCGGGGAGTCGATCGGGCCAAGATAAGTTCGCCCTAGTAGAGTTTGTCGAAATCATTTCAAAGAGTCGATCGGGCCAAATAAAAATCGATACATGCAAACCAATCAAAATTAAGCAATATTTATTAATTGTTGCCAATGTTACACATGAGTACATTTGTAATAACGTGTTTGCAAATAGCATCTTATGTTAAAGATAACCTTCACCTGAAGTGTATGCAATTAATTTTGCCATTAGTGATTTAGATAAAAAGAAGTTTTTTCTATGCCGCAATATGCGTTTAACATTTCTCAATTTAAATTTAGAAATGAGTGTAATTCGTATACGTAAGCGGTATTGAATTTAGGTTTTACGCTCGGAAGCTTTGTGTTTCAGCACATATTTGGAATTTTATAAGGACTTTTAGTTAACGTAGACAACCGCTTGGTTCTACCTTCTCTGTACATCATGCTGCCTCATTACTACGTATTAGGTATGCTCGCAAGACAAAGTTGTTAATTGCCGTTAATGTAAATAAGGAAGAATTAACTTACTGTAGACAGTTGTAGAACGTTTATAAATTTTGTTTGAGTAAATTTTCCTTTAGACGTTAATGAAATTTCAATATAAAAAAAAAGTATTTGTATTTATGATTATGAATACTGAAGTTGAAAATACGTATGAATTTTTTCAATTGTTTTTTATTCTTGATTTTTGATGTTTGCTAAAAGAAAAGTGTCATAAGTGAATCTTAAATAAACAAATATCAAAGGAATGCAGGACGTTTACTATGTTTGTATTTAAAATAAATGAAATATAGAAGAAATTCATAACCAAAACGCTTGAAATGTTAAAGTTTTCAATTAATGTTAATGTAAATAAGGAATAGTTAACTTATTGTATACCATTTTATAGGGGGTTATAAAGTTTGTTTGGCTATTTTACGCATATTAGACGCTTGTCGATGTTTAAAAAAATCAACAAAAAATAAAGAAGAAATTAATTTAATTGTGCATTGAACTACCGAGGTTGCGTATGGTAGACGGAAGAAAGGAAAGATAATCTATTTTTAACTTTTTCATATAATTTTGCTGAATACTAACAATAATAGCAATTGATTTCCTTAATAGTACCTATGATGCGACGTTTAACTTTAAGTAATGTAAATGATAATATTCTGTAACTGTACTGAAATATTTACCTAACTGTTTAAAGTAATTAACGATTTCTTCTATTTTATTTGTTTTTTATACCATTGTTGTGTGTTGTACAATAGGAAAAGCAGTGGAAAACCTATTTTGAACTCAATTTTAACCTTAATACTACCTTAAACTGTAAACAATAAAAACTAAAAAAGTATATACAAAGCGCGGGTAGACGGAGGTGTTAGCCTTACGCTAACGAACCTTATTTTGTAGAAAATCTTTTGGTTGTATACGTGTAGTAGTCGAAGCCTCAAAAGATATATAGCGTTTTCTAAATTATTTACGTAGACTTGAAATTTTTCAGATGTTTTCGGTAATAAACGTCAAATTAAATTTTTAACTTTTTGTGTTTAAAATAGACCGCGTCTATTAATGTGTGATGCTTTTTTATAATCAGAATTAGTAATTATCAGTACCATAAAGAATTATCATGTAATTTAGATTTAATTTTTGGAAATTTGTAAATTAACTGTGTGTTAACAGAGTTTCAGATAGTGCGTACTCGTGCTTCTAGGTCGTAACATAGGTTAGATGAGTTAGTATATATGCGCCACTTCCTGTTTATAAGATGTTGCCGTCTTTGTTCGCCATTTTGGAGGATAGTGTTGATACTTCCTATGAAATTATAGGTTTGGTTAGCATCTATACTATATGGAAAAGGTTAAAAACCCTGCTATGGTTTACATCTAAGAATGCATTGCAAATGTATTTGAAAGCTTATAGATGCAAAAATTTATATTTCCATATTTCACTCAAATGAATTACATACACACATTATGTATGTACATAAGTCAAATTAATAAAACTGAAAATATAAGTTTTGTACATCATACATGCATTTTAAGAAATGAAATAGACATTTTGCCAAAATATATTATTGGCTTATTGCATATTACAGGAAGAAGAAAACTGATTTCAGGTACAAATGACAAATACAACAAAACACGGGCCATTGGCATACAAATTAAAAAAATAATCATGGAAACCTAATTTTATTCTTATAAGGATTAGAAAATCTATGCCTAGTGGCATTCTTATTTCCACAACCTCTCACATAGTAGAGAAAGCATCCATAATCCACGATCCGGATAAAAATATGTAACCCATTATTTTACCATTTGTTACAAAAACTAATAAATATGAATCTCCTCTAAATACAGTAATGTATAAACAAACACCAAGCTCTAACTTTAAGATACCAGTTTCTCGTAAGTTTCAGTTTTACAATAAAGTATTTGCCCATGGAATATCGGTAGGTATGTAATAACAACATTGACGGTGAAATAAGTACCTATAAAAAGAATAGTAATGTAATCTTAAGTAAAACTAATGGTGTTTTTTAATCACATACGTGGATATATTCAAGAAGTCGAATATTATTATCACAATTCATAATAAATTTTTGGAAATGCAGCAAATCAAATTAAACAATCTTTGAATAGCGCTACGGTTAGATAAACAATAATTCTAAACGTCAAATTAATGTCAAATAAATGACAATCATAATTGCAGTCGAAATTGTGGGCGCCATCTATTCGGATAGTGTTAATACTAAAATGCGCCAACATAATCGTCTATAGAGTGCCACCATCGTAGTACGTAATCTGCTTTTGACATTTCTCAAATAAATTACACAAATCGCAGCAAAAGTTTTAAATAAAGATGTAGACTTTATGGTAGATGTAATATTTTTTGGTACACATTAGAAATATGTTAAGGATTGTATACCAATTTGTGAAACCAACTCAATCGTATGTTCATCAACGCAAATGTACCGGTTTTAGCTCTGTGCGTTTGGGTTTTAAGATCGTAAAATATCAACGGTTTTTTGGGTTTTCTACACATATAAGCGAATACGTTTCTGCAAGTTGGACAATATCTGAAAAGTAAAGGTTGGAAATGGTTCTTGACTAAATGTAATTAATAAATTATAGATTGTAGATCGCACTGAAGCATATGAAAAAAAGTGTTGGTTTATTTAATGCATATTGTTAAATAAATGATATTGCATGTTTTAAAAAGCATCATAAAATTAAATTAAAAAAATGAATTTTACTGGGTATTGAACCAGCGGAGTTAAGATTCGTAACCAGAGACGTTGGGCTTGCGCTGTCGAGGAGATGTATATTGAAATCGCGTTGGTTGTATACTTGCTATGCCCAATGTCACATAAGAAAGTACATCGTCTTAGGAATAAATCACGGTCTATTGTAATTGTTCGGGCGACTCCGTATATAAACGTCAAATGAAATAAGTATGTATTTTTCAAATAAATAGCTGGTGTATATTAAAAAGCAATGTTTTCGTATAATTGTAGTGAATTATCAGTAGTTTTAAATTATATTAGACGAATTATAAATTTAATTTTGAGAAATTTTAAAAGAAATGTGTAATCATAGATTTTGAATGTACATATTCGTTCGCTTCCACCGGCTTTCGGAACCTGTTTTTGACATTTCTAAAATAAATTATACAACTTTTAATACCTGTTTTAAGAAAATACTATACCACCAGCTTGCAAATTGTTAATAATTCAGGTTTTAGAATACGAATAGCGTTGTTTGGTATATATTAGATATTTTTTAACGCCCGAATACGAATTTTAGAAACCAACTCGATCTTTTTACTCTCTCGTACCAACGCTAACGAAACAGTTAGCGACCTCGTCGTACGGCCCGTTCGGTTTTTAGATCGGAATTTTTTGAGGGATCCAAGCTTTTTTAACACGTTAACGAATACGTCGCTTCAAATTAATCTTTTCCCGGAAAATCCTTATTTCTCCGCAAGTTATCGGTTTTCCGCCATAAAAACCGGCCTATCCTAAGCACGCAAAAATTCTCCACCCAACCACCATTCGCCCGCGCCCCAACTCCGAAACCCTCGGACGCAAATCCCAATAAGCGATCGATTTGCGCCTCTCAACTTTAACACAAAGACGGGCGTACAAAACTTATAGTTATTAGATGGGATCAAGGCCACTTTGCCCCATTAAACTTTGTCGAAATAACTTCGGGGAGTCGATGGCACCAAGATCACTCGACCTAGTAGACTTTGTCGAAATCACTGCGGGGAGTTGATTGGATCAAGATCACTTCGCCCTAGTAGACTTTGTCGAAATCACTTCGGGGAGTTTATCGGATCAAGATCACTTCGTCCTAGTAGACTTTGTCGAAATCACTTCGGAGAGTCGATCGGATCAAGATCACTTTGCCCTAACAGACTTTGTCGAAATCACTTCCAGGAGTCGATCGGATCAAGCTCACATCGCCCTAGTAGACTTCGTTACAACAACAATTGGGAGTTGATCGGATCAAGGCAACTTCGCCCTAGTACATTTCCTTAAAACAACTTGGAGTGGTCTAGCGTATCTAGATCACCTCGCCCTAGTTGTAAACTTCATAAAAAAATAAAAGCTCTATGCAATGTAAATTATGGAAATGTAGGTTATAAATATTTTATAAACATAGCATTCGAAGGGATTTTTAGCAATGTGAACAATATTGTTACGTATTGTTATTTACATAAAATAAATAACGTAGATATAAAAGAGCAACGGATATTATATACAGTGGTTAAATAATCGATTGCAATAAGCAGTAATTGTAGAAAGTTTAACCAACTGTTGTTTAACAACTCAAGTCATGTTTCTGAACGTACCCTGGTCTGTGAAAGTTATCGAAATTAGGTGATTGCTTTAGTTTAATTCAATTAAAAATATATCAAGTTACTTGTGTATAATAATATGTGGAGTAGTTATAAATAGTTGAAAGTAATATATACAAAGAAACAAAATAAAAAGAATATTCCTCTTTTCAAATTAAGAAACATGCGTATTTTGTTATGAGTGTATCTTATTGTCACACGTTGCACATCGCACGCGGTTTTTTGAAACGTATAATTTAAAACAAACATTACTCTTTTAACACATAATTGAATATTTTACTGCAATTTGGACAATTTCAGAAAAAGCTAAAACATTGAAAATTGTTGTTTGAGTAAATATAACTTATAATTGAGAGATTGTAGAATTCACTGATTTGGTTTTTATATGAGTATTGTTAAATGAATAGGTTATAAATGTTGTTGGGGTTTTTGTTTATGTATAATGAATGCCATTGGTTGTTTAAAAAGTCAATATGAAATTAAAAGAAAAGTAAACGTTACTGAACACCGAACCACTTATGTTGCGAATGGAAGACGGACCTCTTAACTCGGAGACATCAAGGTGACGTTTATTGTAATCCCGTTGGCCCTATACCTGCACGAGATCACGTCACATAAGAAATATAGCGATTTCTGACCAAATTTTGAAAACCAATTCGATATTCCTTCTCTCTTTCACTAACGGTAACCGAACCGTTGTCGGCTTCGTCGCACTGTTCGTTCGGATTTTCAGATCGGAACATTTCGAGGGATCCTAGCTTTTTTAATACGTTAGTGAATATGTCGCTTCAATCTAATAAATTTCAGGAAAACCCTTATTCCTCCCTTAGTATTGGGTTTTTCACGATAAAAACCACACACGCAAAAACTTCCCACTACACCAAGACCCACCCGCACCCCTAACACAAACCCCCTCAGACACAAATCCCTATTAGGGATCGATTTGCACCTCTCAACTTTAACACAGACGGGCTAGACGGTTTTTAAGATACAGAACAAGTAGAATGCACGTTAATCTGAAACTACCATTTTTAATAATTATTGAAGATATTTATGGTGATGAAAACTACTTTTATTTCTCAATATAATCCCCTGCTACATTTTTATGCTTTCCAACATTTCACTAGCACTTGAATACCAGTAGTGTAACAAAAATTTACCATTACATCGAAACAATGATACGACTGACAAATTTTCTGCATAACCTTAGATAAAGAGAGGAATGGTAACCAACTCCATCATAGGTAGAATTAGCCGCTAAAAAAATCATAAATTAGAAGAAAGGAACGACTCCATCTTTGTCTTCTTCTTCATCCTATTTAATTCTCCAAATATTACTATAGATAGTGATGATGTTGAGACTTTGCGAGTTCTCAGTCTCCGTAAATCACACGTTTGATGGGGTTTGTTTGATCACGTGACAGATACGAGCAACTACATTACTAGGTGTTGTAAAGTGCGTTTGTTTATATAGCAATGAATGATTTGTTTTTAATACTGTTTTTTTTATAACAAATTCATTTTTATTGTAAAGACAAGTATTAGTGATAGTGATTCAGATGGAACTGAAAACACAGGCGATAAAAACAAAAAAAGGAGTTCGTCATCAATTGAAACACGATACTAAAAAACAACTTCGGCTTTAGGGTATGGAATATGTGAGTACTATTGTTAATGCCTTTTAATAGTTTAATTTATTATACATATAAATTGCATATTAGTTGTAGAAATTATTAAGTACCGCCTTGACTTGTACATAAGTAACACCCATCATTCACGGTCCAATACGAACCAACCCGAACTTTAATTCCTTTAGGTTCCTGCCGTAACGTTATAAAAGAGTCGTTCTCGAACTTTGTGCGCAACACGTCGCGTGTTACAGATGACCAGTCAAAACCTACATTAAGGTAACAATTCGCCCAAGTGCGTGTCGTTTTTCGTTGTGAACAATAGCTAGCATTGGCATTAAAACATTAGTGCTTCACATCATTATCAACCTCTATTTATCTACAGTCCACATTGAAAAATTGAAGATATCAACAGCAGACATTTAGAAGTTTACCGGCGTGATTGTAAGTATTAACCAGTGTACGTTATTTCTTTTTAATCTGCACGGCATACTGTACATTTATTGGTCCTTCAAGCCGGATGTGTTATTAGTTTAATTGACATTTGTACACGTTGTTGTTTTTTCGTTTGAACATTATTAATTATAGTTATCGGACATTTTAATATATAACATTAGCAAAACAGACAAGTTTCGTTTACGCGTGAAGTTATATATCATTAAAAGTGTATTTACGGCAATTGGACGCTCATTCACATTCATCATAAAATTCCATTCCTATAAGTTCTTAACAAAGATTTATGGACAAGGTGGTACGATTTTCAAATTTACCTTAAATTTCGTTTAGCAGACAAATAGTTTGGACATTAACATTCCTAAAGCTCAGCAAGCAGAAAAACCACTTTCGGTTCTTTTGTATTGGAAAGGCAAGCTATTAACTCAATACACATGCAGGTATAGGGGTTTAATCCTGCAAACACACAAATTGTTAAGTACTCTCACACTTGCATATTGTGAAAGATATTCGTTTATTTTCACATATAAAAGTTGGTTGGCTAGCTATATTTCTAGCAAGTGGTTGTATTGTTACAAAGGGTACAATTTCCATGAAAAAGGTCATTATTGAAATTGAGTTTAGTTTAAGGTGAATTCTGGTTATACATTTCTTAGGTTCATTAGTTAAATATTAAACCATGTCTAAATTAAGCTTTGATAGACTTTTAATTGATGCAAGTTATGTTGCTGAGAGGTTAGTTTCATATTCTAACACTTTAGCAAAGCTTGAAAAATCAGGAGAACATTTAATCACTGTTAAAATTATGTTAGAAAATGCAATTAAAATTTCACAGAAATTTAATAACAATTATAAAACTACACCTTTAGAGAAAAGAAGTGATGCTGAATTAGATCAATTGAATTCGTTTCGTTCAGATATAGACCAGCATTTAATAGCAATTAAAGTTATAAACGCGGATTTTCAAGCTCGTTTTGGAAACGCAAGTTTGTCTCAACAATCTAATGCCGCAATAGGTTTTCACGGTAATATTAAATTGCCAAAAATTAATTTGCCTCGTTTTTCAGGGTGTATAAAAAATTGGAGTAGTTTTCGAAGTGTATTTGATAATCTGATTTATTCAAATTCAAGTTTAAATAATTGCAAAAAATTCATTTTTTTACTCGATTCATTGGATGAAGATTCCAAAAATTGTATTAGACATTTATCTGTAACAAATGACACATTTGAGATGGCATATAACATTTTGATCGAAAGATATGAATCTCGTCGTCCTATCGTCAATAATTATTGGTCAGCCTTGGAGAATGCACCTAAGGCTAAAGCAAACTCGTCAGTTGAACTTAGGGATTTGGTCAATTGCTTTGCTGAAAATTTTGCAGGTTTACATCAAACAAACATAGATCTTTTAGATTTTGTAAAATTTAATTTGTTATCCAAAAAATTAGATTCACAGTTTCTAAAAACATTTGAATTAGAAAATACGGAGGAAATTCCGACGTATGATCAATTGAAATCTTACATAGAAAAGCATTTCAAGGATTTAGAAGTGAGTAACATGGTTGTGTCGGTATCAGACAAATAAGTTAAATTGGAACAAAGGCTCCCTAACAAAATAATTAGTAATAATTTGGAAAAGCGTCGTCCTTTTTACTCAAGCAGTCATACATCTCGTACATCATTAGTAACAACCTCACCTAGTGAAAAGTGTTTATTGTGTGATACTTCTCATGCATTATTTCAGTGTCAGAAATTTTTGGAAAGATCGCCGCAAGAGCGATATGAGGTTGTAAAGCAGAAAAATCTTTGCTTAAATTGTCTTCGTAATACTCATTTGGCTAATAATTGTATATCAAGATCAGTTTGTCGTAAATGTAACAAACTTCATAACACATTGTTACATTTTGACAAACCTTTTATTGAACAGAAAAAAGTTGTATCGTCATCAGTGAATCAGTGTGTTACTACTTCTAGTACAAGTACTTTGTTTACATCTCGTACTTCTAATGCAGTTACTCTGTTGACTACAGTACAAATAGCAGTGTGTGATGGGTTTGGCAAAGCGCAAATAGTTCGAGCATTATTAGATGGGGGAAGTATGGAAAGCTTCATCACAGAATCATGTCGTAAAAGCCTTGCATTAAACAAATCAAAGGTCGCAATGAAAGTAGAAGGTTTAGGACTCTCATCGTCGTATATTTCTGGTGCATCATCGTGCAAAATCAGGCCTAAAGGCAAACTATACCCTCAATATGATGTAGATGTTTTCGTATTACCAGATATTTGTAATAAATTACCTTCATCACCTTTAAGATCAAACGTATGGGCACATACAACAGATTTGGAATTGGCAGATTTTCATTTTGATAAACTTGGCCCTATTGACATGCTCTTGAGGGCAGACATTGTTGCTCATATTTTATTAAATGGAATTCGCAAGGGTCATAGAAATGAACCTGTTGCCATTAACACAACGTTTGAGTGGATTCTGACAGGAAAAGGAGTATCTCCTGTTGCTTCGTGCATATCATTATGTGCTGTTATCCAACCATTACAATCAAATATTCGTCGATTTTGGCAGCTGGAAAACATCCCCGATTCAAACAAGTTGTCTCCCGATGAAATAGCTTGTGAAAAACATTTTATTGAAAACTATTCACGAGATCAAGATGGTCGTTTTATTGTTTCATTGCCCTTCAAAGGTATCGAACCACATTTCGTTAATTCGCGTGAAGTTGCACTTCACAGATTTATGTCTTTGGAACGTCGGTTAGAAAAACACCCTAATTTATATGATTTATATAGAAATTTTATGCATGATTATTTAGACAGTGGCCACATGACTGTCATTTCGCCTAAGGTTGTTTATTCGTCTGATTCATCCGTGTATTATATACCTCATCATTCTGTCGTCAAACCCGAGAGTATTACCACAAAACTCCATGTTGTGTTTGATGCTTCAGCATCAACCCCTAGTGGAAATTCGTTAAATGACCATTTATTGGCTGGTTCTCCTCTTCAGAAGGATATTATGGCATTATTACTACATTTTCGTTCGCACACTGTAGTTTTGACAGCAGATATTAAACAAATGTACAGGCAAATATTGCTCTCTCAAAATCATCGTGACTATCAGAGAATACTTCGGAGATTTCATTCATCAGGACCACTTTTGGATTATCGTTTAAATA
The DNA here is from genome assembly GCA_036346225.1 of Platerodrilus igneus. Lineage (NCBI taxonomy): Eukaryota > Metazoa > Arthropoda > Insecta > Coleoptera > Lycidae > Platerodrilus > Platerodrilus igneus. The sequence continues at coordinate 5,154,892 of JARFIW010000559.1, forward strand.
CAGTAACTTATGGAGTTACTTCAGCCCCGTTTTTAGCCTTGCGAGTTATCCAAGAACTTTCTCATTTGGAAAATCTCGTTTTCCTCTCGCATCAAAAGTTTTATCATCGGACACATACGTGGATGATTTGCTTACTGGGTGTCAGTCTGTTGATGAAGCAAAACGTCTTATTGTCGAACTCAATCAACTTTGCACATCTGGAGGTTTTGTTCTACGCAAATGGAATAGCAACATTGCTACAATGTTGGAAGATTTACCAAAGGAATTGTGTTATCAGCAAGCATTTGCATTTGAAGATACTACTAACATTTCACAAAAAATTTTAGGTTTACAATGGCAACCCGCTTTAGATGAATTTGATTTTTGTGTTAATGTCGTTGACCGTCCCTGCACAAAGAGGAACATGGTTTCAGAAATCGCACATATTTTTGATCCACTTGGTTTATTATCGCCCGTGGTATTTTATGCAAAACATATTATTCAACATTTATGGATTTTAGGCATCGGGTGGGACGACAGTCCACCTATAAATATTGCTTCAAAATGGAACACTTACGTACAACAATTGCTTGAGTTGCCCAAAATAAAAATCCCTCGCTGGGTTATTTTGGAGAAATATAATAAGTTACAAATACACGCATTTTGTGATGCCTCGGAAGCAGGCTATGCTGCTGCAATTTACTTTCGTTGTTCTGATGATCATGGCAATATTAAAGTTTCATTGGTATGTGCAAAGTCCAAGGTTGCACCTACAAATCGCATAGCATTAACCAGATTAGAGCTGTGCGCTGCAGTTCTGTTATCAAAACTTGGTAAAATTTGTTAAAACTAATTATGAAGGTCGTTTATCGTTTGATGATATTTTTGCATGGTCAGATTCCACAGTTACATTATCATGTATTCGCTCGTCATCCTACAATTGGAAAACTTTTGTGAGTAATCGCATCTCGCACATTCAAGAACGAGTTTCGCCTTCATCATGGTTTCACATTAAATCACAAGAAAATCCTGTGGATTGTGCATCGAGTGGACTTTTTGCTTCTGAATTGATTAATCATCGATTATGGTGATCAGGTCCGCCATGGTTGAAACTCCCAGAGGATCATTGGCCATTGAACACCGAACCTACTCATATTAATTCGTCACATATAGAGATTGAAAGGCGTACAATGTCGTTGAATGTCGTCGTTTTAGACAATTTTTTGGATTCGCTATTAACAAAATTGTCAGATCTACAAAAGGTCCTGAGAATAATTACATATGTTTGTCACTTTATTCACAATTTGAAAGTTCCCAAGAAATCTCGTTTGAAATTGGCGGAAAATATATCAATATCTCAACAGCAGGACGCACTTCATTTGTTAATCAAAAGAATGCAAACAGAAACTTTTGATCAAGATATACAAAATATTCGTGCTGGTAAATTGTGTATTAAACAACTTCGTCGTCTCAGTCATTTTCTTGACAGTCGCGGTTTGTTGAGGGTGGGCGGTCGACTAAAAAATTCAGATTTGCCTTACGATGCAAAATTTCCTATTTTGATTCCACGTTCACACCGTTTAACAGAACTTATAATTTTCGATTGTCATAAGAAATATTTACACCCAGGTGTTCGGACTACACATTGTTTATTGGTTCAGAACTTTTGGATATTGTCTGCAAGGCGTGCTATTCAAAGTTGTTTAAAATCTTGCATTCGTTGTTTTCGCACAAAACCTGTGGCATTTACTCCTCCCATGGGTGACCTGCCTGTTGCTAGAGTCAGTCCTGGCAAGGCATTCTTACACACGGGTGTGGATTATGGTGGTCCATTCTCCATCACAATGAGTCGTGTTAGAGGCTCAAGGTCATTAAAAGCTTGCATATGTTTGTTCGTTTGTTTTAGTACTAAGGCTATACATTTGGAATTAGCTTCCAGCTTATCAAAAGAATCATTTATCGCAGCATTACGTTGTTTCATTGCACGCAGAGGCAGATGCGTACAACTCCATAGCGATTGTGGAACCAATTTTGTTGGTGCGGCAAACGAATTATCGCAACTGATGCAGCAGTCAGCAGAATCCGAAGGCATCAAGTTTGTTTTTAATCCTCCCTCTTCTCCTCACTTTGGCGGTTTGTGGGAAGCTGGTATTAAGTCCGTAAAATCTCACTTGAAAAGGTCAATTGGAGATCAAATGCTGTCCTATGAGAAATTTCTTACAGTTTTAGTGCAAATAGAATCAATTTTAAATTCTAGACCACTCTGTCAATCAAGTAGTGGCCCAACAGATTTTTCATACTTGACTCCCAGTCACTTTCTCAACGTCGAACCTGTATCAGTCATACCGGACCCAAACCTCATTGATACCAAGTTGTCATATCTTAACCGTTGGCAACTTATCCAACGCCTACAGCAATCGTTTTGGAAAGGTGGCACCTTGAGTATTTGCATACATTGCAACAAAAGGTGAAATGGTGTTCAACCAAGTCATTAGCCAAAGTTGGAATGTAGTTTTTATAAAAGATGATCAGGCGCCTCCATTATCTTGGCATTTAGGTCGAATCGAAGAACTGTACCCAGGTACTGACGGGGTTTCTCGTGTTGCTTTAGTAAGAACGGCTAGCGGTCTCATCAAGCGATCGTTAGTCAAACTTTGTCCTCTTCCCTTGGAAGACAATTCATAATTTATTGTATTGGTGTTATATAGTTTAATTAGATAATTACCTATTCATTTGATTTTGCTCATTTATAGAAAATAAGTGTTTTTACTCTTATTTTGGTGGACGGTATGTTAATGCCTTTTAATAGTTTAATTTATTATACATATAAATTGCATATTAGTTTTAGAAATTATTAAGTACCGCCTTGACTTGTACATAAGTAACCCCCATCATTCATGGTCCAATACAAACCAACCCGAACTTTAATTCCTTTTGGTTCCTGCCGTAACGTTATAAAAGAGTCGTTCTCGAACTTTGTGCGCAACACGTCGCGTGTTACAGACGACCAGTCAAAACCTACATTAAGGTAACAATTCGCCCAAGTGCGTGTCGTGTTTCGTTGTGAACAATAGCTAGCATCGGCATTAAAACATTAGTGCTTCACATCATTATCAACCTCTATTTATCTACAGTCCACATTGAAAATTTGAAGATATCAACAGCAGACATTTAGAAGTTTACCGGCGTGATTGTAAGTATTAACCAGTGTACGTTATTTCTTTTTAATCTGCACGGCATACTGTACAACTATAACAAGAAAACTATACCTGCTAGAACTAATATCGGTCATTGCTTGTTAATGCAGCCATAGTGTGAGTGATAGAAATTTGTGTTTGCAACAGTTGTTTTTTACTAGACGTTCAAAAAATGTATAGGACACCTTTTGATAGGGTTAATCGAAAGTGTGTCTCCATTATGTAAATGACAAAAGTCAGCCACGCCATTCAAGCATGATAATCTTTTCAAGTATCACGTTATAAAAAACGGTCAATGCATCCTCGTGCGCAAGCGTGCATCCTGTACCATATTAAAAACAATGCCCTATTCAAACTAACAATTCCACTGTCAAAAAATGCAAAATCTCCGTAATAACTTCAGAGGCAGGCATGGGTACCATGGCAATGCCATTCTACAAAATATTCTCTGCACTATTAATGTCGACATTGCATCTTTTCCATTAAAAGAATTGCACTACCGTACTAGAAAAAAGACATCAAAGTACTGACTTCAAAGTCAAAATACGTTGCAAACTTTTTTGCAAGAAAAGTTACAAACTAGCTGGACGAGTGAAGTATGATTTAGTTAGAAATTATTACAAACAAAACCATAGTAAAGATATGGTCACCCACAAATTGATGTTTGTTCTTTGTGATAAGCAGGAGACAAAAATTATATTGCTGTACCTCAATCACAATGCAAAACGAGTTGCAATAGCAGAAGGGATGGTTCATCTTCGTTCTGTCAAAAAATTTTACACGAAGCAAGAGGAGGTGGTGGAAATGAGCTCCTACAACACGGAGGTCGGGGCCATTGTGCTCAATTACATGTAAAATCTCACTGCCAAAAATTACCATGCAAGAAATGTTCTATTCAGGAAAAAGTTGGCTGTCTTTTGTGTACATGACATCAAAATAGAAACACGTGATTTCCTAAGTGAGGATCTAATGAAGTGTGTAGCTAAAGATTTGGCTAAAAATACAGAACATGAGCCCTAAAATCAAGAATCTTTGTGTTTCTTTTAGTGATGCTTGTGGATGCCAAAACCAGAACAATAAATTGGTTCGTTTTTATGGTATTGGTTGTGGGACGGTGCAGAAAAATTTATCAATATTTTCTGATATGAGGTCACTCGTTCCTGCAGTACTACAGAAATTTTGGTACTGCTAAAAAGAAAATAAGACGTAAGCACAGCATTTACGCATCGTATGAGTACGTGGACCTAATAAAAAAGGCAAAATGGAACACATACAAGGTGACCCAGATTACCTATAGTGAATATGTTGGATTTTAAAACTAGGTGGCTAAAGTTCTACAAAAAGATCTTGTTATCTATCGACAAGTCCACAAAGTTTTCGATTACAACATACAGACACCACCTTGTATGTTCTGCATCGGTTGGCTACCTCACTGCATTAGAATTTATTGATGGCTAGATTAACCACGCCTTTTTACAAAGGAAACCAGTGAAAACATATCCCCAACAGCTGAATCTACATATCGAACACACGTACTCAACAAAAACCTCCGTCAATTACAAGAAGGTCAATGACCTGAAAAACTTATTGCCGTACATTCCATCAGATAAATCGGCATTTTTATGAAGAACTTCTTACAAGACCAATAAGTGAGCGGGATCTTGAGAGTGGGAGTGAGGAGGACGATTAACAGCTTTACAAAAGTTTTTCGTTCTATTTTACTCAGCACTTCAGCAAGTTTTTCAACAGCAATAACAAAAATTTCTTAATGTAATGACACAAATAAACTATGATTTTTCATTTTATATATTTATGATTCATTTTTAAATAAAGGTTAGTTCAAAATGTTTTTTGTTTGTTCTCCCTAATTTTTTCATGAGTTTAAAGAAAGAAACAATTCCAGTAAATTAGTTAAATTAATTTACAACAACCAGCACAGATTTTGCCAATACAGCAATGAAATGTGTTGGCTGAATACTCAACCAATACTAGAAATGCATCGGTTCTTGAAAATACATTCATGGGATGACGTTACTATTTTTTATTTCTCAAAAATTAGGTTTTGGGATATGTTCCTTTCTCAAACTACTAATTCAGTTGCTGTTAAAAATGCTGGTCTCTTAGGAACGATTTCAAAGATTCAAACAAGATAAAATCACTGGGAGCAAGTCCAGCCTGTGACAAAGGTTTATTAGTAACTCCTATTCAAGAACTTGTAGCAAGCATGTCATGTGGTAACGAATATGCAGGCTTGCACTGTCTTGTCAAAACAGTACATCTTTAATAATCCAACTAGACCTTTTTTTGTTTTGGAATGTTGAATCTTGACAAATTTTATAGTAAGACTCACTATTAATATTAAAAAACAAAGCTAATGAAGTCATTGTTATCCCAAAATACCTAAGCCACATCTTTTGTCCACAGAAGCATATGTTTAAAAAATTTTGGAAGCTAATCACAACTAATCAGAACCGTATTGTGAATAAATCTTGCTCGTTTTTAAGCCTTCATTTACAAGCAATTTCATTACAACACACTGTTCCACATATGCAATCACTACATAGAACACCATGTGTTTCATGACCATCACTTATTGTTGCTTAATGAATTTTATATCGGAGCAGCAAGGTCTTTATTATTCAGTGTTTCAATTAGCAATACAATAAATTATTAGTATATAACTCATTAGACAAATTACTGCAAATACACTGGTATAATATAAATTCACAATCAGCACTAGATGTTTATCTAATTGAACAAAATAAATTTTTCCTATAAAAGACTGTATTTTAATTGCTGTATACAGTTTAATTGATAAGTAAAAAGCTCTTAATAAAAACTATGCGTTAACCTTATATAGTTAAGGAGTCCACGCCTCTTCAGGGCAACTCAAAATTTAATTATCTTCACGTTCATTTCACCCGTAATAACACTAATCCCAAAATTACTTAAACGAATGTTAGGTGTAATATAATAAATATAATATAATATAATATAAATATAAATAAAATGTTACCGCAAATTCCTAAGACTAAAGATTCTTTGAGAAAATTGTAATATAAGATAAAACAAAATGCTAAAGTACCTTTATCAGTTTTTTCTAGAAATGCCATGCTAATCGAGAAAAAACGGCAACATGTCATTCTATGACCATTTTTAATAAAGAAATTATTTATTTTCTAAGAACCTGTTACATAATTTATAAAAACACATTTACATACCTGTAGCGAAATGTCCTCGGGTTCCTCAGTATTTGATAACTGATACAGTTGGGTATGATGATAAAGCTGATCTTCTAACTGCCGTACTTGTTCTTCTAATACAACTCGTATACCACGTTCACGATCTAATTGACGCTGTAACTCAGAAGGTGATTCTACTGAATCCACAACTGTCACAGACATCATACCAATCGATTCTGAGGGTACAGGATCAGCACATTCATCGCTATTTGTTTCTGGCAGATTATTTTGCAACATAACGTCAGTTTTACGTTTCTTCGGAGGCAACTCCCCAACTTCGTGCTGATGTTGATATACTAATCGTTTTAACTGGCAGTTCTGTGACAACAATCGTGTTTTTTCTTGTTCCAAAGAATATATGTATTCTGCTGTTTGTTGAAGAATAGCAGCCTGTAAAAACAGAAAAAAAATGTTAATACAAATATGCACAAAAGTTTCAAATATTACAGAACAAACAAGACATTATATAAATCAGTACCAGAAAGTAAGAAACCTATCGACACAAGTTTTTATTGAAGATATATTAAAAATAGTTTAAGATTAAATAAAATATGTTACCAACTGTAAACTATTATATGCAAGCTGCCTCGTAAACTTAGAAAATTACAAGGTTGTACTGAGTAGCTTAGTGATTTAAAATTTGATGGAGATCTCAGACCTTAAAATAATACACATATGTATATTGTAAGAAAAACTCGATTTTCAATAACAACAATTCTTTATTTTCAAACAGATTATACAAGCCTGCCCATAAAATTTCTAAAAGCTCACACAACAATGTCCAAACTAATCAATAACACTACAAACATAATCTTCTTAAAATACGATTCTATCTTCTTAATTAATTTAATCTTGAAGCACTACAATTACTTTATATACTCAACACTAATTATTAGTTTTCCACTACAATATTTTATATCCAAACTAATTTATACCGACAGTACACAAAAATTTATGTGACATCTTTTAAAGCTTTAAACTAAAACAGATTGCAATCAACGTTTTACATCAGGGTAAGTATTACAATCAAAGTTGTGATTAAAATTGTCTTGTAACATATAGGGCCACAAGCTTATCCACATTTTGATTGTACTTGAGAACATCAGTATCTACAAGAATTATGCAAATTACCTTCTCATGCTTTCCCACTGTACCTTTCCAATATACTTATTATGATCTTAATAATCCTTAAATGTAAAAGCCTTGTACCCGTCAATCAAGTTATCTCACACTGCAGGACCTGTCAATCATAAGATATTTGAAGATGCTTCGCCATCGGGTGCACAACAAATATCTTTTGTGTATTCAAACCCTTCGATGTATTATTCTGGTCAATGTCAGACCGAAAGGCGCTACAATATTCATGCCATCAGAGAAGTCGTATTTCAATTATCCAGTTTTTTTAGAAAATGTATCTAGTTTAACTACCATTACTAATTACTGAAAGTAAACAAAGCTTGACACAGGTATGCAGTTTTGATCAAATTGTACTAAAGTATTCTGAATTTACTGCAGATAGACGGACACACACAAACATAATACAAACAAAAAGTGGACGGTCCACAGTTCATGTACAACTAACTTTCTCACATACAAAGCTGTGTTGTGACCAGTATAATGCAAAATCATCTACTGTTCCTTCTATGGTACCACTTTGTGAGTGACTCTTATGGTTAGTTGGGTTCATTGTGCGACTACTGATTCCAAGATCGTACAATTGATTTCCAATATGGGGTGGCTTAAAAAATGTATACTGCGAGAATTTTCAGAAAAATATGCCCTTGTTCAAATGAGATGTTAAATATAGGTCTCGGTATGAAGTTGTCATGCACGTTAAGGTCTTTATCATGTTTGGTTGGCAAAAGTTTAGCAAAATTCTAAATATGCAAATAAAAACTCATCTACTAATCAATAAAGTGTATTTGCGTGAAGCTTTGGAGAATGGGCAATTACTAAAAATGACTGCAAATTTCATTACAGTGTCAGATCTTGACACAATACAAATACACCACTTTGCTGTTGTTGGTGAAATCATATTTGAATTGTGTTTTTAAAAATACATCTCAAATTAACTATCATTACCCGTTATTAAATGAAATCAGCCGTTGAAAAGAGATCCAACTTTGTAGTTATACACATATGCTAAATTTGATTGAATTGCATCATAGCATTCTAAAATTATTATATTACCAAACATGAACATAGTTGAGGCACAGCTCAAAAAATGATATTTTCGGATACAATGAGGTTGAAAATGGACCAATCACTCAACACAAATTTGTGGATAATTACAAAAAGTAATTTGTAATTACCTAATATTCATATATACTTAATACTTATCGCTTCCTGTCTATAACTGACATAAATCAAAAACTTGACACTGTCAGACATGATCAACAAATAAGTCAAACGTAATTGACAGTTAGGTTGATGTATAGTTATGTAGGATTTACATTTGCCAATTTTCCAATTGTCGTCACCCGTCCCGGCGGCGTAATTGGAAAACGCATGGGTCAGGAAAGTCTAAGATACAGGTTTCAAGTCTGTCCGGGACCTTATATTTTCCATCTTTCAATTGCTAGCTCAATTTGAAATGATCATTTGGGCCCAAATGGTTATCAATATTATCAAAGATAATTGGAATAAAATTAAACCGTACTGTAAGATGTCTGAAGCGTTGTTTTTGGCTACCGTCAACTTGGTCTTTAACAACATTTATTTTGTTTTCTAAGATAAATTCTATCTGCAATTATTTGGAACTCCAATGGGGTCGCCTCTATCTCCCATAATCGCTCAAATGATTATGGACAACTTATTGTCTATTGTTTGCGAAATGTCTTTTTTAGTAAACGTCGATGACATCATCTGCTCATTGCCAGCTCAATATATTGACCAAACTTTAGCAACTTTTAATGATTTTAATGAACACCTTCAGTTCACGTATGAAATGGAGGTGGACAGTAAATTACCTTTTTTGGATGTTTTGGTCATCAGGGACGCACACAAGCATTTTCCATTTAAGTTGATTGGCCCATAAAACACATACATAGAATTCACGATTTCAACATCCTCGGTGTGTGGCCAAATATACCCAGTTCAGATTTTAAAAATTTTACTTTAAAGTTTTTTTAGCTGCCTCTATAACAACATGGTGGACAATGAAAACACAAGTGCAATAGCTCTCACAGAATGTTGTATTTATTGTAGTGCCAAAGCAGTTAAAAAAGTTTATCAATGTGTTAAGTGCTATTGTAGGGTCCACATTTCATGTAGTGACAGAAAAAGGACATTAAAAATAGACACAAATGGTAAAAATATAATTGTGATAAATGTTTGCTAATAATTGGAAATACTAAGAACACTATCAAAACTGTAAATAAGGAGGATTATAACTTAAAACTGGTTCAAAGTAATACTACATTTTTTCAAACATCTACAGATAAGCTGCTAAATAATAAGATTATTAGTACAGAAATTAGTGAATTTCTAAAGAGCTCTGAGTTTTCTAGTATTGTTGATGCTATAGTAGCTGATAAAATATCATTCCTTCAAAAACAAGTTGATAAATTAAGTAAGCAGTTAAATACATTAATAACTTCAATACTTAGAGATAACACTAAAACATCACATATTAATTTAACAAATGACGAACTGATACTTAAGAGAACACAGATGTTAGAAAATCAGCCAGAGAAACATTATTCAAAGATAGCTCCTACAAATAATGAAAAAAAAGAGTCAAATTACAATTAAACTGAATCTCGGTAAAATAAGACATAAAATCAGAAATCTCTCAATTGTATAAATAGAAACATGTTAAAAAATGTTTTCCAAATTATTGAATTTATATAAAATTCACCAATAAAAATTAATCAGCTGATTTCACGTTAAGCGTATTGGCTACCATAGGAAAGTCGATCCCAGGTCGCAACACAAATTGAAGGCCATCATTCTTTTAAACTTTAAACATTTTTGCTTAGTGTACTCAAACCAAATATTTCAAACATCAATAAATCAAAGTAACCTTCAATTTATGTCATGAACGTCAAACTTGAAGTTTTTATTATTTTGACAACGATCCTAGGTCATGGATCGAAACGTAAATAAAATAGATTTTAAAAACTATAAGTGGTTTCATTCCCAAAGAAGATTAAGAACAATTAAACTAAGTGAAAATAAACAGATACCTATTCCAAATCAGTCTCAGATAAGCAGAAATGGAAAACATAAGGTTTTGATTTTAGCAGATAATTATGGTAAACACCTGTATAATGTATTTTCAGATTATTTTGGTAAAATGTTTGATTTTCAATGTTTGTTTAAACCAAATGCTACATTCCAGGAGATTGTGTGTGATATTAAAAATTTGTCAAAAGATCTTACTAAAAATGATTTTATAATTATTATTGGTGGTCATATTAATATATTAAATAGTTATTCATTCGGTCATATAGATATTAGAATTGTATGTGAAATAATTAGTAATGTTAATGTCCTGTTTATGACTGTTCCTTATTCTTATGCGACTAACTCTAATAAACTTAATGATTATATATTTTCAATTAATAGTAAATTGTGTAATGAAGTAAACAGGCTTAAGCGAATATATTCTCATATAGCCATAGCAGATATTAATTGTATTTTAAATCAAAAGTCATACAATGCTAATAGATGTTATCTTAATAATAAAGGCAGCTAGCTACGAATTATGTAATTTTATTGGAAGTTGTTTGTTACAGAAAAATGCTTATTTTGGAAATTCCTGTGTAATTACTGAAATTAGTAGAACCAACTTAGAGTTAGATAGTAGCATTGTTAGTTTTAATTCTGATTCTATTCTATACTTATCAACTAGTAGTTCAGTAACTGTTATCAATAAGTCAGGAAATTTTCCTCACAACCACCTTCAAATAGTAACTACATAGTAAAGCAGAACTGCTATTTAAATACACTTAAAATAGCTCATATCAATATTAGAAGTGCATTCAGTACGATTAGTGAAATTGAATTGTTCATTAATGAACATGATATTGATATACTTTGCTTAACAGAACACTGGTTACACGAACAGACAATTTCTAATTTCAATCTTGAATGTTTTAAAATCACTAGTTACTTTGCTCGCAAATCTGGTAAACACGGTAGGTCTTCAATAATGACAAGAAAATCTATAGTTGCGATAAACACCAGAATTGTTGAAGACTTATCAGTGGAGGGCCACATAGAAATGGCTTGCCACTCTCTTTACATTAACAAACTTAAAGTTATATTGCTCTCTTCCTATCATCCTCCAAGTGGTGATATAACATTATTCTTTAATAGATTGGTCTTGGCCCTACAGCGTATTTAAAAAAAACCCACAAATATTATTCTATGTGGGGATTTAAATATTAACTACTTTAATAATAATAGCATCAAAAAATCACTTTTGGATATATTCGAGTCTTTCTCATTATTTTCCAATACTATTAATTTACCCACAAGGGTATGTGTCGATAAAAATGATATGATGAGTTCGACATGTATAGATTATATGGTAACCTCATTACCAGAAGAACTGTACAGTATACAGTTAGTCAATCCCCTACTGTCGGATCATTTTGCACACATAATATCTATAAAATATGAACAATCCAACACCAAAGAATACATTCAACAATATAACGTTAGGCTAACGTCTGACAAAAATCTAATTAAATTTAAGCATACTCTGAGTAATGTAACCTGGCCAGATTTTGAAAGACGCGATATTAATGAAGCTTTTGAAAATTTTATACAAATCCTTTTGCATCAATTAAATATCCATTTGCCATTTAAAGTGTTTTTTTAAAAAAAGCAAAATATAAAATGTAGGAATAAGCAGTGGGTGACTCCAGAATTAACAGTAGAGAAAAAAGAGTTTTATACCTGTTTTGGTTAAACAGAAGACTCAACACTAATGAATCAAGGTTGCTTTATAAATCTAGACTTAAAGCATATAAACAAAAAGTTAAGGATACTAAAATAAAATATTTTACTTCAATAATTAAAACTGCAAACAATATAACGAAGGCAACTTGGATGATTGTTAATACTAAACTAGGCAAACTTAAAAACAATGACATAAATTTAACCCTTAATGTTAAAGGTGTTGATCATAATAATGGAGAAATGATAGCCAATACATTTGCAAGATATTTTGCTGATATAGCAAATCTAACTGTTCTTAACGATCTTGGATCAAACCTTTCTCTTCCTCCGACAACTTTTGTTGGAAATGTTAGTACCTCATTCTTTCTTTATGAAACAGATGAGATAGAGTTAATTAATGTCATTCAAGAGTTAAAAAATACTAAAACTGCAGGTACTGATGACTTAACTAGCTTCATTGTAAAACACATTGTAATGGAAATAATTAATCCACTTAAAGTTTTAATAAATAGCTCATTTCAACATGGGGTATTTTCAAATTGCTTAAAAATTAGTAAGGTTACACCCATTTTTAAGAAAGGTAATGCTAAAGATGTAAGTAATTACCGTCCCATATCCATCATTAGTGTTATTTCAAAAATTATGGAAAAAATAATCCGTAGATGCATTGTTACATTTCTTGATAAATATGGTATTATTCATAGTTCACAACACGGGTTTGTTAAAAGTAAATCAACAGCTACTGTTGCTTTTCAGTTAGCTAAATACATTCACCAAGAATTAGATAAAGGAAATTTTGTTGTCACTTTATTATTTGACCTAACAAAAGCTTTTGACATAGTAGATAAAAATATTTTAGATGGTAAACTGGCCGCTATCGGTATCCGTGGCAAACTACAAAATTGGATATATTCCTACTTGAGTGATCGGAAACTTCAAGTTAAATATCAGCATCTATTGTCGTCTTCCTACAATGTGGATCTTGGAGTTGGACAAGGATCTATATTAGGGCCATTGCTGTTCGTACTATTTATCAATGACTTGCCTAATCATATTGCAAATGGACAAACTGTTTTGTATGCAGATGATACCACTATAACAGTATCTGCTTCTAATATTAATGACTTGGAAATTAAAATTAAAGCAGTCATAGATGAAATGACCTCTTGGTGTAATAGAAACAGATTAGTCCTAAACAATTCAAAAACTACAATTATTAACTTTTACAATATAAGGTCAAATCACCATCAGTTAAACACACATCAAACCATACCTTTTCAAAACAAAGTTAAGTTTTTAGGCTTTCATCTAGATAGCACCTTATCATGGACGGACCATATTGAATTTGTTTGCAAGCAATTAAATAAAGCATTTTACGTAATTTTACAGTTGCGTGATTGTCTTGACCGATCATGGATATCTACTATGGATTAGCTTACTCATTCATTGCTTATGGTGTTCTTATCTGGGGTAAGGCAGCAAAATCACATAGAATCTTTGTTTCTCAAAAGCATATTTTAAGACTTATCTTTAACCTGAAAAGTAGAGAATCATGCAAGAGCACATTTATAAATAATCAAATTCTAACTTGTCCTTCGGTATATATCTTAGACAATCTATTATTTGTAATGAAAAATCTCTCATTCTTTTCAACTGTTGGTAGCCAACATACACACAATACAAGACACAGAGGATGTCTACTTATTCTTTCACACAACACCAGTTTATTCAAAACTTCTCCATTTTATAATTGTATTATTTTATATAATGCATTACCGATGAAGCTGAAAAAAATAACTGAATATAAAGCGTTCAAGTCTAAAGTTAAAAGGTTTTTAATTGTTAATGCCTTCTATAAAGTTGTAGATTATTTAAATCACGATTTAGGAACTTTTCAGTGATTGCTCTTTAAACTACAATAGATACATCTATCTACTAATTTTAGTGATATTAATAATATTATTTTGATATACTAAATACTCTATTATATAACTAAAATATATTATTTTTAAGCTTTAACAATAAACTTTAACTAGTCCCAATGTGATCATATATTTAGCTTTAGATATATAAAACTGTATTACATATTATCCATTGACTTTCCATATTATGTACAATGTAATGTACCATAATGGTGAATAAATTCTATTCTATTCTACTATTTGATTGGTACACTAAACCTACTAATTCTGGCAGATATTTCAATTTCCACTCCAGCCATTCCTTCCAACGTAAGGTGAACACAGTGAAGGCCCTAGGGTACCGCATAGAACATATATCAGATCCTCAGTGCATTGCAAAGAACAAGAAAATATTGGTAGACACTTTAGTGCACAACGTTTACCCGAAAGGAATGTAACATAAGTTGATGTATAGTAACTTCCTAAGTCTTAACACCACCACAACAGACATTACTTATAAAAAGCTTCCTTATATACAAAAGTTTTTAGTACGATTATTGAAACAACCAAAGGTGGCTATCGTCTATGAGTACAATCATTCCATCCGGAGTTTATTTACTAAACTAAAGGATCGTACTCCTAAACTGTTAAATAGTAACGTTGTTTACAAGATGTGCAGTTGTAACAATAGTTACATTGGACATAATAGTAAGTGGTTAAAAAGTCGCTTAACCCAGCACAGGAGTGACTGCAGAAAAAACTCCACAAAATGTGCATTGTCTTCACATGTTTCTGCAACCAATCATACACCTTTGTTCGATGACACCATCATTTTGGACAACGAACCTCATTATAAAACTAGGTTGTTTATTGAGTCATTTTACATTAACAAGGAAATCAACCCAATTAACAATAAGATGGAAGTTGATAGAGTTCATAATATCTACTCTGCTTTATATAGTAATGATATTTTCAAACACCGTTAAAATACTAGCCTTTTATGTATTGTAACTGCTGACATTTTTGGAACGTTCTCCTGTCAAATTTAAATAATCCTATTACATTCATTCTTACTTTCCGTTTTTAACTGCCATCGTGGCATGACGTGCCCTTCAGGCACTTTTAAATTTTATTTATTTGACCCACATTTATAATGTAAATCTGTTTTCTATTTTCACTAAATTTTAAGTATTAAAAATAATCAAAGTAAGTAGTTAACGTCACATTATGTATTTTTGCTAATTCTATTTTCTGTTTCCATTTAGCCTTTAAAAATGGTATAAAAGCATACCGAAACCTTAGGTATTTGATTATATGTGAATTATTAATCTGTCTTATTTTTTGGGACTATTTCCCTAAGAAGACTACTATGTGTATTATACTATAATATATATATATATATATATATATATATATATATATATATTGCTGTGATAAGGGACTGTTTAGGGGTGTATTGAGTAGCAAGGGTCGTGTAGTAACCATAAATTGTAATAGGAATCAGAAAACTGCATTTATTTAGCAGAAAATTATGTAATTCGTACATTATGTAAATAGCAAGCATTTAACACCCTGTATATAGACCGTAATTAGCTTTAAACGATGCAAGTAAGCATATCTTACAACAATAGAACGCGTATTTAGCAGAAAAATAGGTAATTCATACATTATGTAAATAGCAAGTATTTAACACTCTGTATATAGACCATTATTAATTTTAAGTAATGCCAGTAAGCATACCTTTCAACAATAGAACACGTATTCAGAAGAAATAATGGTACATGTAATTAAACACGCGTTGAGAAGTGTCTAATTAGTTATAAAACAAATACGAAGATAAGAGATAAAACCTAACAAAGCATTATGCAATTACGCTAAAACAATAAACATTTTTGATAAGAAAACGCAGTTTCAAACACGCATAAAAATACATAAACAAAAACAACATGGAAGTTACATCATTTATTTTGTTCAATTATCCAAAAGGCGATATCTATACAAAACAACAGATTTAAAGTTGAACGTCTGGTAAAGATAACAATGTATCAATAGCAAATAAACCTTACACGCAAAACCGAAGAAATTACATCAGAAACAACTTCGAAATGCAGGGAATATTAAAGATCTGGTTGGTTGAGATATCTGCAAGACTGCTTGAAAACCCAGCCCACATGTAAGTGGGAAGGGCCTGTATAACACAGAACAAAGTTAAGACGAGTCAGTTTACAAGTCATGCAGGGCGAAGCTGCGTCACTGGTAACCAGAAAGTCACTCGTAATTTAAATATAATAGAATATCAAGTGTATGTTACAGTGATAATAGTGCTACAATTACAAAGACTTCTTTTGCCGTTTAACGGCTTCGAATCTGTGGTACATTTCTGAATACTTCGAATGTGTTGATGATAATAATTCAAATTTGGGTCAATATAACATTTCGAATCTATGGTACATTTCTGAACATTTCGAAGCTATGGTACATTTCTGAATATTTCAAATGCGTCGATAATAATACTTCAAATTTGGGCCGATGTAACACTTCGAATCTATGGTACACATTTCTGAACATTTCGAATCTGTGGTACATTTCTGAATACTTCAAACGTGTTGATGATAACACTTCGAATCTATGGTACATTTCTGAATATTTCAAATGTGTGGTGTATTTCTGAACATTTCAAGTTGCAATAATTCAAGTATGCGTTGATGATAATAATTCAAATCTGGGTAAATATAATATTTCAAACCAGCGTCGACAATTATATTTTGGTACAATTCTGGTACAATTTTGAGTTGCGAGATTCAAGGCATATAAAATAAAGAAGCACGAAGTAATTTATGGAAAACCAGGAGTAACTGTACTCAAATACTGGCAGAGCATTGGTAGACGAATGAGGACAACAAAGGGGTGTTGATCCACAACCCGAACTACATATCGCATGTCAGATCTATTTAATTTTAAGATAATTTTCTATTTAAATTTCAATACTGAATTTATTCAATTTATATAAACTTGTAATGAAGTCAACAACAAACCTTGCATACGTTAAACTTACGTAATATATTATAAAGGGGTCTAGAACGTTCCAGGTTTCTTTGGTAAAACGGTAGTTTTTGGTGACTTTAGATTGAATTCAAAGCATATAAATTTTGGAGTAAATGATACATATGATATTGATTGATTGAAGGGTGTATTTAACTATTTTTCAAAAATTGTAAATAATATTTCTTTTTATTATATGAAACTAATCGACTTCGTTTTATCAGTTCAAAGAAATAGGTAATCATAAAGGGGTTGAGAAGAGAAAAATTGATATCGTAACGTTGTACACTATGTGTAGATTAAAAAAGGGCTAGCGTGGCATAATAATAAAATTAGTAAGATTAAATTTGAAGTAAAACACAGAGTGGTGCAGTTAAGTAAAACCGTCATTACAACGAGTACGGCGTTATCATATCAATATATATATATATATATATATATATATATATATATAATCTAAGAGTTTACAGTTATTGCTTCCACATGATACACAACAGTGGTGGAGCATTGAACAACGTTTGTAGTTGTGGATCCAATTGCATTCACTGTAGGAGAGACCAGCAGTAGTAGCATTAGTGGAAGTGGGTAGGGACTAGTCGACGCAGCCCCAACATGATCGTTATAATAGATACCAGTCTTGATATTTTCAAAGTGACTAATCACCTAATAAGTTACTTATTTTAGTAGTAGCAAACATCTTCTTCTATAAATATACTTCTAAAAAATATGTATACTATATGAAATATTTTAGCAACACTTGAAATTGTAGGTTAGGAAAATATTTGCCAAATAAATTTCGGTTTATTATAGTTTCAGCAGCCCCAAGGTCTAGTTCATATTGTACATTTGAATTGTTGGCATTTAATAAAACCAAAGATTTAGGTTCAAGTATCTGAATCTATCCAGTGTCCACTTTGCACAAGAAGTTACATTTCGTACCTTAAAGTAAGATCTTTAAAAAACGACAGTTACCATTGGCAATTTTTACCTAAAAATTGTAAACATTTCTCATCCTTGTAGTGCAAACATGTTGACTTGAATGTTGAAATTCTTTCTGGAAAGTGTTAAGTTAGTGATTCGCTTAACTCGGAATGTTTGAAAGTAAGGTATTTCAGGCACAGGCCTATTTATGAATAAATTTAATAATGTATTATACTTGTGATATTGCAATCAAAGTTTAAAAGATGTATTGTAAATGTATATTTTAAATTAATATGCAAAACTATCTTTTGCGAACTTTCCTAATTTCAAAATTGAAATCGCAAAGTTACCAATAAGTTGCATAAAACAACTTCACCAAGTTAGGACATGCACTTAATAATTTAGTTCAGAAGATTTTTAGGAATGTGCATACTCCAGTTTATTTGATCCCAACTATACGGATATGCATTGTGCGAGGTTTTCTTGATATAATTGCATATATCTAATAACATAACTTAGGGTACAATTAATCAAAAACCATTTAATTCTTCAAAGTACAACTGAGAAGATGTGGTTCAACTCTAACACTATTCCACGTTAATGAAAGGCTAAGAAATCTAAGTGAATACGGCCCTCAAAAATTTGTACAGTTATTGACTCGAAAACTAGTCAGACTTCTTATGAATGCAGTATGCTTTTCTGTTGTTATAATGTTAAAATAGTCTGGCAGACAATTTCTCCGGTTAATTTCCACAATGAAGTAAAATACATGGTTGGAATTTATTATAATGATACTTCACCAAAGACATGATTATTAATTAAACAAGGTCCTGAGCCGTGGGAGTCTGTATCATATACAGATACACGTTGCTATGTAAATTTTAAAACAAAGAAAAACAGCTGTTCCATCTATTTTCGCTTGGCTGTGTTTTATGACCACATTTAAATTAACGCTGTTGTAGGAGCGCAGTCGCCTATATGGAATGCAGGTTTTTAATCTCACAAGGTCATGGTCGCCTGGATTTCGCTATAGTGTTTAGAATGAATGTTTTCTGGAGCTATTTATAGCAATGATGATTAATATATGCATGTATTTGGTGCTCCGTAACTTTACTACTTCAAGTAGTCGGATAGAGGGCGTACATATTCCAAAAATAAAACAACCAGAGGTGTTACAAATTAACGTCATATTATTTCAAATTAGATTGAAATAAGACTAGTCGGTAAGTTATTCCTGCAAAGAGGGACTATGCAATGCATACTTTCTGTTATTAAATGGGATTAATTGACTTACACCCGCGAGTTGTTTTAATACCGTCGATTTATGCCCAACGTGGTGGAGTTACTACAACATAGTAAATGCGTTCTTATCTAAAGTTTAGTACAGTATCAAAAGTGAAAAAAAGCTCCTAATATAGAAAACTATATTAATGTATGTATCATGAATTTGATACATCATATAATGGCTTATTTCACAATTGTGACATTACCAAAATAAAATGTATATTGAGGCAATTTCCATTTTAAAATGTGTACAACAAAAAACATTTTGCTTAACGCTCTATGATAGATAAATTTTATTGAATAAAAAGCGAAAGTTTCTGAACATCTATCATAACAGCGACATCTACCGCGAATCCGTTCGCATTCTATACAAAGAGATCTAGTATATCGTACTACCGAAAGGTTGAAATCCGTACTAATGGGTAAAGTAAGCTATACGATTAATTTAAAATATCGTCATTCGTAGGGGAAACCTAAAAAAAAGTAAAGAAATATATTTCGAATATTTTACTTTACATATTCGAAAACGTTAATTATAACAACGGAAGGTGTCCGTTATACATTTTTTACCGTCCTATACTTAAAAGAACGTCCGCTCCTACATATTGGGTTCTGATTAATTCGATACGCAAACAAGTTTCAAAATTTAATCGAATTCGCTAGTATAATTCTCCATTAATAAATAACAGTTTTAACACCTGCTTTTTGTGAAGAATCCGGAGATGCAAAAGCTTACTTACAACTTGAATAGAAACAGGTTATATGACTTTATATGAGCATTGCACAAAACGTGTTTTTAGGCATGACCTATTATTTTATGCATTTACTTTCCGACTATACCGAGGAGTAAAATTGATATCATGCAAGCAAAGAAAATATTGTTTATGCACCCATTAAACAATTAGCAATTTGTAAGGAAGAAAACAGTGCTTGGACTATTCACAGTGATTTATTAGGGGTTTTCGAAACCGTTGATTTGACAACACCTTCCAGAAAAATTTCATAGTAATCTCGATTAACAGAATAACATAATATTTTAAGCTGATGGTTTTCCATTAGGAGGCGTAATCAATGATTTACAAAGTATATTCCCATGTTCTATAAAATATCCCACACAAGTTTAAAGTTGAAATGTAGGTGTAGACTGGAGATTGTATACTGTTTTATTAATTTATAACACTTTTGTTTAAATCATTTTCGTAACATGTAATCAAAGTGCTGAAGAAACGAAGTTTTCTCTTCGTAATGCGAACTATTTGAGCGTACATCACAGAAACAATTAACAATAAATAGCACAGCTATTATTTCAATTGTAGCAAATGCAAAGCGCCAGTATTAATAGTGTAGAACAGTATTTCTCAAACTTTTTGGTTCGCAACTCTCTTTTGCACTTAAAAATTTCGAAGAACCCCGAAGAATAAATGTGTAGAAAAGCATCCCGAAGAGGGGGGAGGTTAATTTCAATTCAGGAGTTTACTTTTGTTTAATTGCAGGGAAGTACTCATAATTATGATTAATCGCAGATTTATTTTTAGTTTCCGGACTGAAGTATATGTAGAAAATATGGCTCCTCAACGCAACAGACACAGAATCTCAAACCTAAATTAAAGCATTCATCCCCGATCATCTTAGTGAAACATAAATGGATTAGTGTATTATAAAGCTCTACAAAGATTTCTGAAGTACAAATATTCACGAATAATATATTAAAATAAAGAAAAATGAAATTTTCAACAGTAACAAGATCATATTAAAAAATGAAAAGGTCAAACTTTTAACTTACACCAAGAATAATTTTACGTTACACTTCCAGCGTCTAAGTATACTCGCACAACCGTTTTTACTATTTTAAAAATATTCCTTTTAAATACATGTAAATTGTCCCTTGTACAAATAATAAATTTCCTAAATGAAAATCCTGAGTTTCATATTTAAATTGATTTAACATAAAAGCTACTACCTCTCACAATAAAAATTATCAAATTCGAAAACATTATACAAATTGCCGATTTCAATATCTTCATAAAGTCTCTTATAATATATCACAAAGCTTAAAAGCTAATCTAACCTTTTGTTCTCTGGTGCCTCAAAATAACTTTAGATTCGCCAGCCCTCCAATACTTTAAACTCCAAACAATACAAATATTAAAACTTAATAAATAAAGGTCTCCTCCTCATATGAGCTACTACTAAAACTTGCTTTATGACGCGATTGTTTAACTTTAATTAAATTATGGTTGACTTCCAAAAGCACTAAGCCGAGAAAGTTAATAAAGGAATAGAATAGAATCGAATGGAAGCCCTAAAAATATTTCCCCACTACTTAAACTAATTTAAAAAAAATGCAGGTCCTGATACAATTTTCCAAGATTGGTAAAAATTAATTAATTGAAAACGGATTATAAAAATCGTAGATACTTAAAACTTTGCACTGAGATTGATTAATCACTGTTTCACGCTCAATAACGTCGGTCTCCAGCAGAATGACGGAAAACAAATTCCTTACGATTACACTTGTCGTACTTATAACTTAAATCCCAAAAGGAAATTTTCTATTCTACAAGAATATCACACGCAAAAACTTATGTAGCCCGCTCAAACAGTAATGGTTTCTATTCACGACAAAATACTTGATTGGCTTAGCTAACTCAAATAAGCGAGATTCGACTTTATTAACCGAACGTAAAATCCAACCATTCAAAATACTATCTGTTATATAAGCATCTTGGAAATCTAAATGCTTCCTCATATGAATGCAATATTTACCTCGATATTTCGGCTTATTATTGCCAATGTTAATTTCATTGAATGGAATAATGAACTATTAAAATTACGCGTCAACATGCATGTAACTATTTTGAGTAATAATAAGGGCAATTTTAAGTAAAATTGACGATTCTTTCCTTTTAAAAGTTTCACTTGCACTAAACGAATAGTATCAGGAAAATATCCACTCATTCGAATAATATAAAACGCAGCTGTATATACCCAGTGTTTTAAAGAAAATTCAAACTTTTATATATATATATATATATATATATATATATATATTGTTGTGAACCCATTTTTAAGCCCCACGTTGGTGGTTTATTAATATTTTTATTGGTATGATATCTCGCCCCACGATTGGTGCGCAATTTTTATTGCTATGATATAATTCTTTACGGTTCAAGCCCCTACCAACGTGTCTTTTTTATTGCTGTGATTATCAACCCCTCTTTAAATCTTATAAGTTCTTGAATTTGTTTTTCCACGACTAGCTCACTGAATGCCCTACTTCACGACAACAAAAACTGTTAAATCTCCTTTTCTTTCTACTACCTAACTGTTAGAATAATTTAAATGAAGCAATCCAAAATTACACAGCATAATGATTGATAATATGTACAGTTTTATGTCATTTCAAAAATTAACCCCTGAATAAATTATTCACATTCACCAAATTTAATTTTCCTGAAATCCAGCAAAAATATCTTTATAATTACTCTCAAGTACCTTTCAAACGTTCAAAGATGATTTCTCTATTTTTCAAACTCTCAATTCACCTTTTTGTTAACCTTTACAGATATATAATATATAGCAAATATTAAAATTGAAACAGTCTTTAATTAATTTAAGATCTCTAACTTGTGTTTTCTTTGCTCGTCACTGGAATTGTCTCAGAGTATCTGTGGTCAGCACCCTTTGATTGTTACAGTTCGACTTGCTTCACTTGTTGGCCAGAATGATGGATTAATGGTTGCTTGTATTTTTCCCCGCGGATTTCTGGAGTAACGTTTAATATCATTACGTTAATTTCCTTGTAAGTATTTTCGAAGTATCTTTGGATTTTCATTTATAGATACATCTAGAGATACATTTAGATCTTTAGATATACTTTTTAATCTACATTTAGATCTTTATTCGTATCCCTAGATTGTTAAATATAAAAATACAATTTAATTAATAGTTTATCGTACGTTTACGCGTAGAACGGCTATTCTTCGTTGCACATATTGGCACTTTCAAATTTTCACTTTTAATAAATTATGACTTTTCACTAATTGTTACTGGTACGTAATTTTCCACTTTAAATCGACGTGGTTCATGCCTTGTTGAAGATATACTGTTTATTTTCGAGATTCCTATGGTATTTATAAACCCCATTTTTCAACGTTTTAATTGGCGTGTTCGTTGATCAAGGCTTGTACTTTGCGCCTATCTCTGTAGAACCCGGTATTCCTCAAAATTCCCTGGTTTAATTCTCGATGAAATGCTCTGCCGATCACGTAAGCGTTCTGTATATCACAGTATATTCTAAGAATTTCCAAATATCCATTGCAATTTTATCACGTATTTTATATTTGTGTCGTTTATAGTCCAAACTTTTATCATATCGCGGACCGCCCGTTATTTATTGTTTGTTATTTCAAATATGTTGGATTTTCATGTAAATATGATATTCCAGTCACGTACTCATCTTTCTAATAATGACGTATTTGAATGCGTATTGCTTATTTATGCGTTGATTTGTTAAACAGCCAGTATGCCAGGTTGTTTTCTTTCCCGATTACGTGTTTATTTTGATGAAACTTGATGTATTTAAAACATTATCTTTGTTCGTTTCTTTAACATAAAGCGTATTATAAGACGTACACATTATTACTTTAGCTAAATATTATCTAATTATTGCAAAATGAGCTTCTTTCTTATGCATTAAATTAAACATAATTTATATACAGTGTGCTCGCTATTGATGTTTTGTAAAATATTCGATTTTACTCCTATTTAATGGTGGAATTATTTGGTTTTCTTAACGTTAATTATTTTTGTTTATCTTACGACCCCTATGACTTAATCTACCCTTAAACTACCCTCTTATCATAGCAATATATATATATATATATATATATATATATATATATATATATATATATATACACACATACAGGGTGAGTTTTTAGTGTGAAAACGGTCTAAAACTCCGTTATTATAAAAGCTACGTAAATCAAATTTGGAGGCGTATTAGGCATGACTAAAGTGCACATTTTAAAAATATTTGGAAGCATACAGGGTGTTTAATAATTCCAGGGCATATTAAACTTATATTTTTTTAATGGAACAGCCTATATATTATTACATTTTTGAAAAGCCCATAAAAAGAGCTTTAATTTGATACCAAGTTTTATTTGTCTATTCCTTTTAGTTTTTGAGATATTCAATTGTTTTTTAAAAAAATGACACTGATTAGATACACTGCCACTGCACTAATACACAACTTATGTTAATTTTCAAGATGCAGAAAATTTTACTATATACCATAGTATATTTTTAAATATCACTCTTTTGAAATTTCTTTACAGTATACAGGGTGTGTCAGGTTTCGCAAAATGCAATTTTTAAAACTTTTTTTAAATGGTACCCTACCAATTTTATTGCTACTAAGGACGGTTCATAGTGTTCTTTCATTTTTGTTACGCATTCCCTATACCTAAATCCATTACTTTCTGAGATATTTTTCATTTTCTTCAAATTTTAAGAATGTTTTTAATTTACATAATTTAAAATAACTTACTATTGGAGAATATTATAAAACATTATCGTCTCGACCAATAGAAGAGCTTAAAAAGCTTTTGATTGAATATAACCTTTTTCGTGTTAGAACTACAACTGTGGGCTCTGAATGTGGATGTCGAGAGATGGGCATTGAACGTCCTTAGTCTATCTGAAGGGGTTCGATAATTTTAAGGGAAAGTTGTTCTAGTTATGTGGTATTGAACAGTAGGCAACAGAATTAAGTAGATATAAGTCATAAATAGAAATTTATTATTTAATTATTTACAACCCAGACGGCGTTTGACCATCAGCAGCCAATCACGACGGTGACTCACCAACAGCAACCATTTGGTTTAAAATCAAACTATCCCATAGGATTGGATATAACCAAACCCGCACTTTATTTGCACTCACTTATGTTTCTTGGATTGAGATTTTTATTAAAATTAAATGTATTGTATTTTAATAATAAATTTATTATTTTAATATATTTTATTATACTAATAATAATAATATTTTAATAATAAGGTAAGCAACACGTAGTTTTTAAAAATAGTAACATGATTTAGAAAATAAGTTGGAATTTTTGAGCTGGTGGTTAGCAATCCCATTTCGAATGGACCTGCACCTGGCCGAAGTTCTAATTACTAGAACAGGTGAAACGGCTTGCGTGTTCTAATGAGCTAAAGAGCCAAACTACAGGTCCAACCAAAGTAGTAGGGTCGATAGTGAGAAACCAGACTAAGACAGGTCCCCGAAAGAGGGCAGCGGCTCTATCGGTACTTAGATTGGCAGAGACCATAGGGGTCGGTATGGCTGTCTAAGACACACTACCGCGATGTGGAAGGCAACGGGAAACCACCACATTACCTACGAAGTACACAGCGTACCTGAATTATAATCAAATGATGGCATTCTCTGGGGTAAAAGATTCCGGAGTTAAAATAGTCCCCCATTCGGATCTCCGGGAGAGGACTACTTCGGAGGATGCGATCGGAAAGTTAAAAATAAGAGTCGGGAACATTCTGCGAGTCGGAGCGTGGAATGTTAGAAGTATGAAGCAAGTAGGTAAGCTAGAGAACCTAAAAATCGAAAAGAATAGGTTATCACTAAACATAGTAGGGATCAGCGAAGTTCGGTGGCCAGAGGCGGGGGATTTTTGGAGTGGAGACTTCAGGGTAATTCATGCAGGAGCAGAAGATTGGAAATTTGGGTGTGGGGATAGTTATGCGGAAAAAGATAGGATACTGTGTAGAATATTACTTACAAAAGAACGAAAGAGTACTCATGGTTAGATTAGAATCTAAACCGGTAAACACAGTAATAATACAAGTATACATGCCCACCTCTAGCTACAGTGACGAAGAGCCATCTACAAAGATATCAAAGACATATTAAGATACGTAAAAGGACATGAAAATTTGATTATTACGGGGGATTTTAATGCCGTGGTAGGTGAGGGTAGGGAAGGAGCGGTAGTAGGTTTATTTGGTTTAGGAACGAGAAACGACAGGGGAAATAGGCTGGTAGAATATTGCGACAAGAACAATTAAATCATTACAAACACATTATTTCAACATCATGCTAGAAGACGATATACGTGGAAGATGCCAGGAGATATAGGTAGATATCAAATAGATTACATTCTTGTTAGACAACGGTTTAGGAATCAAGTAAAAGACTGTAGAAGCTACCCAGAAGCAGATATAGATACTGACCACAACATCGTAATTATGAAGGCCGCACTTAAATTTAAGAATGTGAAAAAAAGAAACGGAAAAAGGCACTTGAACTTAGAGAAACTAAAAGATAAAGATATTCAAGAAAGATTCGAAAAAAAGTCAAATAAATTGCTCAAAGATATCGTGAATATCTGATACTAAGGAAGTAGAAACAGAATGGAATAACATTAAATCCAGCCTAGACATGGCGGCTAGAGATATTCTGGGGTATACACAAAAAGAAAATAAGAAACCATGGATAACAAAGGATATCCTGAATTTAATAGAAGAAAGACAAAAATACAAAAATAAATCAGACGAAACAGGAAAACAGAGATACAAAGCTATAAAATGGGAAATTATTCGAAAATGCAGGAAAGCTAAAGAACAATGGATTGATGAAAAGTGCAAAGAGGTACAAACGAAGATGGAAATAGGAAAGACAGACGAAGTATACAAATTAATTAGAATGAATTTTAGGGATATAACACCGTATAGCAAAAGTATAAGGGACGCACAAGGAAACGTCATCATAGAAAACGTAGAGATAGTGGGTAGATGGCAAGAATATATAGGAAATTTATATGCAGGAGAGGAACTAACTGCATTAGAACAGGAATCAGGCATTGAAAATGATGACTTGGGATATCCTATACTTAGAGATGAGTTTGAATTAGCATTAAAGAGTCTGAAAAATGGTAAGGCGCCGGGTACAGATAAGGTGTAAGCAGAAACTCTAAAAGCCGCTGGACAATCAATAACAGAACGTATCTTCCAACTTGTAAGCTATATGTATGAGACTGGCGAGATACCCAAAGATTTCAAACGTAGCATCATAGTTACTATACCAAAAAAGAAAGGCGCGGATAGATGTGAAAATTTTCGAACAATAAGTTTAACAGCACACGTGTCAAAAATATTAACTAGAATTGTGCAAAGACGAATGGAAAAACGGGCGGAAGAAATACTAGGAGAAGACCTATTTGTGTTTAGGCGAAACAGGGGAACACGGGAGGCTATTTTAGCTCTGAGAGTGATAATGGAGAAAACAATAGAAAAATGAGAAAGCGTGTATATAGGGTTTGTAGATCTGGAAAAAGCATTCGACAATGTAAAATGGAAAAAAATGTTTGAAATACTCAAAAAGATTGGAATGAGTTATAGGGATAGACGAATAGTACATAGTTTATACAAAGAGCAAACAGCAGTAATAGAATTAGAGCAGGAACGTAGAGAAGTAAACATTAGGAAAGGGGTGAGACAGGGATGTGCCCTATCCCCACTGATTTTTAACTTGTACATAAAAGAGGCAATGAATATTGTCAAATGCAGAAAGACATTTGGAATTACTATGCAGGGACAAAAGATTGATATGCTTAGATTCGCAGATGATATAGCGGTATTAGCGTCTAGCAAGGAAGAGTTAGAAGCTGCTCTTAATGAAATGGAAACGGTTCTAACAGAGAGATATGGTATGAAAATTAACAAAACTAAAACTAAAGTTTTAGTATGCAAAGGTGGGGAAAATAAATCAAAAACAAGAATACAAGTATGTAACACGAACTTACAAGAGGTTAAGGATTTCTGCTACCTAGGAAGCCAAATAACGCAAGACGGGAAAAGCACAAAAGATATAAAACAAAGATTAGCACAAGGTCGTGCTACATTTAACAAGAAAAAGCAACTACTGTGCTCAAAGACCACAAACATAGAAACAAGGAAAAGATTGCTTAAAACATATGTGTGGAGCACAGCACTGTACGGCTGTGAAGCCTGCACAGTAGGAGAAGCAGATAAGAAAAAAGTAGAAGCCTTTGAAATGTGGTGCTACAGACGTATGATGAAGATATCATGGACAAAGTTAATAACGAAGAGGTACTAAAAATGGTAGGTGAAGAAAGAAATATGTGGAAAACGGCAAAAAAAAAGGAGAGATAGGATGATAGGCCACATACTACGGCATGAGGGAATAGTGCAAAATATATTTGAAGCATAGATAGGAAAAAAGAGAAGAAGAGGCAGACCTAGGTTAGACTACTGCACACAGATAGTAAAAGATGTAGGCTGTAGGGGTTTCAGGGAGATGTGTAGACTAGCCCAGAATAGAAATCAATGGAGGTACGCATCCAACCAATCCTAAGATGGATAAACTAATGACGAAAAAATAACTGTGCTTGAACATGATGATTATTATAAGTAACTACAAGAATTGGTTGGGCAATATTCTCGAATAATGTTAAGTGTGTGAAAGAATTTACTGGAAAACCATTACTTCGGCAAATGTCTAAGTGTTGGGAGATCTTGGTAGCCTCCGGTTGCTTAACCCCCTTCACTGAATCTCGGTGAAATAGGGCATAAAATTAGAAAACAATAGAAGGGGAACGAGCTGTATACACATGCTGTATGAGAATTTCGGGAAACTATGTAGGCTAGCTCAGAATATAAATAAGTGGAGGTACGTGTCCAACCAGTTTTGAGACGGAAAACCTAATGACGAAAAAATAAGCGCAGATAAATCTGATGATTAGTATAAACAACTAGTTGTTGGTTGCGAAATATCTGCAACTAATGATGACTGTGCAAAAAGATATATTGGAAAATATATTAAATCGGTAAATGGTAAAGTGTTGGGGGAACTTGGCAGCCACAGGCTGCTTACCTCCCTACACAACCACTGAAGGTCGGAGAATTAGGGTATATAATTGTAAAACAATAGAAGTTGACTGAACTGCATCTAACAAGAAAGAACAGCGCCTATGAGGAAAGACAACAAACAGAACAAAAAAAAATTGATGAAAGCATATGTGTGGAGCACAGCACAGTATGCCTATGAAATACGGGCAGTCTAAAACGCAGACAGAAAACGGTAGCAGCTTTTTGAAATGCTGTGCTTCAGATGTATGAGGACGATAGCATGGACAGACAAAGATAATAACAAATAGGTTATAGAAATAGTAGGGGAAAGGGGATATCTGGGGAAAAAGATAAGAGAAATAGAAGGGCAGAATACGTTCTAAGGCATTTTTGGGGAATAGTATGGGATATATTACAAGCAGAGATAGGAAAAACGAGGTAGATGTTGTCCTAGATCAAATAGTGATAGATGCAGACTGTGCAAATTTCAGGGAAATCTGTAGGTTAGTTCAGAATAAGAAACAATTTTGGTACGTGTCTAACCAGTCCCAGGACTGAAGACCTAATGATGATGGTTAGCTAATCTTTATACGACATATACCACAATGTGGAACGGTATCGGCATTGAATGATTTTTAACCTCGTTTATGAACCAGATTGTTATTCGCTAATGTCTGGTATAAACGGTATAAAATGATGCCTGATGGATATAAAAAAATATCGGTTCCCCACTAGGCTTTAAAACGCATTATCCGGTCATGGTTTAATGTACCATGTAACTTAATTTATATTAAGTATATTAAAATATAATATGTTCAATTTTAATAAAAATCTTAATGCAAGAAACATAGATGAGTACAAATAAAATGCAAGTTTGATTATAGACAATCCTATGGGGTAATTTAATTTCAAACTAAATGGTGTTATAGAACGCCCGGTTGCTCTTAGTTGATTGTGGTTGCTATTGGTGGATCACCGTCGTGATTGGCTGCTGATGGTCAAACGCTGCCAGGTTGTAAATGATTAAATAATACATTTGTATTTATTATTTATATTGACTTATTTCTGTTACCTAATGTTCGATATCAGATAACCATAACAACCTCTCCTTAAAATTTATCAAATCCCTCCAGACAGACTAGCAACATTCAATGCTCATGTCAACGTCCATACTCGTAGCCCACAGTTATATCTCTAACGTGGAAGAGTGCATAGTGCATATTCTACCAAATTCTTTTAAGCTGTCCCATTGGTCATGACTATAAAGTGGCGGTAGTGATGTAGAATTAAATTTTATATGAAAAAGGCAAAGACTGTCCCTGATGACGTCACGTGATCCTCGAATTAATGACCTTAAAGTGTACAAAAATGACCAAAATAGACCGAATTTCCCATAAGGAAACCGTTGCTTTGATCCCATACAAAGGTAGCTTAGCTACTGCCGATTGTAAGAAGTTGGTATACATCAAGTTAATTTATTTATACCTTCTTGGTCGCTACAGACAGTTAAATTAAAATGCACAATTACATTTGGTTGCAAAAATTTACGTCGTTAAATCAATTCGCATAGACGAAAGAGCGAAATTTTTTCCCTAATTTTTCGTTTGCATACTTCTATTTCATGCTTATTTACTGCATGCATAATAAATAAAAGTAAAAAATCATTCAAATTATCAAATCTAATATACGAGTGAAATGTAGTCATATAAGAATGGTCTAAAAAGCTCTAATTCGGATAAATGAAATTGTCCTATACGACGGAGCATGTATTAAAATACAAAACAGCCATGAAGGTCACAATAACTTTAAGCATTATTGATTTTATTATTCGACAACTAAAAAGCTTTAAATAGACGACTTCAAACAACAAAAAATGTTTTCTTTAAACTTCCTGGTCCTAGATATGCACACTATAGTGATCGTTCATTTGTCTAGGCTCCGGGCCAGCTGCAAGATGGGGACATAAGCAACTCCGAGGCAATTTAAATGGTCGTCGAAGCGATGGGGTTTCCATTATATACACAACAGCTGTCAGATGATGAGCAGGTGAAAGGCCTAATCGTTAACACGTTAGTAGACCATAACTTCCCGTCGATCTTTGCTAGAGCTTTTAAACTTTAAATACCCGCATACTATTTTAACCTTTACCGCATTTTAATAACGCCAGATAGAAAAATCGATTTAAAAAACAACTCGCTGGGAATGGAGCAATATTATTTGATACGATGTCGGAAAAGGAACAAGCGTACGTGGAGCATTTCAATTCGGGTATTCACCTCTGTGACGTAGGCAGTGCGGAGTAATGTATCGAGCGTCGCGGCGTCACATGACGTCAGTGCGACATCAGCTGGGTGTGGCGCCGCTTCTAGTATAAAAACTAATCATCAGGAAGACAACCATATAAAATAAAATTCTTTTCAAAACATAAATTTACTAATTAAATTAATAAAACGCTATCAAGGTCGTCGTTTTACGGTTTTTTCGGCAAGAAGTAGTAAAAATATACATTTTTACGACATGTACATATAAAGGTTTTCTGAATAATAGAATAGTAAGTTCGAACTTCAAAAGCTTCATTTTATAAAAATTACTGAAAATTTGACAAATTAAAAATCGAGTTTCGGAATCATCTCACAGATGTAAATTTTAGAATATTTTTGCTACAAAGTGTACTACTTTACAATAAATTTTTCAAGATTAGAAAGTATAACGGGATACTTGAAGTTTTAAATATACCAACGTTTTATAATCTTCTAACCCATCAGGGTCGAAAAGTAAAGAAAATGTAGACATTCATAGTTACATCAACTATCTGAAAAGTAACTACAGTTATCTGGAAATATTTTACTAGAGGAATACATCTCAAGCAAATCGTACTGGAAAACGTTATAAGAAATTTCATACTTCTTGATATATTTTTAGAAATAATAATTTAAAAAAAAACTAAAATGCAAATGCTTTTTTTACCTAAAAGCCAGTTCAAATATTAACTTATTAGTAAATTCAAAATTTTCCTATTTCCTAAAGTTGCAATATTTTAAAAAAACTTTATATTAAACATGTCCACTGTAGTAAATCATTGGAAAAAGAAAAAAAATGCCCTTCTACCTGAACTACTACCAATTATGATTTCCAATTTACAAACTTAACCTCACTTACTTATTCTAAGATGAATAAAGGCAATTAAAAACAAATAAGTTCATGATATTTTCCTTTAAATATGTTTATCTTGTACAAAACACGCCACAAACTAACATCCGTAGATTTATAAACACACGCACGTACGCACTCACACACGCGCGCTTGCGAACAAAAGCGTAATTTGAATTGGAAAGGTGAACAAATCTAAATCGTGTACGTTATCGTACACCATCCCAACTTTCAACTACGTTTGACATATTATATATATATATATATATATATATATATATATATATATATATATATATATATATTGCTGTGATAAGGGGTTGTTTAGAGGGTGTATTGAGTAGTAAGAGTCGTGTAGTAACAGTAAATAGCAATAGGAAACAGAAAACTGCAATTATTTAGCAGGAAAATAAGTAATTTGTACATTATGTAAATAGCAAGCATTTAACACCCTGTATATAGACCGTAATTAACTATAAACAATGCTAGCAAGCACATCTTTCGATAATAGAACGCGCATTCAGCAGAGAAATAATCGTACATGTAATTAAAACTACGTTTAGAAGAGTTTAACAAGTTTATAAAATAAAGACGCAGAAGATAAGACAAAACCTAATAA
Source organism: Platerodrilus igneus (assembly GCA_036346225.1). NCBI lineage: Eukaryota > Metazoa > Arthropoda > Insecta > Coleoptera > Lycidae > Platerodrilus > Platerodrilus igneus. The sequence continues at coordinate 5,188,027 of JARFIW010000559.1, forward strand.
ATCCTCATGCAATTACGCTTGTGATAAAGAAGGAACAATATGCGCTTTGATAAGAAAACGCACTTTCAAAGATAAATCTAAATAAATACATGAACGAAAACAGCACTAGAGTTACATCATTTATTTTTGTAAATTCCCCAAAAGCATTATCTATACAAAACAACAGACGTAAGTTGAAAGTCTGGCCACGATAACAAATAAACACCATGACACGGAAATACAAAGGAGTTTCATCAGAAATCTGCTTGAAATATTAAAGACAAACGTGGTTGGTCGCGACAATCTGTAAGACTGCTTGTAGTGGGAAAAGCTATATAACACCCACCGGTGATAAGGCAGCTCAGTTTCCACTTGAAGCAGGTTGAATTCACATCACTTTAACCAGAAATCTACGCGTCAGATAAATAAAATTTATAATATAGTGAAAATAATGCTGTATAAAAATTGTGTTAAGAATATATGAAAAGTTTTTGCCGTTTATCAGAAAACGTGAGTAGAGATTGGTTAATTAATTTAAATTAAATATTTATAATGATAAAGAGCTTCTAATCTGCGTCGAAAACAATTCTGGTATACTTCTAGTATAATTTTGGCGATAATTCTAATTATGGGACAATTCTAATACGCTGCTAATTTATGATCTAAAGTCTGGAATTTCAAGTGGTATTTAAGGGAAGAGATTCAAAGCATATACAGAGAAATATCGAATAAAGCAAGAGGTGATTTTGGAAACAAGGGGTAACTGTGCTGAAATATTGGTTCAACAAGGCAGAGCCTTAGCTTCGTTTGAAGACAGTAAGGGGGTGTTGATCCACAACACGAAACAACATATCAGGAGATCACCGGTCAAATCTACTTAATTTTAAGGAATTTTTTCAATTTAAAATTTAATACTGAATTTATTCAATTTATCCAAAACTTGTAAAGAGTCAACAGGAACATTGCATACGTTTAAACTTACGTAATAAACCATAAAAGGGTCTCCAACGTTCCAGATTTTTTTGTAAAGGGTGTTGTTTTTGGTTACTTTATATTGAATTAAAAGTATATAAATTTTGAGATAAATAATCCATATGATATTAATTGATTGAAGGGTGTATTTAAAGAATTTCAAAAATTGTAAATATTATTTCCTTTTATTATATAAATGTTGATTGACATCGTTTCATCAATTCAAACAGGTAATCATAAAGGGGTGAAAGAAAATTGATCATCGTAACGATGTGCGCTCTGTGTAAATTAAAAAAGGCTAGCCGTGGCATAATAATAAAAGTAAAATATTAAAGTGAGAAACACAGAGCGGTGGCGTTCACTAGAACGTTTATTACACCGCGTACGGCGTTATCATATCAATTTCTATGACGCAACAACGTGGGGAGAAAAATACATAGCAATATATATATATATATATATATATATATATTGATGTGCAAAACAATCCGAAAAAAATGGAAATTTTCGTAAATTCATGGTTACCCCCTGTATAATACAAGCGTACTTTTATTCATTGAGGTACAAACAAAAAATGCAATTGCGTGTATATAAATAATCACCCTGTATGATATGAGTGTATTGTAAATACATAGCAAATAATGTAAGCCGTATATGTAAAAATAATTAATTTTAAGATAAATACAAAAGCTATTTGTTTGTAATAAATAAAATGCCCTTTCCGTGCATAAAAATAAATAATTTTGTGTACTAAAACACGTTTTGCCGTGAAAGCATATATTTTCTATAAAAATGTGACCCATTTTGCATTAAAAAAGCAATTAAAGTTTAAATGTATTACATAAATTCAATTTAAATAAAACATGTTTTTGCAAGTTCGAGAGGAATTGAGAAGCAATACGCCAACTTTGTTGAACTCATTAATAAATAAACGTTTATTCCAAAAAACGATCGGAACATTAAAAAACCCAGAAAATGTAATAATAATTGATAATAAATCTACATCACATCACCTCAAAAAACCTCACAAGACGATCTAACAGAAGAATTAGAAATCAGCAACCACAAGACAAAACTATATAACACCAAAAACCTAAATTCAAAAACCTACTACCCACTATTCAAACGACTATAATCCACCTACGACCACACTCTAGATCCAAAAAATTTGATCTATGATATCTATGGTTTCGAATAACTTTATTCAAAAAATCAATGTCACAATCATATATGTCATTTCATTAGTATAAAGTATTTTTTAAAAACATATTATATTAATTAACTTAATTTGTAGTTCCACACTGATGATGATTTATTATTAAATTGAAAGCGCTCTGTATATTTACTAAATATTTAAAACTGCACGTATACACAAAATATCAACAATCAATTAACCGCTAACGTGCACGTGGCAACACCCCTTTCGAATTCATCACCTTGTTTTCAAGCCTATTTTTTTTCAAAAGTGCAACTAAACGATTTCTAATATGTAATAATTTAGAGTTACATCTTTAACCAAATAAGTGTGAATTATTTTTATAATCTTCTTACCCACTCAATTATCTTCAATGTTAAATATTGTCAACACGGTACCAAAATATTATTAAAATATAAAATAAATTGAACTACACATACTAACTACAAATTTTAGAATGACCAAATTCTAAAAATTTTCAACTTTATGTATACAATTAAATTCTTCAATGACAAATATAAACCGACTGGAACCCTGTTTAACTGGCTCTTGACCCAAAAATACACGATGACTTCACATGAAAAATTAATTTAGTCTTCCTACCCGAATGCAGTAAACCAAATCTTTATCCTTGGTAACCAAAGATTATTATTATACGCAGTAAACGCAAATTTTAATAGTACGAGGTAATAAATAGTATATTATGATACAAGTTTATAAGCGAGCCTTTAAAGCACGCGCAACGTTTGAGGGCACGACGCGAAGAGGAGTGCCCTTAAACGTTCAAGTACTTTAAAGGCACTTATAAACGAGTATCATACGGTATTTTTAATATACCTGCATTTTACATATTACTGAATTTATCCGTATTGAAGTGCAATACCACAGATTTAGACTATCAGTCGTTTTGATTTATAGTAGTTGCCGTGGAAACAATTGTACATTTAATATTTATTTAAACAGTTCATTCATATTAAGATATTTACGGTTAACATTTGTATAATTTGACAAATAAACATAAAGTTGAAGATGTTGTTGCTTAGCAACCTTTAAAACACTAGTGTGATGAAGATCGATTTACGCACGCTAATTAGTTCTTTATATTAGTATTATGGTGCAGGTATATTAAAAAAATTATTAAAACACTCGTTCAATCATTACATTATTTAGCAATATATAACGTGCGGCATCATAGCCAAAAACGCATTTTCTAATATTCTTTCAAATAATCTTATATACAAATATTAATCTAAAAATAATTAATATTCTTCCCCTAACTTCTGTAACTCGTTGCTTATATATTTTTAGGGTAGTCACATAACTCTCGGCAGTTTATGGTACGGGTAAATGAACTTGGACAACTATATAAAATCAAAGTTTTGTTATCTCAATAACAGATTTCACTGTATCTCCATTTTGAATAATATTATTGACATTGCTTTCAAAGTCAGTAGTTCACCCGATTCGATGGCGCGACATTATTAAGAAATATAAGTCACAAGTAGAACTTACCTGTCTATTATAAAAATGCAGTAGCAACACTAAATTAGTTATTTTCGAAGAATGTGACGTCGTATATAGTTTGGAAATTTAACACTACTGAATGAACTTAATATTTTTAAATATTTTAGTAAATGCAAAACAAATCTACATATTTTGAAATCATTATTAAATACGAAATTAATTATAAAATGTATTGGTCTGGTACGCGTTGTAAGTAGTTTCAAATTGCACATTATCTAAAAATCGATTATTTAATGCTTGCAATAGAATTTAAAGAATTTTAAGCATAAATTCTAGCACGCTGATATTGAAATTGATTAATTATAATTATTACTAATAATTAAAGAAATTGCATTTTGAAATGATGCATAAAATTAATTATTTAAGATTTATTTGCAACTTTTTAATTGGTTTAGGTTACTTAAAAGTATTGATACTATTGAATTCCACTTGATTATAAAAATGTCGAATTTTGAATTAATTTAAATTGTTTAGTGATTAATTTTTTGAGTTTACAATTACAATTAAACGACTTAGTTCTCACTAATGGTTATTTACTTAATTATCTCCACCTCAATATATTAGAGAAAATAAACTGATAACCTACATTTTTCAAAATTCATTTTGTGATGCGGAAGAGAATACCGCAGGTGTTCAAAACAACATTAGCGACGAGAATATTCTCAGAAAGGTTCCCGAACAATTTAAATGTTTTTAAGATGTTGCTACTGATGATAATCACCTATGATGAAAATACGTATAAAACATGTGATTAGAAGTTTTTATTATATTTACTTTGAATCGTGCCACAGAGTACTTAATCATCGTTTAAATTCTAAGTTTATATAAGCAGGGAGTTTATGTTCTCTATTTATTTTGAATTTCATTACCTTATGTAAGAGTAATATTATTTCTCGTTAGTTGTTATTATAATTAGTGTATTTTTGCGGAAGAGTTTTTTAATTAAATTAATTTTTATTTTGAATGGCAGAGGTAAAGACTTTGCTTGGTATTTTATACGATTTTATCTCTCAAATCTTTGATTTTTTGTTGATTATGTACTCCTTAATACTAGTTAATGGATCATATAGACCTTTTGTATTATTAAACTGACTTCATTTCTTAAAAATACCTTTGTGTAATTTATAAAGATCGCAATGTAAACAATTATTTAATTAGGCGCTTAACTTTTTATAGTTATTATTCTAAGACAGTATTAATAAATTATGGAATGGCCAGTTTATCAATTCAGTCTTTTCATTATTACTAATTTAGTTTTGTTAAATGTGTTGCATTTATTCACTTGTATTTGTTTTTTTAAATATGAAGTTTTCATTGTTTTGAGCCCATAATTAAAAATACTTACATTTTTTTTTGTTATTTTATTTAGCATCCTATTAAAGTAACTATTCCTGTTATCAAATTTTTGTTTTAAATAATAGTAGGTTTTATTAATAACGTAGAGACATTTTCCCAGTAAATTCACAATAAGCATTGTTTACATTTTGATTATTATTTAAACTATATCATATACCCTTTCCTAAAAAAATATAAAAACTGCAATATTTAGATCAATTTTGTTGAAATTCTAAAATATTCTGAATGAGATACAAATTAGTTACCATAATATCTTTGTACATCACCGGAAACTGTTTTTATCATGAAGAGTACTCATTCATAAATCGACAACACAATGTAAATACTATTTCAATAAATATAAAAGGAAGGATGTATACACATATTATCCTTTATGTAGATAGATATTTAAAAAAAGTAAAGTGATTCAAAATCATATACCATGAATAGCATCAGATTTTTTTGTATTACTTATTCATACTTGACCTTATTGTTATTACTACAAAATATTCAACGGTATTGTCATTTACATAACAATTTACAGACGTATTTAGAAAGATATTTTGAACGTAAGCTAAATTCATAACCTTTCCAGGATAAAAACAAGCTTGCCACTTTAATTTGATGTACCCATTAGTAATGTGTTTGTTTGAAAAGCATCCTTTTTCCCACAAGAAGATGAACAGTAATCAATTCAAAAATTCCTGAACAGACAGAAGATATTTATACAGGCATACAAAACTTTGTTCCCGATGTTTACTAGGAAAATAATTTCTTCCTATCTTCACCCTTCGTTAATTTGCTGGGGTAGTTGTAAGTGTTCGAAAAAAAGAACTTGAAAGCCAACGTTTGAGTGTTGCATTATTCATCGAAAATATTCACGAAAAGTAGACATTGGACAAAGAGAAAGTTTCAAGAGGCTAGAAGCCTCCTAGACAAGTTTATTGATTGGCAAATATGGTGTATAAGAGACATCTTCGATGTTTTGAAAGTCTTTAAAATGTTACAAATGTTGTCAATGTTACATTGTCTTTTAAACGTAATCAAATATTATAAGTATTTTATATTTTATTAATGTCGTCAAATGTTAGAAATATTTTTGAAATGTCTTACGAATGTTGATAATTGTTAGAATTGTGTTTCAAATGGTACGAGCATCTTGTAAACAATGTGGATTATTACAAATATTTTATAAATGTTATCAAAAGTTACATCTACCCTTCAACTATCGTCGAACATCAATAACGCCCTATAAATGTTGTCAATCATTACAAATGTTTTTTAACGTTACGAATTGTTAGATATTTGGGATAGTAAACTTGGTAACCCTCATCTAAGGATCTGTGGAAAAAGTTAGAGAGAAATTAGGCAGTTAGGGGTAATAGTTTTTGGTGGTGCTTTGTCATTTTAATAAGAAATGTTTTGTACTCATTTTATTATGCATAAATATGGCGAACCTCTCGATATTGAAATATTTTGCGTTGAAGTGAAACCATAGAGTAACCTTCAGAGAGTCAACTTAATACTAATTTTTTTATCCGCTGCAAGAGAGGCAGAGATATCAATTTTTATATACTTTCATCTTTCTTACGCAGTTTCAAAGTGTACTTCGCTGGCGCCACAAATGTCGGGAGGAAATGGCGGGAAACGTTTTAATTCAAATTATTGGGCGCGGAATTTGGCGGGAATTTCAAACAAGCTGTAGGAAAAAATTCATTTGAAACTTCAAATACAACTCGAGATCAAATCACCATGCAATGTAAAATTTTAATTTCCCTTTTATATGAATTATTAAAATTTTACATATGGTGATTTGGTCTCGAGTTGTATCTAACATTTCAACAATGTGTTGTTTTCTACTTTACTCAGTCATTTTAACACTCATCATCATTAGGTCTTCAGCCTGGAACTGGTTAGACGCGTACCCTCATTGGTTGCTATTCTGAACTAACTTACACATTTCTCTGAAATTTGCAGTTTGCATCTATCACTATCTGATCTAGGTCTACATCTACCTCCTTTTTCCTATCTCTGCTTGTAATATATCCCATAATATTTCTATAACCTATTTGTTATTAATTTTGTCTGTCCATGCAATCATCCTCATATTTCTGTAGCACAACATTCTAAAAGGCTGCTACCGTTTTTCTGTCCCGTATTTCATAGGCATACTGTGCTGTGCTCCACACATACGCTTCCAACAATTTTCTTCTCGTTTCCATGTTTGTTGTCTTTCTTCATAGGCGCTGTTCTTTCTTGTTAGATGCAGTTCGCTCCCCTTCTATTGTTTTACAATTATATACTCTATTTCTCCGAAATTCAGTGGTTATGAAGGGGGGGTCCCCGACACGGTCCACTTGAAAAATGTTAGACGAGCATTTTTCACAAAAATACGCCCTCGTTCGGATGAGAGGTAAAATGGAGGTATCGTTTGTGAGTATTGTCATGCACGTTAAAGATCCCTACTTTGCTTGGAACAGCAAGGGTTCGGTAAAATTCAAAATTTTTCAGATAACAAAAAAACTCGCTCCCTGGCCAATGTAGTACCTTCGGGTAGAGCATTGGAAAATCACATGTAGGGGTTGCGAAGTGGGGTAAGCAGTCTGTGGCTGCCAAGTTCCCCCAGAACTTTAACATTTGTCGATTTAATATTTTTCCAATATCTTTCCGCGCAGTCAACATTAGTTGCAGATATTTCACAACCAACACCTGTAGTTGTTTATAATAATCATCAGATTTATCTGCGCTTATTTTTTCGTCATTAGGTTTTCCGTCTCACAACTGGTTGGACACGTACGTGAACTTATTTATATTCTAAACTAGTCTACACACTTCTCTGAAATTCTCACACAGCCTATATACAGCTCGGTTCCCCTTCTGTTGTTTTCTAATTTTATGCTCCCCTATTTCACCAAGATTCAGAGAAGGGGGTTAAGCAGCCTGTGGCTGCCGAGATCCCCCAACACTTAGACATTTGCCGAATTAATAGTATTCCAGTAAATCCTTTCACATAGTTAACATTGTTCGAGAATATTGCCCAACCAATACTTGTAGTTGCTTATAATAACCATCATGTTTAAGTACAGTTACTTTTTTCGTCATTAGTTTATCCACCTTGGGACTGGTTGGATGCTTACCTCCATTGATTTCTATTCTGAGCTAGCCTACACATTTCCCTGAAATTCGTACAGCCTACATCTATCACTATCTGTGTGCAGTACTTTTAACACTACAAATGATAAACCCTAGCGTTGAATAAACTTAATGAAAAATAATTCTACGTGGTCTTCATTATATATTTTAATGCAAAACTATTTTTTAAAAGACAAAATTTTTAATGGTCAAAAATATAACAACTTGCAGTTAAATTTAAACGCACTTTTCTGGCGAAAATATTAAGACGCTGTTATTTAGTTCAATACAAAAAACTACACTAAAGAATAACATGTACATAAACGAAACAATAACAAACATAAACGAAAAAATTAACATAAACATTAAACATAAACACAAAAACGTAAAAAACAGCAGCAACAACTTTGTTTATAAGTTGGTTTAACTTTCTAAACACCAATAGCTGTCAACCTGACAGTTACGCGCCGAAAATCATCTTGAAATCTGTCAAATTTATCATTGCGTTTTGCGCCCTCTCAGTACACTTTACAGATTGATGGATAAAGATAGTATCATCCTTCAATCTATATAATGAAGTGAGATAGATTTTTATAGCGTCCGGACAAAATTTTCCTATTATGATAACGCTCTGAAGGTTACTCTATGAGTGAAACCCAGCCTTGAGACTCTACATTTTGGCGACGAAGTACTAGTGCGAATCAACCTGAAGTAGCACACTACACATTAATTACATTTGTGACATAAGATGACTACGTCCGGTAACATCGAACAATTTAACGTTAATGATCCTACAGGTTGGGAATCATATCAAAAACGTCTTGAGTTTATCTAAACCGCGAATGGAATTACGGACGCGGACAAAAAAGTTGTGTTTTAAAGTGTTTGTGAACCAGCTACCTACGAAGTATTACGTTAGTTGTCAGTACCAGCCAAAGTGACAGACAAGCTCTACGCCGAAATTACGGAAGTTTTAGGAAATCATTTTACGCCTCGCACACCTGAAATCGTATATCCATTTTAATTTTACCGTCGGAACCAGCAGCCCGGGGAATCCTTTTCGATTTATCTAAAAGAATTACGTTTATTAGCTGAAAGCTGTGGTTTCGACAACCTTGAAGACAAGCTTCGAGACAGAATCGTTTGTGGAATACGTGACAATGCCGTGCAACGCCGGTTGCTAGCAGAAGATAAAATTACATTTCAAAAAGCTCGATCTTTATGTCAAACACATGAAGTAACAAGGCGTAGCATGGCAACAATTCCTGAAACGGCAAGTGTCAGTGAACCTGTCAATAAAATTGACCATTATAAAAATGAACGTGTGCCAAGTAAGTCAAGTGATTCAGCTAATTCAACGGATAGGAAACCCAATCAGGACAAATAATGTTTTCGTTGTTAAACTCAACACTCGTCGGATGTTTGGCATTTAAAAAAAAACAATTATCATTTTTCTAAGGAAGGACACAGTGAAATGATTTGTTATTCAGAGAAATAGCAACTGAAAAGTGGAAGAAAAACAAGCGCAAGGTACACTATGTAAACGAATTATCGTTACAGAGACGAATTCCACCAATAAAAGTCAGTGCGATTAGGAAACCTTAGAATACGCATTCTTTGTGAATAACGTCAATTCAGTTACCGAAATGATCATGGTAGAGGTTAAAATGAATCAAAGATTTCTTACAATGGCAGTGGACTCGGGTGCAGCGTACAGTATGATTGGAAAGGCAATCTTTTAGGACATTTTTTACAATTATCCTCCGCTGGTTCGGGTTACCAGAACTCGGTGATCTCAATACTGGGCGAATGTGATGTATACGTAGAGTATGGCTCCAAAGGTGCCAACGTACCACTTATAATTGTTGAAACCGATCGAGCGTGTCTCTTAGGGAGGAATTGGTTCCTCGCCCCTGGATTATCCATTACAGGGGTCTGTCAAATTTCAATGATACCAACTTTCCAGCTGGAATACCCTGAAGTATTCAACGACAATTTAGGGGCATATACGGATCCTCCGCTTACTTTCGATTTGGATCCCGCTGTGAAACCGGTGGTATTAAAGGCTCGAAACGTGCCGTTTGTTCTCAAAGACAAGGTAGATTAAGAACTGGAAAGGTTTATTAGCCAAAGGGTGTTAAAACCCGTGCTTCACTCAAAGTGGGGTCCTGTAGTCGTCGTTGCAAAAAAATAATAATAAAGTGGGGAATTGCGACAATTATTATAGTACGATAAATACAGCGTTGCGTGTTAACACATACCCAATTCAAGCCGTTCAAAATATTTTAACAGCGCTAAATCGAGGTGCTGTTTTTGCAAAATTGGATATGGCTCAAGCCTACTTACAGGTTAGCGGTAGATGACAATGCAGTCGACGCACAGACGATTATTAGCTACAAGGGAGCATTTCGTTGTAAACGGCTCCAATTTGATATCTCCGTTGCACTTAAGATTTTTCAGCGATTTTCCGGAAGTTTTATAGTATTATGACGAGATATTGATAGTAGGAAACTTTGACAGCGATCTGGAACACAAAGTTCGCTTTGTACTTTCTAGTTTCCGCGAAGATAGTCTATCCTTAAGAAAGGACAAGTGTATTTTCAGGGCAAAAAACAAACATTTCTTGATTTTGCAGTAACTGCCGGAGGCATAAAGCAAACAGAATATAAGATTAAGGCTATAGTGAATACGCCTGCGTCCACTGATAAAACTGAACTGCAAGCGTTCTTAGGACTACTTAATTTTTACCACATTTTTCTAAAAGACAAGACTTCAATTGCCGAGCTCCTGCAAAATGCTTTTACAGAAAAATATGATGTTCCAGAGGGGTGCCGAACAAAGTAACGCGTTTAAAAATCTTAGAGATCATTGCATCGGAACCGATGTTGGTACATGATAATGATAACAAGCCTCTTATACGCATCTGTAACGCAAGTCCACTAGGAGTCGGTTGCATGTTAGCCCAACCTCATGATGATGGAATCAACATGCTAGTGGCTTTTCACTCGCGAACTCTTTCATCAACGGAGAGGAACTTTGCACAAATTGATCGAGAAGCATTGGAAGTGACTACCGAAATAAAAAAATTTCACAACTACATCTATGGTAGACATCTATAAACACGGATCATATACCCTTGCTGGGAATTTTTGACTATAACGCCACGTATGGTACGTGGGGCATTAATATTGAGTGCATATGACTACGGCATACAATAGAATGGGAAATGCTGACGCGTGAAGTCGGTTACCATTAAGAATCAGTTCCCTTGAAATACCACAATTAGAAGATGTACTGATGCTGGATAATATACCCGAAAAATATTATGTGCAATAGACATAGCTGAGGAAACTACAATGGACCCGGCTTAGTCTAAGGTTTTACAATGGGCACGGAAGGACTTGCCAACAAACAATGATTCGTTTTCTGCCGATTTCTTGGCGTATTTACGAGGAAAAACGAAGTACGCTGCTATGAGCACTGTCTGTTACGGGACATGGGGGTAATCATCCCACAAGAGAGAAAGCCAAGAATATTACAAACTCTACACACTGCTCACCCAGGCGTAGTAAAAATGAAAATTCTAGTTCGCTTCTATATTTGGTGACCGAACCTAGATAAACAAATTGAAAACTGTGTTAATTCGTGGCATAACTGCCAAGGTGTTAGAAACATGTCAAACAAGGTTCCAGTTCACCTATGAGAGTGGTCGCGTGCACCATATTAAAAATGCTTTGCAAATATTGTAAAATGTTACCAACGCTTTTCAAATGTGGTCGAATGTTACAAACGTTGTCAATCGTTACGAATGTTTTCAATGCTACGAATATATTTTAAATGCGGTCAAATGAGGTTGAATGTTACAAATGTTGCTTTCAAATGTTACAAATGCCTGTTAAATTTGGTCAAATGTTAAAAATGTCTTACAAATATTGTCAGATGTTACAAACAATTTTCAAATGTGATCGAATGTTACAAATGTTACCAAACGTTACAAACATTTTTCAAATATTTCAAGTGTGTTACAAATTGTTACAAATTATGTTTAAATGCTGTCTTGAAAGTGATGTGAATTGTTACAAACTGACACATATTACTACAAATGTGTTTTAAATGTGGTCGAATATTATAAACATCGATAATTGTTATAATGTCTTTCCAAGGTCGTTAAATATTACGAATATATTACAGATTTTGCTAATCATTACAAATGTTTAAAGTGTCTTGCTACAGAGTTAATTACTGCAAATATTTGTTAGAACTTACAAGCGAGTGGTATGAATTGCTACAAAATACCTTTCACATATTGTCGAATATGACGAATGCTCTACAAATAATGCTAATCGTTACGAATGCCTTTCAAATGTGGTCAAATATTACAAAAATCCCAAAATATATCAAGGGCGAACGGAGGGTTTCTAATGTTACGTGCCATATTGGCACTTAAACATTTTTAGTTTAATTTTGATGTGCGGAAGTTTCGCGCCATAAATTCAAAAGACTCGGTGCGCGTATTTCCGTCACGTCAAAAGTGGGTTGGACGAATAATTTCGCGCCGACGCGAGTTAAGGTTCGTGGCTTCGAGCGGTCCTTTTTTAAAAAGACTTCTTTGAACTTTAACAAATTTATTTGGTTTTATACAGAAGTTAATTATTGAATTTTAACAAACTTGAATAATAAGTCTAAGTCGAAATACATTAATTAATTTGTACAGTGAGTTACCAGTGAACTGCAAGGTAAAAGCTGAACGTCTGATGAACTGACTAGGAGTGGAGCTCCTGGTCCTTATATAACTTTCTCCCCCTCACAATTCTGTGGGAACCTGCGGACGTAATGTCCGCTTACACTTCATAATACATAGTTGCTATCTTAAAAGCTATTCATAATTACAATGTTGCAGGCTTATTCTGCGTAATCTCGGTACGTGACATCCGACGACCGTCTGTGACCTGACATCTGCAGTGTCACTTATCCTTGTGCTACTTTGTAGCGTTTCCACTCGTGGGAACTGAAATCATCTTAATAAATTGTAATAAAATGTTGCAACGACATTGTTGCACTGTCCTAACATTTCCTAATGTTTCCTAATATTTCCTAATACAGATATTAGTTTTATATATATAATAGATGGGGGATCCTATAACTCGCGTGAAAGGACAAAAAAGTGGGAGAAGTGTTTCCGTGAAGACTCGGTAACGTGGCCGTTTGCCTTGGAACATCGAGAAAGGCGGTCGTGTCAGGCCGTTTGCCTTTGAACATCGAGAAGGGCGTCGTGTCCGGTATCGTATCTTTATTTTTATTATGTAGATTTCCCTTGCTTATCTTTGTTTATCTTTACCTAATTAACCTATTCCTTATCGTTCCGCTACATATAGGAATCTGATACGACCCTGGAGTAATCCACGACCCTAGAACGAGCCGAAGTCCATGCTCCGCCAACAGCACCGGAGCAGTCACCATCTTTAATCACTCCGGAGTGGAGCCCTGAGATCCCGTCCGAGCGCTTTGGAAGAGCGTTGGGCGTACCCTCCGTTAATTGCCTTAAAGGGCTATCAGTAGCCCTGATGGACTTCAACAGAAGCCAACTTTAACCCAAGGACATATTCATATGAGTATTTCGCTGTTATAAACTATTGTCTTAAATTTATATTTTCCGATAATTGCGTATTAAATTTGTGCATTGGTGACGTCATTGTCAGATGGCCGCGCTAAAGCGGGTGTAAGCTTGGCGTTACCAACCGCCCGTGGCGTCGCTTATTCCGCGCTTGCGCGATGTATTTACGATTGCTATAATAAACCTTTAAATTGTGCAATTATGATTTTAAACTGTAAGACTAATACCGGAAGGCTCCGTGACTTAGTTGGTTCGCGTGTGACTGCTAATCCCAAGGTCCCAGGTTCTATTCCAAACACGGACCGCTTGAAAAATGTTAAGCGAGCACTCGTTCGGCATTGAGTGTCCTAAAAATTTGTGTATATAATAATTTTTTAGTCACCCTACTGCTTAGGTGCGATATTAATACATCATTCCGTGCTTCTTGTAGCGAAATGAATTTCGGTCTGTAGATGGGTCTTTCATTGTATATCTGTTGCCTACTATATAAGTATATGATTTTCCTAATGAATATTTGACATATAAAAAATTTAAAAATCATGGTAACCACAGGACTGAAAATAGTCCACTATATATATTTTTGTTTAGTTTTTGCCTTTTGTACATGTTAGAATTGAAGTAAAAAATTAGTTAAAGATAATTAAAGAACATTGTATTAATCTATAGGAACACTGTGTATTAATTATTTTTGCGAAGATTTCTGTACTATGTAAATACTCTGAGATATGTTGGATAAATATTGTTTTCTTCGCGGGTTGGTATTCCCTTTTTGTAACATGTTTTTTGAGTTAGAGGTGTGCAAATAAAATTTATTTCTAGGGGCTTTCATTTTCTTTCTTTGTGATCCACCCCACTCTGCGACTTTTTAGGTCGCACGCTTTTTTTGGGGTTCCATATATGTTGCGGTATTGGGTGCGGGCTATTTTCTTTGCTTACTTTCTTTTAGTTTCTTGCTTGCGGGGAGTCCCGTAACAACCTATTACTTATTTTTTCATTGTGGAGTATCGCAATAAAATCTCTGATAGATTTCCATCTTACCTTGTGGAAAAGGGTTTTAGCACATTGCAAAGTAATTAATAGTTCGCTTACCTTCAATTCAATGAAAATTGGCAGGCGGTGTACCAAATAATTATTGTTTATTTCAGTTACCGCGTGGGTGTGGTTTGCTGCCTATCTTAAATTTTCGTAGTGGAACTCGCTGGTTTTCTTTCGTCTTTGAAACCTTAAACAGGAACACAAGCCAAGGGTACGATATTAACTTAGAATTACATTCCAATACATCCTATAATGCACTCCCGCACACGTCCTCAAAGATAGCTGGTTACGTCAAGAGTGCCATCATGGACCCTTTCAACAACTTGTAAACCGTCATCGTTTGTTCGTACACGTCCTAATTGATCGGAAAACGTCATGTCCGTTTGACGATCCGTGAGAATTATATTAGTCACAAATTACATGATAATAAAGGGCCCATCCTCTATAAAATTGACGGGGAACACCAAGACCACACTTATCCTATTTATTTTAATACTATAATATACGCGTAACACTTTCAAAGTGAGTAGCACTGTCAGCTGTCAAAACCACATTCAAAGTTGATGAATTTGTACAATTCAATATTAGAAGGACGAGGTGTTTTTACAAAACAGAAAAAATTGGTACGTGGTCCATGAGTTTAAAGAAGTTCGGGGACCTCTGCTCTAAACCATCAATTGATGATCTAGGTTTGTTATTGATTGATAAGCGCAGTTCTAATTTTTTCTTCCCGCAATTAAGTATTGAAGGAAAGTGGAATTTTGCTAGTAAGTTGCACTCACTATATTACCCACATGAAACTCTCTTTGAACGTTACGTTTTATGAAGGTCATTTAGAGCGTTGTATAATCAAATGTGGATATTTTCTAATGCATAACTAGAGATCCCAATAACTGGCAAAAAAATATAATTCTTGTTCGGAGAAGCTCACTGTAGAGCTTCAATGTAAGTAATGCTATAACAACATTCAAATTATCTTACGCCATTATTTTTAATGATAGTAAGTAGGGCATTTTGGATGGATTTGGAACAACGCCACCGCCACAGCGTCACTAATCGTTTTTTAATGGGTTTTCTCATTAAAAACCCATTAGCACTAATCGTCTTTTAATGGGGTTTCTCATTAAAAACACATTGGCACTAATCGTTTTTAATGGGTTTTCTCATTAAAAACTCATTAACATTAATCGTTTTTTAACGGGAGAACTCATTAACGATGTTATCATTTTTCCTTACCTCACATCTGTCATTACCGTCATCTAACCTTATCCGGAATTTCCCGGGCAATCTAACCATGTTTGAATTTTAAAAATCGGACTATCCCTTACAAAGTTACACCCTGTTAAAGACTCACGCCTTTAAATTTTTTGTTTATTTAATTTTAACTCGTTTTTATTTATTTAATTTTAACTCGATCTTTAAATCCTTCTCGGTCACCAGGTTTTGTAAATCAATTTAAACCTGTTGAAGGGAAACTTAATAAAACTTTTAACTTTTACTAAGTGTATATCATGCTATTGTCTACAGAATAGTTACTAATAAAGCAATTTAATTTTAAATAACTTCTACGTAATATTTTTGGAAATGGTAGACTTGTATATTTCCTAAATGAATCACCGAGCGAAAGTACATGCTTAGTGTTATTAAATTTAACCATTAGGTTCTCATTTTACGAGGGTGGTTAATTATTATTTAAAATCTAATTTGTTTTAAATAAAGAAATCGATTACTTGACTAGATTCAATGATTCACTCATTGCCGACTCATTAGTTTGAACAATTTGTATATCATTGTTAAACGCAAACCACTTATAAGCTTATTAACGTTGTTCAGTAACCTAGGAATAATTATTCATAAGAGGTCAGTCGATTTCTTTAAAAGTGAAATTTTCGTTTTCCCTAATACAAGTAATGTTTAATTGTATTTACCGGAATTAAAAATTACCGTCGGCCTTACTGCTCATTTTGAAAAAATTCCCGTACAACTTTCTATAGATACTATTAACCGCGTAATCGCTCCAGGCAGCAATTATCGGCTACAGTTTCAGTATATAGTCAAAGAAGAACACGTACCTATAATTTCTGCTCATCTATATTTAACTCCATCTTTAAAACCTCCTTCGGACATTTACTTTAATCTAGACAATAAAAAATTTAGGAGCGCTACCACTTTAAACCTAAGAATAAAAAACAAGATAGTTTAATACGCCTATTAATAACTTTTTGCTGATGTTGGCGATACAAATAAGTAAAACAAACTTTCTCAAGAAATATTGATTATAATAAAATATATACATGTATTGATAACATCTATAAACCGCTGTGATAACCAGAGTCTGATGAATCTGCGATAGCCAAATCTCTAAACATTTGCGTAAGCGATCGCATCGCAGTCGCATCTTCTAAGCACTGGATGGGGTGACATGTAATAATTTCCAACACTGTCAAGTAATTTAAATTGTTGCAATCATTAAACAGAGAAATACTCGCACGGCGCTCTTCCTCTAATAATGTTTGAGCCCTTTCTTCGTCCGTCGTATTTCCACATACATTTTTTATATCACCTACAAATTTTTCGTAAAAATCTGGAAAGTTTCTACACCTCAACTCAGCCATTTTAAAACAGATTAATTCTCGCAAATTTAATAGCTTTGATGCACTCGTACTTAGGTATCACAATAACATACAGATCTTTCATAATTTCCATATTATATAAATTTTCTTCTTGAAATTTATTCGCTCCCCCATACACTTCTATTAGGTGTTCTGGCAATCAGTTTCAATTTGAATTCATGATCCAATTGTAATTCTAAAACATTTCCACCAGAAAAACCATTCAATCTTACGTTTGCTGCTTCTTGGGTAAATTGTATGATTGTAAATTCCAATTGAAAATTGCAAAACTCTCTCCATTTAAAGTAGTCCATTTTTATAGCATAATTTTGGCACATTCAACTACTGCAAATAATTTGTACGACTGGTTGCAGACCACCGTATAAATAAAAACCAACTTCCACGTTATGGTGGTGAAAATTTGATATAAATTCACCTGTCGCATAGGTGGTCTTACCTACTAGTTTGTCGATACCTAATGGCATTCTTACATCGCTTGTAACGTCAACACCAGAAAAATACTAAGCATGTACTTTCGCTCGGTGATTCATTTAGAAAATATACAAGTCTACCATTTCCTAAAATATGACGTAGAAGTTATTTAAAATTAAATTGCTTTATTAGTAACTATCCTGTAGACAATAGCATGATATACCCATAGACAAGTTTAAAGTGTTTTATTAAGTTTCCCTCCAAAAGGTTTAAATTGATTTACAAAACCTGGTGACCGAAAAGGATTTAAAGATCGAGTTGTAAGGGATAGTCCGATTTTAAAAATTCAAACATGGTTAGATTGCCCGGGAAATTCTGGATAAGGCGCATATGGATAGTCGGAGAAAACTCTAACCTAGATTAGATGGTGGTAATGACAGATGTGACTTAAGGAAAAATGATAACATCGTTAATGAGTTTTCCCATTAAAAAAAAATGAGTTTTTAATGAGAAAACCCATTAAAACACAATTAGTGCTAATGGGTTTTTAATGAGAAAACCCATTTAAAACCGATTAGTGGCGCTGTGGCGGTGGCGCTGTTCCAAATACATCCAAAATGCTCTACTATAGTAATTTTGCATCTGCAATAACAGTTGAACATAACGAGCATTTTGAACTAAGCAGTGTTTTTTATAGCGTATAATGCTAAGTATTTAAAAACTTACATTCAACATCTGTGAAGAGTGTTAGCAAAAACGAGACGATTACTACATTTGAGCAGTTCACACCCAAAAAAAGCGATTATTGGTTCAACCAAAAATCCAATGGAAGCTGACAAATAAAAACTATTTTTAGACAAAACATTTCAAATGGGTTTTTGCTAAGTTTTGAATGTTCTGAACACTTGAGCTACTAACATAAGTGGTTCTCCGCTTAGAACAAGAACACAGAAAAAGAATAACGAAAAAAAAATTAAAAGCCCAAAAGAAATTCTTTGTTTGAAAAAACCTATAAGTAAAAAATGTTGTTACTCCAGTGAAACTGATAAAGCAGGTACTAATTGTGAACCCACTAGTAAGACTTCTTATTTACTCCTTGGATGTGATAAATAATACAGTAGCCAAAATCTAAATATTAGTTATCATGTTGTAATAATCTACTATGCCGGTACAAAGATTTTAACAATCACTGCAATTTATGGTAGAATCGGCAGCTACCCATGCTGTGTGGGGTGACGACAAAGACTATATATTGATTTTTATTTATATAAAATTAGTCGATATTTTTGTATTTAGGGTAAGGTGGAATGTATGTGAAGCTAGCACCCCATTTTTTAAAAATCATGATTCTGAAAGTTGTTCAAGATTGTTCTAATCTTGTACCGCATTGTTCCAATTCGACATTGTTTTATTTCAAAAGATGCCTCGAAAATTTAGAAAAAACCCATTTTGTTACTGGCACCCCATTTATCGAAAATCGTGTTTTTGGCCAACGCTTAACATTGTTCTAGTTGTTCCAAACAATGTTCCAAAAGGACAATTCCGTATCTAAACGATTCTTCAAAAAACGGCAAAAACATTTTTTTGCTGGCATCCCATTTTTCAAAAATCGAAATTTTGGCCCTCGATTAAGATTGTTCTAGTTGTTCCAAACATTGTTCCAAAAGGATAATTCCATATCTAAACGATTCTTCAAAAAAACAGAAAAAAACATTATTAGACAAACAAGACTGCAGAGTCGAGAGTAAACATACTTTTCCCTTCTTGCTCCAATAGATAACTTTTTGTTCTGAGCTGTTCTAAGCCTAGAAAACATAGTTTTGCAGTATGAATCTCCTATCACCAGCTGTTCTCCCAAAAATCGATGTTTTTACCTAATCGACAAGAGCCTTCTTCTTCTGTTCCAATGGCTAACTTTTTGTTCTGAGTTGTTCTAAGTTTAAAAACATAGTTCTGCATGATGAGCCTCCCATTACCATCGGTTCTCCCAAAATCGAGGTTTTTACTGTATGGACAAGAGTAAATAAATATAGTTTTTCTCTTTTGATCCATATAGCTAACTTTTTCTTCTGACCATATAGTAGTCATCGTTTTAATTGCAAAAATAAGAAGGAAATTATGAATGGGCTCTTATGGCTAGTATGCGTGAAGTAAATCTCATAATGATTACATTGCATTTCACGCACTGGTGTGTGAAATAGCAGTTCACGTATAAATATTGATGTGTGAAGTGGAACTTTATACACGGGAGTAGAAAAACTGTTTTGAAATACATTACACCAAAATCTTGGCAAATATATGACTTATTTTATTATTATTATTATTATTATTATTATTATTAAATGCTATATTAATAGCATTTTATTATAAACATGTACTCCTAAATATAACTTATATGTTCGTTCTCGTTTTCGTTAAAAAAAAGTCACGTAGATTTTATAGGTATATACGTATATTGGCGTACCGTTCAATGACATAAGATCCTTGTCAAACACGTCCATTAATAATTTCCTTCTTATTTTTGTAATGAAAACGATGACTACTATATGGTCAGAACAAAAAGTTAGCTATATGGATCAAAAGAGAAAAACTATATTTACTCTTGTCCATACAGTAAAAACATCGATTTTGGGAGAACCGGTGGCGATGCAGAACTATGCTTTTAAACAGAACAGCTCAGAACAAAAAGTTAGCCTTTGGAACAAAAGAGTAACGCTATGTTTACTCCTGTCGATATAGTAAAAACATCGATTTTTTGAAGAACCGCTAGTGATAGGAGATTCATACTGCAGAATTATGTTTTCTAGGCTTAGAACAGCTCAGAATAAAAGTTAGCCATTAGAACAAAGGAGGAAGGCTATGTTTACTGTTGTCGATACATCAAAAACATCGATTTTTGGGAGAACCGCTGGTGATAGGAGATTCATACTGCAGAACTATGTTTTCTAGGCTTAGAACAGCTCAGAACAAAAAGTTATCCATTGGAGCAAGAAGGGAAAGGTATGTTTACTCCTAGCCCGGCAGTCTTGTTTGTCCAAAAACGTTTTTTCCCGATTTTTTGAAGAATCGTTTAGATACGGAATTGTCCTTTTGGAACAATGTATGGAACAACTAGCACAATTTTAATCGAGGACCAAAATTTCGATTTTTGAAAAATGGGGTGCCAGCAAAATAATGCTTTTTGCCGTTTTTTTGAAGAATCGTTTAGATACGAAATTATCCTTTTGGAACAACTAGAACAATGTTAAAGCGATGGCCAAAACTGCGATTTTCGATAAATGGGGTGCCAGTAACAAAATGAGGTTTTTTCCAAATTTTCAAGGAATCTTTTGGAATAAAATAATGTCGAATTGGAACAATGCGGTACAAGATTAGAACAATTTGGAACAACTTTCAATATCATGATTTTTAAAAAATGGGGTGCTAACTTCACACACATTAAGGTAGAACAAAATCATAAACAGTTCTTCTTTGATGTATTTCTTGTCGCCAAGTAAGCTTATGTCCTTTATATTTACATTTTATCTTAACATCGTTGTCTTCTTACTCCAACATTCCCTACTTTTCATAAAAACGAAAATAGGGGTTTATATACCACCTTCATTTCTGTACAAATGGTCTGATAGCAGAAGATATTTACCAGAAACATTGGTAACGCAACTGAAAGCGGGGGTATATAGTGTCAAGTCAAATTTCAAAATGTAATGGTAAGACAATTATTGCAGGGAAAGCAAAGTGTAGAGGAAGACAAAGACTCGCGCACATAGATCAGATTAAGAAATGCCTAGGTAAAGGTAGTTAGTTACAGGGCACCATAAGACATAGGTTGGTATAGGAAATTAGAGAATTGTCTTAACAAACCTAGAGGGATTACACTATTAAAGAAACCGTCGTTAATGAACGGATATAGAACGAAAAACGGTAGACATTTCTGTACACCAAGGAAACAGATATCTTAAAAGATATAATTACTGTTCACAAATTTAATTAAAGGACTAAGAGGAAGTAGTTTCTTTCCCACACGGTATTTCCCAGGTTTATTATGATTTATATCTAAAACTTTAAACTCATCCAAATAGTAATAATTATTGTAATACGTATAATAACGAATTTTTACAATACCATTTAAACAAAAATAAGTGGTTGTGTGTACGTCATAACATTTCTCACGACAATTTTAAGACCACATAATAATTTTGAACAATCGAGTTTAAAAATACAATGTGAAACCTACATTTCGTAAAACTTTTCATATTTCTACGAAATTCTACATAAATAAAATAGGTGTGGAAGGTAGATAGGTATGCATGCTTTTTAGTTGTCGAGGGTAATGAACTAGGTTACGTGTGACTGCCGACGACGCTATCACGAATTCTATGATCTCAATCTCAACTTCAAACCCAGCTGACTAAATATAAATGTAATGGGGCCTTTTCAAGGTTCTGCAAGTGTTTTATTTAGATTTCGTCCACTACCAATTGCAAGAAACCTGAAAAAGTTCCATGTTTTGTGATAATATTGAGTTTACGTTAAATAGAAAATGTAATGGTAAGGAATTTTAAGTAATTCTTACCTTGTATTAGTTAGATACTCTATCAAATGTTGTTCACATTCTGTTTTGGACTAATTTGATTCAAATACGTATAATGAGATTTAAATCCGGTAACCGGTCATATGGTTGTGACTCTTTAATTCTGAAATAGCTAATATTTTTAAACAAGCACATGCTCTGGATTTATCGATTGGTTAACATTCCGAACTAAGGTCCGTAACCTTTATAAATATAAATGGAACGGAACTTTACTTACCCACGTAATCGTATCAAAAACCATCAATATATAGTAATATTATCCTGAAGCAAGATCGTAAGATTATAATAAAATGCCCATTACTTCAACAACCTTCTCACATGTTAAAATTAATTTCAATAAGTATACCTTTTCTCCAAGGACATTGTATGTAGATAATTTTACTTATGTAGTCTTAGCAACAAATTTCGGTAACCAAAAATTTATCGAAAACTATACTGAAAATATTTTAGACGGACGAGAACTATGATTTCGGCTAGCGTACACGCCATACTCCCAAAATACCTCGCGATCAGGCAAAATATACAAAAAATATAGCACATGAACAAGAACTATAGGATTTCGGAAACTATCACTCTACCTCTCAAAAAAGATGCCTTCGAGCAATATTCAAATATTTAAAAATCTTACCATGTTGCTAACGCTTAAAACTCTAAAAATTTCTTCAATACCTATGTTGAAAACTATACGGAAAATATTTTAGATGAAGGGGAATGAAATTTGCAGCTAGTGTACCATATATTCTCTCAAAATAAGACACGCTCAAGACGCAAGCAGTAATAAACCATTTAAAAATCATACAATGTTGCTAATGTTCAGAACTCTTTAGAAAATACTTGAAAATGTTGACAATTATAGAAAAAATATTTTACAAGAAACTCAACTACAAAATTTTGGGGACGTATCACTCTACTCTCTTAAAATACCATGGGCTCGAGTAGTATCTATTTACTTAAGTCATACAATGTTGCTAATGTTGAGATCTCTATAGAAAATGCTTTTAAATGTTGAGGATTTTAAGAAAAATATTTTACGTGAAACTGAACAATAGAATTTTAGGCACTCTACACTCTCAAAATACCATCCACTCGAATATATGTTAATTTAAAAGCATACAATGCTGCTAATGCACAGAACTCTTTAGAAATTTTTTTAAAAAGTTGAAGATTATAGGAAAAATATTATACATAAGATTCAACTGTAAGTTTGGGTACGTATCACTCTACTTTCTCAAAATACTATGCGCTCGGGCAGTATCTATTAATTTAAAAATCATACAATGTTGAGAATGTTCAAAACTCTTTAGAAAATGCTTGAAAAAGTCGAAAATTCTAGGAAAAATATTTTACATGGAACAGAACTATAAAATTTTGGGTACGTATCACTCTACGCTCTCAAAATACCGTCCGCTCGTGTAGTATCTATTTATTTAAAAATCATACAATGTTCCTAAGGTTCAGAACTCTTTAGAAGGCAGTACATTGGCCAGGAAACGAGTTTTTTTTACCTGGAAAACTTGGAATTTTGCCGAACCCTTGTTGTTCC
Source organism: Platerodrilus igneus (assembly GCA_036346225.1). Taxonomy (NCBI): domain Eukaryota; kingdom Metazoa; phylum Arthropoda; class Insecta; order Coleoptera; family Lycidae; genus Platerodrilus; species Platerodrilus igneus. The sequence continues at coordinate 5,211,991 of JARFIW010000559.1, forward strand.
AAGCAAGGTAGAGATCTTTAATGTGCGTGACAACACACACTCACACACGGGACCTCCATTTAACCTCTCATCCGAACGAGGGCGTAATATTTGTGAAAAATGCTCACCTGCCATTTTTCAAGCAGTCGGCCGTGTCGGGATTTGAACCCGGAACCTTGGGATCCGTAGTCTTACGCTTACTACATTGATCCACGGCGACGCCCCCCTTCACATACCACTGAATATCGGAGAAATGGGTATGATTGTAAAACAATAAAAGGGGCCCAAACTGCATCTAACAAGAAAGAGCAGCGGCTATGTTCAAAGAAAATAAACATAGAAACAAGAAGAAAATCGTTGAAAGCATATGTGTGGAGCACAGCACAGTACTATGAAATAGGGGCAGTAGGAAAGCAGACAGAAAAACGGTAGAAGCCTTCTGAAATGTTGTACTTCAGATGTATGAGGATGATGGCATGGACAGACAAAGTTAAATAACAAATAGCTTAATAAAAATAGTAGGAGAATAAAGAAATCTGAGGAAAACAAAAGAAAATAGAATAGAATAAAAATATAAGCGCAGGATACGTTCTAAGACATTTTTGGGGAATAGTACGGGATATACCACAAACAGAGATAGGAAAAAAGAGGTAGAGGTAGACCTAGACCAAACTATCGCACGCAAATAGCGATAGATGCCGACTCGGAAAATTTCAGAGAAATGTGTAGGTTATCTCAGAATAGAAAACACTGGAGGTACGCGTCTAAGCACTTCCAGGACTGACGACCTAATTATGACGAAAACTCTACTGTAAAATTTTAAATGCGCTCGAGTAGTATCTATTTATTTAAAAGGTTCGTATCACTCTACGCTCCCAAAATATAATGCACTCGTATAGTATCAATTTATTTAAAAATCGCAGATGTTGCTAATGTTCAGAATTCTTTTTAGAAAATGTTGAAAATTATAGGACAAGTACTTCACATAAATAGAACTATAAGATTTCGGGTAATATATCGCTCTACTCTTTCAAAAAATATCGCGTTCAGGCAGTATTAAATTATTTCAAAATCATACAATATCGCTAACGCTCAGAACTCATCTAGAAAGTGCCTAAAAATGTTAACAATTATACAAAAACTATTTTACATGAAACAGAACTATAAGATTTCGGCTAACGTGCCACTGCTGTCTCAACAAAGTCGCGCCCAGGCAGTATCAATTTACTTAAAAATGATGTAATCATGATAGTATGCAAAACCCTTTAAAACGTATCTTTACGTTTGTAACTATTTGGGAATTCTTTTGGAAAATCGAAAACGCTGCAATTTTGATAGCCCTTCAAGACAGTACGTTTGTTACAATACTATATCTAAACTTTACTTTTTTCGCTTTTATGGAACAGAAATCTTTATAGAACTATATATTTTACGATATCTGACAATGCGTGTAAGAAAATGATACGCAACTATTTATTTAGCATAGCAATTATGTTAAAACTATACTCAGCATGGTAATTGCAACACCAAGAAGGGTTGGGAGTTTTGACCAAACTTGGCAGATATGTTTAACTACTCAAAGGTAATAAATTGATTAAAATAAACATGACACTGACTTTGACATGATAATAATAAGACAATGAATATCAATATATATTAAATATACCCCAGGATGTAATTTATAAAAGTAATTTTGAAATTTCTACATTTACGGGCGAAATTTTACCTACTATTGGTCAATGTGCATTAAAATGCGAACATAATTCTAAGCAATATGTTTTAAAATTTCACATACTGGATAACTCATGCAAAACTATTATTGGTTTGCAAAGCTGTATAGAGTTAAATTTAATTAAAAGATACAAAACATTACTTTCCAGGGTGATAATATTGTACAAAAATATACAGATGTTTTGAAGGACTTGGATGTTTAAAAGATTATGAGTGTCATTTAACACTTAAGTCGGATAGTATGCCTTCTATAGATTCACCACGAAAAGTACCTTTCAAGCTCCAAAACCAACTTGAAAAGAGTTAAAAGTTTTAGAAAGTACTGGTGTTATAAAGAAAATTAATGAACCTACAGAATGGGTAAATTCAATAGTTCTAGTAACTAAAAAACGGTTCATTGAGAATTTGTCTTGATCCAAGGAAATTAAATAAGGCCATTTTACGATCTCATTTAAATTTCCTAATATTGATGAAATTAAATCTGATCTAGCAGATTCAAAGTACTATTCAGTTTTGGATGCCAATTCTGGATTTTGGATGCTGAAACTAGATGAAGAATCGTCAAAACTATGTACATTTATAACCCCTCAAGGTAGGTACCGATTTTGAGGCTACCTTTTGGTATTAATGCAGCTCCTGAAATTTTCACAATGAAATGATTAATCGTTTTTCTGATATAATCGGTGTTAAAATTATGATGGATGATTTTTTAATATATGGCAAAACTAAAGAAGAGCATGACAATAGATTAGAAAATGTTTTACATAGAGCTCGAGAAATTGGTCTAAAGTTTAATAAAGAAAATCAAAATTTTGTCAAAAAGGTCAAATATTTAGGTCATTTATTTGATGAGGACGGTGTTCGTCCTGACAATGATAAAGTTAGGCTATAATCAATATGTCGACACCAAAAGTGTCACTGATGTTCAACGTTTTTGGGTATGGTCAATTATTTAGGATCGTTCATAAATAATTTATCAGTTAAAACCAAAAATCTTAGACAACTCTTATTAAAAATACATTGTGGCATTGGGATGATCAGCATGAATCTGAGTTTAATGAACTTAAGTTGCTTATTACCAATGCTCCAGTCTTAACTTATTATGACCCGAACAAGCAGTTAACATTATCGGTTGATGCTTCGAAAGATGCCATGGAGCAGTTATTTCCATAGTCGAAATCCTATCGCTTATGCTTCAGCAACTCTTAATAATAGTCAAAGAAACTATGCCCAAATAGAAAAGAATTATTAGGTATACTATTTGGATGTACAAAGTTTCACCAATATATTTATGGTCAACAAATCACTGTTGAAACTGATCATAAACCAATAGTTAGTCTTTTTAAAAAACCTTTATTCAACATTCCACCACGTCTACAAAGAATTATGTTACGTCTTGAACCCTATAATCTTGATGTAGTGTTCAAACCAGGAAAATATTTGTATGTCGCGGACACCCTATCACGTGCAGCACTCAGCGATCATGCTTTGTCTGACATAGATACGGACTTAAGTCTGCATGTTAATTTGTTACTTGGTAACATACCAATTAGCAACGACAAATTTAATTATATTAAAGAAAGTACTACAAATGACGAAACGTCACAAAAAACTTATACAATATTGCCGTGAAGGTTGGCCCAATAAAAAACATCAAGTTGATAATCTAATAAAGCCGTATTTTCCTATTAAGGATGAAATACACACTATTAATGGAGTGTTATTTAAATCACACTGCGTGATTATTCCTAAACCTTTGAGGCAGGAAATTCTAAAATTAATGCATGAAGGACATCAAGGAATGTCTAGTTGTAAAAGTCTCGCAAAGTCTGTAGTCTATTGGCCTAACATTCATAACGACATTGAAAATTTTATTAATCAATGTGAAACTTGCATTATTTATCGTCGTAATAATTGAAAGAACCATTATTGTTTCATGATTATAAATTACTTCCATGGAACAAAGTCGAGTAGATTTTTTCCAATTACCCAACAAAGAATTTTATTTAATTGTTGTCGATTATTTTTCTAAATATGTCGAATTAGTTTTGTTAAAAAATGGTCGTCACGCTAGTGATATCGTCATTACACACCTAAAATCTATTTTTGCCCGACATGGTATCCCATCAGTATTCGTTTCTGATGGTGGACCACCTTTTAATTCTAATGCATTTAAAGAATTTGCCAAACAATGGAAGTTTAAACATGTAATAACTAGTCCATATCTAAGTCGATCAAATGGTCAAGTTGAACGCACCATTGAAACAATACAATTAATGTTAACCAAATGCTTACATGACAAAACAGATCGATACATAGCTTTATTAAATTACCGTACTACCCCAAAACAAAGTTTATGTTCACCAGCACAACTATCTATGTCTAGGCGTCTTAATACAAAATACCTATACTAGAAAACAATTTATATCCTAAAACAATCAACTTAAAACGATATCAACGTTACCTGAACGATTACAGAAAGAAATCTGAAACGTATTATAATTCTCATACAAAAAGCTTAGCCGAATTAAAAGTTGGTGATTCAGTTTATTTTAAAAAACAACCTCAACTTGTATGGACGCCAGGTAACATTATTCAGATAGGACCTGAACCGCGCTCATACATTGTGCAGAGTCCTGAGGGTACTTTTCGAAGGAACCGCCAACATTTGCTAAAGTCGCCAAAACACCTGAAAACTATGAAAGTAGGGATACTAATATTTTAGATCAGAATAATAGTATTGAGTGTGATACAGAAAATGTTTGTAGTTCTAGTAATAGAGAAACTTCTAGATTTGGACGTCAAATTAAAAAACCAAAAAGATTTACGTTCTCAGAATATGACTAAAAATAATATTAGTATAGTGCACTTAATATAAGTTATGTTATATGATTTAATCCATATTAAAACAAAAAGGAGATGTTATATAATGAAGTTGGCAACACTGTATTGATATTCATTGTCTTATTATTATCATGTCAAAGTCAGTGTCATGTTTATTGTATGAACAATATGTCTGTTAAGTTCAATAGATTGTCTTTATCAAGAAGTCTGTATATAATTATTATAAAGGTCAATAATATATACTGGTATAAAACAAATACTAAAACAAAACCTACATTTCGTAAAACTTTTCATATTTCTACGAAATTCTACATAAATAAAATAGGTGTGGAAGGTAGATAGGTATGCATGCTTTTTAGTTGTCGAGGGTAATGAACTAGGTTACGTGTGACTGCCGACGACGCTATCACGAATTCTATGATCTCAATCTCAACTTCAAACCCAGCTGACTAAATATAAATGTAATGGGGCCTTTTCAAGGTTCTGCAAGTGTTTTATTTAGATTTCGTCCACTACCAATTGCAAGAAACCTGAAAAAGTTCCATGTTTTGTGATAATATTGAGTTTACGTTAAATAGAAAATGTAATGGTAAGGAATTTTAAGTAATTCTTACCTTGTATTAGTTAGATACTCTATCAAATGTTGTTAACATTCTGTTTTGGACTAATTTGATTCAAATACGTATAATGAGATTTAAATCCGGTAACCGGTCATATGGTTGTGACTCTTTAATTCTGAAATAGCTAATATTTTAAACAAGCACATGCTCTGGATTTATCGATTGGTTAACATTCCGAACTAAGGTCCGTAACCTTTATAAATATAAATGGAACGGAACTTTACTTACCCACGTAATCGTATCAAAAACCATCAATATATAGTAATATTATCCTGAAGCAAGATCGTAAGATTATAATAAAATGCCCATTACTTCAACAACCTTCTCACATGTTAAAATTAATTTCAATAAGTATACCTTTTCTCCAAGGACATTGTATGTAGATAATTTTACTTATGTAGTCTTAGCAACAAATTTCGGTAACCAAAAATTTATCGAAAACTATACTGAAAATATTTTAGACGGACGAGAACTATGATTTCGGCTAGCGTACACGCCATACTCCCAAAATACCTCGCGATCAGGCAAAATATACAAAAAATATAGCACGAACAAGAACTATAGGATTTCGGAAACTATCACTCTACCTCTCAAAAAGATGCCTTCGAGCAATATTCAAATATTTAAAATCTTACCATGTTGCTAACGCTTAAAACTCTAAAATTTCTTCAATACCTATGTTGAAAACTATACGGAAAATATTTTAGATGAAGGGAATGAAATTTGCAGCTAGTGTACCATATATTCTCTCAAAATAAGACACGCTCAAGACGCAAGCAGTAATAAACCATTTAAAAATCATACAATGTTGCTAATGTTCAGAACTCTTTAGAAAATACTTGAAAATGTTGACAATTATAGAAAAAATATTTTACAAGAAACTCAACTACAAAATTTTGGGGACGTATCACTCTACTCTCTTAAAATACCATGGGCTCGAGTAGTATCTATTTACTTAAGTCATACAATGTTGCTAATGTTGAGATCTCTATAGAAAATGCTTTTAAATGTTGAGGATTTTAAGAAAAATATTTTACGTGAAACTGAACAATAGAATTTTAGGCACTCTACACTCTCAAAATACCATCCACTCGAATATATGTTAATTTAAAAGCATACAATGTTGCTAATGCACAGAACTCTTTAGAAATTTTTTTAAAAAGTTGAAGATTATAAGAAAAATATTATATATGAGATTCAACTGTAAGTTTGGGTACGTATCACTCTACTTTCTCAAAATACTATGCGCTCGAGCAGTATCTATTAATTTAAAAATCATACAATGTTGAGAATATTCAAAACTCTTTAGAAAATGCTTGAAAAAGTGGAAAATTCTAGGAAAAATATTTTACATGGAACAGAACTATAAAATTTTGGGTACGTATCACTCTACGCTCTCAAAATACCATCCGCTCGGGTAGTATCTATTTATTTAAAAATCATACAATGTTCCTAAGGTTCAGAACTCTTTAGAAGGCAGTACATTGGCCAGGAAACGAGTTTTTTTTACCTGGAAAACTTGGAATTTTGCCGAACCCTTGTTGTTCCAAGCAAGGTAGAGATCTTTAATGTGCGTGACAACACACACTCACACACGGGACCTCCATTTAACCTCTCATCCGAACGAGGGCGTAATATTTGTGAAAAATGCTCACCTGCCATTTTTCAAGCAGTCGGCCGTGTCGGGATTTGAACCCGGAACCTTGGGATCCGTAGTCTTACGCTTACTACATTGATCCACGGCGACGCCCCCCTTCACATACCACTGAATATCGGGGAAATAGGTATGATTGTAAAACAATAAAAGGGGCCCAAACTGCATCTAACAAGAAAGAGCAGCGGCTATGTTCAAAGAAAATAAACATAGAAACAAGAAGAAAATCGTTGAAAGCATATGTGTGGAGCACAGCACAGTACTATGAAATAGGGGCAGTAGGAAAGCAGACAGAAAAACGGTAGAAGCCTTCTGAAATGTTGTACTTCAGATGTATGAGGATGATGGCATGGACAGACAAAGTTAAATAACAAATAGCTTAATAAAAATAGTAGGAGAATAAAGAAATCTGAGGAAAACAAAAGAAAATAGAATAGAATAAAAATATAAGCGCAGGATACGTTCTAAGACATTTTTGGGGAATAGTACGGGATATACCACAAACAGAGATAGGAAAAAAGAGGTAGAGGTAGACCTAGACCAAACTATCGCACGCAAATAGCGATAGATGCCGACTCGGAAAATTTCAGAGAAATGTGTAGGTTATCTCAGAATAGAAAACACTGGAGGTACGCGTCTAAGCACTTCCAGGACTGACGACCTAATTATGACGAAAACTCTACTGTAAAATTTTAAATGCGCTCGAGTAGTATCTATTTATTTAAAAGGTTCGTATCACTCTACGCTCCCAAAATATAATGCACTCGTATAGTATCAATTTATTTAAAAATCGCAGATGTTGCTAATGTTCAGAATTCTTTTTAGAAAATGTTGAAAATTATAGGACAAGTACTTCACATAAATAGAACTATAAGATTTCGGGTAATATATCGCTCTACTCTTTCAAAAAATATCGCGTTCAGGCAGTATTAAATTATTTCAAAATCATACAATATCGCTAACGCTCAGAACTCATCTAGAAAGTGCCTAAAAATGTTAACAATTATACAAAAACTATTTTACATGAAACAGAACTATAAGATTTCGGCTAACGTGCCACTGCTGTCTCAACAAAGTCGCGCCCAGGCAGTATCAATTTACTTAAAAATGATGTAATCATGATAGTATGCAAAACCCTTTAAAACGTATCTTTACGTTTGTAACTATTTGGGAATTCTTTTGGAAAATCGAAAACGCTGCAATTTTGATAGCCCTTCAAGACAGTACGTTTGTTACAATACTATATCTAAACTTTACTTTTTCGCTTTTATGGAACAGAAATCTTTATAGAACTATATATTTTACGATATCTGACAATGCGTGTGTAAGAAAATGATACGCAACTATTTATTTAGCATAGCAATTATGTTAAAACTATACTCAGCATGGTAATTGCAACACCAAGAAGGGTTGGGAGTTTTTGACCAAACTTGGCAGATATGTTTAACTACTCAAAGGTAATAAATTGATTAAAATTTAAAAAAAAACCAAATGATTAACACAATATTTATTAATAATATGCCCCCCCCTCATTTGTTACACACTCCCTACCCCCTTCGTGGCATCGAATCTAGTACGTTATCGAAGTCCTGTTGAGATATTGTGTCCCACGCAACCTGCACTTCATGCCGGAGAGCTTCCAGTGTATGCGTAGGATTTGCAGAGTTCCTCAGTCTTCCACCCATTATGTTCCACACATATTCAATTGGCGAAATATGGAGAAATCTGGGTGGCCATGGTAAAATATTGACATGGGCGTCTTCAAGTCGGTCGAAAGTAGTCCTCGCTACGTGAGGACGGGCATTATCCTGCCGGAAAAGTAGGTCTTCGAGCTGTTGGAGTTAAGGAAGGATATGGGGTTCCACAACTTCATCAACGTAACACTCGGTGTTCATATTGCCTCGGTTGAACGCCAAATGAGATCAACTTCCATATGTTATAGCACCCCATACCATAATCCCTACGGTTCGGTGCATATGACTTTCAACAGAAAATTTAACATTGACACGTTCTCCACGTCTTCGTCTGACTTTCATGCGGCCATTATGGATATCTAAATAGTATTGGGTCGTAAGTGGTAACACAAGATGTGGTCGATAGGATTGCAAGCCGAACGTCCTAATTAGGTGATAAACCGTTCGAAGGGATACATGACTACCTTCATTACCTAACCAGTGATCAGGATTTGACCTGGTACTGGAGAATGGGCCACTTAGAGCCATTAGGCGAAGATGGCGGTCTTGCATCTCATTAGTTTGTCTTCGACCACCCGTTCCGTTTTTACGACATTCCTGGCCCTCACTAGTCCATAATTGATTAAAATGCATAAATGTGGATTGGTTCCGGTTAAGACGATTTGCAATATCCTTGAACGAAAATCTACCTTCGGCGAACCCAACAAATCGACCTCTGTCGAATTCGCTAACTGATGGTAATTTCCACGTTGTCGCACTCTAGGCATAATAACGTCCTCAAAACATGAAAATCAACTAAGTTTAACAGATACAACACAAAATTCAACCAAAACTTCTAAGAAATATGCCGGATAATAATTTTAAAAAGAAATGACAAGTATCAGATATACCGTTACCACTTGATCTATGGCAACGAAATTTTAATCAATTATTACCTTTGAGTAGTTAAACAGATCTGCCAAGTTTGATCAAAAAATTCCCAAACCTTCTTGGTGTTGCAATTTCTGTTACCGAGTATATTTAAAAAGAAGCTAGAACTAAATAGTTTGTCATATCTTCACCCATTTCAAAAGTTGACAGTGAACTTTGTTGATATAGTACACATACTACCGTTTATTTTAGACTGTGAAATCGCGTTAAACTTATGTTTCTTAGTAGAAATAATCCTCAATCTCAATGAAACTAACCAAAAAGTACAACGATGGATGTTGTCGTTTCCGAAAGAGAAACACGAAGAATTGCTAGGTAAGAGTCAGGAAGCTCGTTAACAATATACATTAAAGATGGAGAAGGCCAAAAAGCATGCTAAAAATTTAGAAGACAAGGCGACGGTTGTTTTCAGAAGACGATTCCCAAGAATGTTGAAAGTTAATCAAGAGGTACGTTAGAAATGTAGAAGACAAACGCGGTTATTTACAGAGTAGACCAGGAAAAATGTCAGAGATGTAGAAGGGCATAAGCAATTCTTTCCATAAGAATAGGAGGGATGCTTGAACTTCAAAACCAGACGTGAATATTTCTAAAAATATTAAAAAATTCAAGGTGCGTTTCAAAGAAAAGTTTTTTAAAAATGAAAACAAAGGCTTATATATTGTGGCAAAACTCATTTACTTCATTCAAAATAGTCTCATTGAGACTATACAGCAAGTTGCACCGTCAAGAAGTATATCGATCGAATGTTTTAGGTAGTCTGTAGATATGTCGTTGAAAATGTCGGTGCAACCCTTATGGATGACTTCATGCCAGCAGAACGTTTTCCTTTCATCAACAAATCCATTTTTCGAAAAGGTAGAAATCGAATGGTGCTAAATCAGGTCGATGGTTAAAATGCGACTTCAGGTCAAAAAATTAATCACCTGTGTCGATCGATGAGATGAAGCATTATCATGCAACAAGCGCCAACTTCCTTCTTCACGATATTCTGGCCGAATATTACGAATACAACGCACCAAACCCTTCAGAATACCAAAATAAAACCCAGCATTAACCGTCTGGCCAAGTGGAATGAATTTCCTCGAAATTATTTTCTTCATTAGCATAGAAGCAAATCGACTTTGTCTTCAGTTCTGAGTTCTATAAACAGCTTTTTTCGGATTAGATGCATCTGGATTCTTCCATTCTGCACTTTGTTGGTTGATTTCTGTATCATATTGAAAGTACCACGTATCATTACTAGTCACAATGTTGTAAAAGAAAGTTCGGTCTTTTTTTGACTCATTAATGAAGTCCTTCGAATGTTGAATTCTGCGCAATTTGTGCTCCTTGGTCAATTTGTGCAGAACAAAGCGTGAATACGCCTTTCGAAGACATACATGTTCAGTCAAAATGCGACAAAGTGATGTTTCCATTAATTTCAATGAAAATTTTGGTAGATCTTTGATGAATTATCAGAAATCTCGATTGTCCAACGTTTTGGTTATCATTTACGTCTTCGCGAGCATCTAAAGCGCGTATGCCACAAAAGGTACAAAAATAGGGTTACTTTTAAAAAGGTTTAAGAAGCAATTTTGGAAAGCAGAAGAAAAATAAGCATTGCCATATTTATTGGAGATCCAGCTGAGAGAATAGGAGGTCAAGAATGGGAAAAATGAAAAAGAACGATGAATTAAAAATAGGTTCGTGCAGTATAAACAACATATGTAGAGCAAAAAATGCAAATGAACACCACTACATTTGATTTTCCAATGTTCCATTCAAAGATAACTACATTCATTATAATGCAATTAAGGGCCGCTATGCTTGCGGCCACGTCCCAAACGCTCCACCCAAAGGTACTACATTGGGTTTAAACGCGAAAAGGAAACGTGCTCCAAATTTAATATAACTTCAGGTTAATCAATACTAAATAAAAATCTAACAAACTGAAACTAAAAATAGGGTTTAAAGAATGGTATCCCTAGCGTTGATTCTGGAGCTAGCCCGATCCACAAAACACACGCAAAAATCAATGGGGAGGGATCCGTGATACTACATTCATCAGGAAGTGTTTTCTTAACCTTGAAATTTTGAATTTTGTCGAACTCTTGTTATGCCGAGCAAGGTATAGATCTCTAAAGTGCGTGACCACACGCAGAAATGGGACCTACATTTTAACTCTCATCCTAACGAGGACGTATTTTTTGTAGAAAATGCTCGTCTAACATTTTTCAAGTGGACCGTGTTGAGATTTGAACTTGGGACTTAGGGCATGTAGTCATACGCATAACTACATCACGCAGCCCCCAATGTAAAAGAATAGTATGAATTTTTGTTTCGGCGACAGTGTTTAGGTGAATTTTGATAATTTACAATTAAAAAAAACGCGGCAAAAAAATGATGAAGAGGTAGGTGAAGACAGCTGCTGTTTCCAGAAGGGGCGTGGGGCAAGTAGGTGGCGGTGCCGAGAATGGAAGCCTACATGTAATTATGAGTGTAATAGAAAATAGCAAAGTAGGCAACACGAATTAAACTGTTTCACAAGTTAAACAAAATAAAGGGGAAAGGAAATGATGATAGAAAAGTAAATGACAAGAAAAGTTATGGAAGAAAAATTGAAAAAAAGTAAAAGTTGACAACACACAAAAAATTAAGCAAAAAACTTAGATCAGCGTAAGTAAATCCAACAGAATGCAGATTTATAATGTTTTCTTATGTAGGTCTGCATCTCAAGAATCGAAGTGAATTTACAAAAAAAAAACACAAACGGCAAATGTATGACGTATTCGTAAACATTGTTTCCACGAACTCAATGCGCGAAATAAAAAATACAAAACTGAAATGCGAAAAAATATGATTCATCGCTGAGCAAACGTTAATAAGTACAACAAGCTTGTGAAGGGCTTTGCGTTTTATCAGGTCACTGTCCTTCCTTTAATAATAATTGCGTTCCAACAATATAATTTGGCCAACCTACAAGCTTGTCCTATAATAACCAACATCGGGTCACTTCGAAAATCTGTCACTGTTTCCTTGTAATTCCGCCATAGAATTAAAAGCATCTCTATTTAAATGAATAAATGGGTTGAAATGTCTTGTAGTGCAAGCAAAATAGTAGAACGAGTGGAAGAAGGTTATTATATCACATTTACAATGGAAGTAATTGCTCTTCCTCTTTAGAATCTCTTGAATTATTTCATTTGCAATTCGTAATGGGAAACAACTGTCTGTCGCGTTAATCAGTTGGCAAACAATTTTCATTTTCTCCGATCTTGCCAAGTATGTCTATAAATAGGTTTATTTATACGACGATCAGGTGTTTTTAAATGGACTGGCGCCGCGACGTAAAGTTTCAATTATTATTATACGAAGTCTGATATAGACAAAGCAGTCGTCTCGTTTCGTGCACTCAGTTATCTTAGTCTTCAAAAATGATTATATAAATAGCATCGTATCCGGCGAGAACTAGTTATGAATAGGTCAATAGCATCAGTTACTCGAATCAAGGACAGTTAACATTTATAAATACTTAAACAAGCTAGTCGATGATGATGGAATGGAAATGAAATGCATAAATGTTTTGTGCAGAATCTACAGGTTGTGTTTCTAAGACGTTGAAAGTAAGACAGAGACTGTACAGTATCTCAGAAAAATACAGTGGAATGTATGAAGTCATCTCTGTAGAATGAGTGCAACGTGGGAACATTTGTTGGCATGTTGCTGTTACTTCATCAATAATTGCTTGATTAGGACGGTTTAACAGTACGGAGTACGAATTTCTTTTCATAGAGGACATTGGCATTTAACAAAGACTGGTTAAAAAATGAATTATTCCATTCTTTGTGAAGATCAATTCAATCAATTGAAAAACAAAGCTAACAGAAATCTATTCTTAATGTAATACAATAAAATTGCAGGGACTGGACCAACTGGAACGTAGCCGTTTATATAACCAGTCAGCTGTTTTCATACTTACTCGTATAACATACATTCCGATTTTATCTTTTATTAGTAGAGTTATTTTTAGAAGACCGATAATATGTTAGAAATTTCACAATTGATTCGACATGCTTTTTTAAACTTCCGAACATACGTTATTTTGCAAATAAAATACCGGAAATACGGTTATCGTTGCCAAATCTTTAGCTTATTGTTTGCCGCTTGTGCTAATATTAGTTAAGTGAAAGGTAGGGTTACTCCACTAGAAAATCGGGATTTTGTAGCAAACAAATTGATTCAAAATTCTAAGACGAAAAAGTTGAAATTTCTGAAAAAAATATTTCAGAAGTTTGGTGTAGGGTACGTTTTTTGACCGAAAAATGTGACCTTTCTAATTTTGGTTTTGCTAACATATACTATTCTTCGTATGCGAAAAGTGGTTTGATTTGTAATAGTTCTGATAAATTGCTTTAAATCTCTTGGAAAGGTGAAAGTTTGTTTTCTAGTAAAATTGATCACCTATGAATTGTTTCGTTCGACAGCTTTTACTGGAAAAATTCGGTCCGACCAGACAATCAACACCAGAAAATTTTGTCCGTGTTTTAAAAATTTTTCTTTATCACTGCGTAAAGCGCCGAAATATTTATTATATTTTGGTAGCAAATCTCTACCGATGAATAAACCTTTGACCTGAACGTCAAATATTAAATTTTTTATTTTCAAAGATAAATTCAATTGTGCTTGTTTTTAATAGCGACTTTTAGGTAATTTCATTTTTGACGAAATTTTTACCTTAAAACCTTCACGCCCAAAAATAGGACTTCTGTTGAATTCATACTACAAGATGTATGTTAATAAGTTAATAGGTGCTGTAGAACAGTAGCCAAGTCAGGGTTCCTCAAGTTGCCCAAGTTGACCGATTTGCTCCAAAAAAACCTAGCACCCGTTTGCTTATAGCTAGCACCAAAGTTATAAAGCTAGCACCAAAGCTGTTTCAGAAATATGACCAATTATATTGGGGGGGGGGGACTTGACGCTCCCCCCGTGCTCCGATTTGCTCCAAAACCTAGCACCATGTAGCTTAGAGCTAGCACCAGATTGCATCTAAGTAAGAAAGCTAGCACCTTAAAATCAAGATGGCGGCGATTTTTTTAAAAATTTTGCTAGCCCCACCCAGTTGTTCGATTTGCCCCAAAACCTAGCACCAATTTGCTTACAGCTAGTACTAGCTAGCACCAGAGCAGTTTCAGAAATATGGGCAATTATAATGGGGGGTGGGGGGTGGGGAACTTGACTCTACCCCCCGTTCCGATTTGCTCCAAAACCTAGCATCAAGATTTGTTCATCTTCACAAATAATTTCTATCTATGTTTAAATAGAATTGTTATATGATATAGATTGTTATGATATCAATTAAACGCCAATGTTCTATTCGCAGCTCTCGTAAGTTTCGTCTTGGTTCTTCTTACGAGCAGTAAGCGAACCATGTGATTAGTAATATAAAGTGACAGTGGTAATAAATTACTCAGTATCTCAGTGTTTGAATTAATGTTATTCAGTTAGCTTTTAATTGTGTTAAGGCTCGCCAATTTAAAAATAATCACCCTGTTCGTGTTAGGGTCTTGGCATGTTGATAGCGATTCGTTGCTTAAGCCTTACCATAACATATAATTTAACACTTTTCCTTTTTTTGGAGGGAATAACCAAGTAATATTTCATTTCCTTATAAATGGGAATCATATAAACATGTTGGGGTTCTTCAGTAACCATCAGGGTGCCAATATCTATGTAGAACCAGGAAGCCCTGATAAATATAGAAGAGTATAAGAAGATCTAGACCAAGCTATATTAGTCAAATTATTAGAAATTTAGTTTGTGAAGGGTAGGTAGAACTTTTTAGATTAGCACAGAACAGAAAAGAAGTTGAGATGCGTCAAACCGACCTTAAGTAAGGTCGAAAACAAAATGATGATGATGTTCGTGTTTTTGAGGTGTTAGTTTTTTCAATTGAGCGACAGCAAGGCTAGACCTTAGTTTTGGAACAATTCGGAGTAGAGATGGACTCGAATCGAACCAAACTGAACCTTGCCGTAGGTTCGGTTCGGTTCGAAAACTTTTTAGTACGTTTCGGTTCGATTTTTTGAACCGAATCATATATAGGTACGGTTCGTGTCCGTGCATTTACATTTCCAATGCTCCACCCGAAGGTACTGCATTGGCCAGGAAGCGGGCTTTTTTTACCTAAATTGTTGAATTTTGCCGAACCCTTATTGTTCCAAGCAAGGTAGGAATCTTTAACGTGCGTGACAACAACCACACACGGGACCTACATTTAACCTCTCATTCGAACGACAGCGTAGTTTTTGTGAAAATGCTCATCTGCCATTTTTCAAGCAGTCGGCCATGTCATGATTCGAACCCAGGACCTTGGATCCACAGCGATGCCCATACGGTTCGTGTCCACCATTAAACCGCATATAATTGGCCACATTTCTGAAACGGCTATGGTACTAGCTCTACAACTTTGGTGCTAGCTGGTGCTAGCTATAAGCAAATGGGTTCTAGGTTTTGGAGGAAATCGGACAACTGGGGGACCGGCAAAATTTTTTAAAATGACGCCGCCATCTTGTTTTTAAGGTGCTAGCTTTCTTACTTGGGTGCTAGCTCTAAGCTACATGGTGCTAGGTTTTGGAGCTAATCGGACAACTGGGGGTAAGGGGTGGCTAGAAAATTTTTTTTAAAAATCGCCGCCATCTTGTTTTTAGGATGCTAGCTTTCTTACTTGGGTGCTAGCTAGTGCTAGCTATAAGCAAATTGGTGGTAGGTTTTGGAGCAAATCGGACAACTGGGAGGGGGGGCTGGCATTTTTTAAAAAAATCGCCGCCATCTTGTTTTTAAGGTGCTAGCTTTCTTACTTGGGTGCTAGCTCTAAGCTACATGGTGCTAGGTTTTGGAACAAATCGAACAACTGGGGTGGGGGCTGGCAAAATTTTTTGAAAAAATCGCCACCATCTTGTTTTTAGGGTGCTAGCTTTCTTACTTGGGTGCTAGCTCTAAGCTACATGGTGCTAGAATTTGGAGCAAAGAGGGGGCTAGCGTCAAGTTGGCCCCCCCTAGAATATAATTGGCCATATTTCTGAAACAGCTTTGGTGCTAGCTCTACAACTTTGGTGCTAGCTGGTGCTAGCTATAAGCAAACGGGTGCTAGGTTTTGGAACAAATCGATCAACTGGGGGCAACTTGACGGACCCGCCAAGTCAACATAAATAGAGAGACATGAAAAAAATTTGAAAAAAAGAAACTGAAAAAGACACTTTGACTTTCAGAAACTAAAGGATAAAGATATTCAAGAAAGACTCGAAAAAAAGTCAAATGAATTGCCGAAAGCTATCGGGAAAATATCTTATACTAAGGAAGTCGAAACAGAATGGAATATCATTAAATCCAGCTTAGACATAGAGGCCAGAGATGTTCTGGGGTACACACAAAGAGAAAATAATGGATAACAAAGGATAGCCTAAATTTAATAAAAGAAAGACGAAAATAGAAAAATAAATCAGACGAAACCGGAAAACAGAGACACAAAGCCATAAAATGGGAAATTATTCGAAAATGCAGGAAAGCTAAAGAACAATGGATTGATGAAAAGTGCAAAGAGGTACAAACTAAGATAGAAATAGGAAAGACAGATGAAGCATACAAACTAATTAGAATCAATTTTAGGGATATAAAACCGTATAGCAAAAATATAAAGGACGCGGGAGGAAACGTCATTATAGAAAATGTAGAGAAAGTGGGTAGATGGCAAGAATATAAAGGGAATTTATATGCAGGAGAGGAACTAGCAGCATTAGAACAGGAATCAGACATGGAAAATGATGACTTGGAAAATCCTATACTTAGAGATGAGTTTGAATTAGCATTAAAGTGTCTGAAAAATGGTAAGGCGCCCGGACGAAAGGTCAACAGAAATTAAAAGCGGTGGACAAGCAGTAACAATACTTCTATTCCAAATTGTACGCTATATGTATGAGACAGGCAAGATACCCAATGATTTCAAACGTAACGTCATTGTAACTATACTAATAAAAAAAGGCGCCGTTAAATGTGAAAATTTTCGAACAATAAGTTTGACAGCACACGTATCAAAAATATTAACTAGAAATGTACAAATACGATTGGTAAAACGAACTGAAGAAATACTAGAAGTAGATCAATTTGGGTTTAGTAACTATACCGAAAAAGAAAGGCGCCGTTAAATGTGAAAATTTTCGAACAATAAGTTTGACAGCACACGTATCAAAAATATTAACTAGAATTGTACAAAGACGAATGGAAAAACGTGCTGACGAAATACTAGGAGAAGACAAATTTGGGTTTAGGCGAAACAGTGGAACACGGGAGGCTATTCTAGCACTGAGAGTGATAATGGAGAAAACAATAGAAAAAGGGAAAAGCGTGTACATAGGATTTGTAGATCTGGAAAATGCATTCGACAACGTAAAATGGAAAAAAATGTTCGAAATACTCAAAAAAATTGGAATGAGTTATAGGGATAGACGAATAGTACATAGCTTATACAAAGAGCAAACAGCAGTAATAGAATTAGAACAGGAACGTAGAAAAGTAAACATTAGGAAAGGGGTGAGACAGGGATGTGCCCTATCCCCATTAATTTTTAACTTGTACATTGAAGAAGCAATGAATACTGTCAAATACAGGAAGACATTTGGAATTACTATGCAGGGACAAAAGATTGATATGCTTAGATTTGCAGATGATATAGCGATATCAGCATCTAGCAAGGAAGAGTTAGAAGCTGCGCTTAATAAAATGGAAACGGTTCTAACAGAGAGATACGGTATGAAAATTAACAAAGATAAAACTAAAGTACTAGTGTGCAAAGGAGGGGAAAATAAATCAAAAACAAGAATACAAATAGGTAACAAGAACTTACAAGAGGTTAAGGATTTCTGCTACCTAGGAAGCCAAATAACGCAAGATGGGAAAAGCGCAAAGATATAAAACAAGGATTAGCACAAGGTCGTGCTACATTTAACAAGAAACATGGAAAAGATTGCTTAAAACATATGTATGGAACACAGCACTGTACGGCTGTGAAGCCTGGACAGTAGGAGAAGCGGACAAGAAAAAGGTAGAGGCCTTTGAAATGTGGTGCTAGACACGAATGATGAAGATATCATGGACAGACAAAGTTAAGAACAAAGAGGTACTAAAAATGGTAGGGGAAGAAAGAAATATGTGGAAAACGGTAAAAAATAGGAGAGAGAATGATAGGCCACATACTACGGCATGAAGGAATAGTGCGGAATATATTAGAAGCAGAGATAGAAAGAAAGAGACGTAGAGATAGACCTAGGTTAGACTATTGCACACAGATAGTGAAAGATGTAGGCTGTAGGAATTTCAGGGAAATGTACAGGTTAGCTCAGAATAGAAAACAATGGAAGTACGTATCCAACCAGTCCCAAGATTGATAAACTAATGACGAAAAAAATAACTGTACTTAAACATAATGATTATTATACGAAAAACTACAGGTATTGGTTGTGCAATATTCTCAAATAATGTTAATTGTGTGAAAGGATTTACTGAAAAACTATTAATTCGGCAAATGTCGAAGTGTTGGGGAATCTTGGCCACAGGCTACTTAACCCCCTTCACACATCGATAAATCTCAGTGAAATAGGGCATATAATTAGAAAACAATAGAAAGGGATCCGAGCTGAGAATATAAATAAGTGGTGGTATGTGTCCAACCAGTTTTGAGACGGAAAACCTAATGCGAAAAGATATATTTAAAAAACTATTAAATCGGCAAATGTTCAAGTGCTGGGGGAATTTGGCAGCCACAGGCTGCTTACCTCCCTTCACAGCCACTGAATGTCGGAGAAATAGGGTATATAATTGTAAAACAATAGAAGAGAACCGAACTGCATCTAACAAGAAAGAACAGCGCCTATGATCAAAGATATCAAACATAGAAACAAGAAGAAAATTGTTGAAAGCGAATGTGTGCAGCACAGCACAGTATGCCTATGAAATACCGGCAGTAGGAAAAGCAGACAGAAAAACGGTAGCAGCCTTTTGGAA
Organism: Platerodrilus igneus; assembly: GCA_036346225.1. Lineage (NCBI taxonomy): Eukaryota > Metazoa > Arthropoda > Insecta > Coleoptera > Lycidae > Platerodrilus > Platerodrilus igneus. The sequence continues at coordinate 5,231,481 of JARFIW010000559.1, forward strand.
TGCTCTGCTTCAGATGTATGAAAATAATAGCATGGACAGACAAAGTTAATAACAAATAGGTTATAGAAATAGTAGAGGAATAAAGATATCTGTAGAGAAAAAATAGGAGAAATAGAAGGGCAGAATACGTCCTAAGGCATTTTTGGGGGATAGTATGGGATATATTACAAACAGAAATAGGAAAAAGGAAGTAGATGTAAACCTAGATCAGATAGTGATAGATGCAGACTGCAAATTTCAGAGAATTGTGTAGGTAAGTTCAGAATAGGAAACAATGAGGGTACGCGTCTAACTAGTTCCGGGACTGAAAACCTAATGATGATAATAATAAAAGGTTCTGTTAAAAGGGAAGTTTTAGTTGGCGCGTCTATGCAATGTTTGGTTACATTGTTGCCTTAGAAGCGGTTCCTAGGATGCCAACCTAACTTGGCGTTCTTTAGGATCAATAGTTTTTGATACCGTCTTAGCCGGGGTGCAGCGGGTAGCAGTACTTACGGCTGGACACGACATTAGTGGCGGCCGTGACAGGATGTTCAGAGGCAGTTCAAACCACAATTATTAGATAGCTGGCTTACGACGTATCTTTTTGTATGTCTTATAATTGAATACAGTAGGATATGGATACCGCAGTTGAAACCCTAAAGTAGATGTATGTTTAGGTCTTTACCAAAATGGAGAATGAGTTCGAACGATTGTTGGAAGCTGAAGTCGTAGAGTGTATCGCTCTTGCAGCTTTATTTCAATATTTGAAATTAGAGCAGGAAGTATTGCCAAATTCTGACATCCTGTTGTATAAATATATGATAGTTGGAAGCTCAGAAGAACAACTATTAGATGAGCTAAAAAGATGCGACGTTTACATTCGAAGGTTTATGGAATTGAATGTAGGATGCGAAAAGGTCCTTGCCAAAACCGCGGGTGGGCAGCGCTTAACAGAACGTGTGAGTTTTATCCAGTATTGGTATAGTAAGGGTGCACCTCTATCAAGACGTAATTTAAACTACCACATGTAGGTTTTAAATGTTTTGATGGTAATATAAAGACTTTTTTGCCATTTTGGTCACAAGAAAGTTCATTAAGAGACAACGATGAAAGTGACAAAATCGAAATCTTATTGTAGGGCAAGACAATTGGCCGAAAGCTTTCCTGCAGTAGATGGAAATTATGTTAAAATAGTTGGGTCCATGGAAACCAGGTTTGGAAGAGCGGATTTACAGATCGACGTCTATGTTAGGAGGCTGTAAAAATTGATTTTAAATAATGTTATAGCGCGGGAAAAGCTACACCAGATTGAAACGCAACTGCGGGCGTTGAACACTTCAGACATTACTTCAAATAAGTGTACGGCTATGCTTTTTCCCCTTGATTGAATCAAATTCACCGTCGGATTTTTTAAGAATGTGGCAGCCCTCTGCGTTTAGTGCTGGTTCGCCTAAAGTTGTGTCAAGTCAAGCTCCCGACACAAGTTCAACGCTTGAAATTAAGCCTAAACACCTTTTGAATCTCTTGTACGCTGAATCCGAAAAGATGCAACGAATTTTTTTAGCTAGTGAAGACTTTGTATTGTATGACAATGTCGTTAGTAAAGTCGTCGGATGAGCAATATAAAAAGAAAACTAAGAAAACCAAGGTAGCAACGGCAATAGCTTTATTGAATACCGGTGATGATAAATGTATATATTTTGTAAAGGAACTCATACTAGTGATATGTGTTTTAATGCTCAGAAAATGTCGCTAGGGGAAAAGAAGGTCAGTTTGCACGATGGAAGAGTTTATTTACGTTGTTTAAAGGTAGGTCATACCTCTAGGAGATATAGAAGCCGGAAGAAATGTATTCTGTGTAGTCAGACACACGTTCCTTTAATGTGTCCTGGTTCAACCCCTACTACGCTTTGTTACGAAAACTGAAGTAACCTGAACTGAGCAGGTTCTTACAAAGTATAATGATTTTTGCAAACCCTATTAGTTACGCTAAAAGGAGTATTAGGTATAAAAAATTGCAACGACTTTAAATGATAATAGAAAGCCAAGGCGTTAGAATAGGGCTTAAAGACTAAACGAAATGGGAGGGAAATACATAGTTTCTTCGGATGTAGCGAGTTCATAATAGATCAATCATGCTACGATAAACGTCGTGTATCACACTTATCGTGCTATTTTTGAATTGTTACACCAGCCTTTCATTTATAATGAAGTTCATTCGATTTTTTATAGCTCATGCATGCAGGAACTGAAAGAGTTAAAAATTAATATTTCTGATGTAAATCATGTACTTCTGGCAGTATTGGATATCGAAGATCTTGTGCGAAATTATGTAAGAAGGATAAAACGATGGAAACTAAACAATTTTTTATACGAACTGTCGCCGTTGATGCTGAACGCCAATATCGGGTAAGATTTCCGTGGATAGATGGCCGTTCTACTTTGCAGACTGATAATATTATCGCTGAGAAGAGACCATATGTTACTGTCAATAAACAGAGAGGGAATGGTCTCTTTGTACGATATGATGCAGCGTTCAAGGAATGTGAATCCTTTAAAATTATAAAGAAACTTGATCACAACGAAACTAGTGGAGGTCACTTCTCACAATATCGGCCAGTGAAGGAGGGTTTTACAACTGCAGTGCAACTGGCGTTTGACGTATCTGCGCATGAAAGTGGCGAACCCTCATTGAATCAGTGTCTTAAAAGAGGGCTAACTTTTTAGCTTATTCCTGTTACGTTACAGCGATTTTGAGAATGTAAAATAGGAGTGGTACCTGATATAAAAAGCCTTCCAGCGATCGGTAGGCATGAAAGTGATTGTAAGTGATGTTGATCGGGGCACGAATGTATACCCAAGCGGTAACCTGAACAGCAAATTTGAAAGTTTTTTTTTTAACACGATTCTACAGTGGTTCTCTCATGGATTAAAGGCAATGAAGCGTGGAACACGTTTTCAGAATCGGCTAACCGAAATACAAAAATTAAGTCAATTGTTGGCGCTATGTAACCGGAACTTACAACCCAGTGGATATGCCTTCTCGCGGATGTACTCCTATACAACTATTGGAATCCCAATTCTGAGAAGGTCGCAGTTGCCGGTACTTGGACGCAGGGTGTTGGCCCGTTGTAACTCCTAGTGCTGATGAGAAAGAAATCCTTAAAGAGCGTAGCGCTTTGTAACGTTTTGCTTATTTACATGCGCTGTGTATAGAGCACTGCGTTCAGGATTAGCTTAAGCGTTGTCGGTGTCGACTTTCTGCAAATTTTTTGGCAATGTATGGAGAGGGGTGGGCAACCCAAGATAATGAATAGTGATAACACCTTAAAGGGGTTGATAATGCATTTTCCAATTTAAACTGGGAGCATATTAACTTGAGCAACATATATCTAGAGAATTTGTTGACGTTACAACCCCCGAGCGCTACGTGGTGGGTAAAGTTTTATGATCGATTAATTCGATTACTTAAAGAACCGTTACGTCGTATATTAAGCCAAACAAGTTTGTGTTTTGAAGAACTAGTCACCGTATTGTGCGACTGTGAAGCTCTAATCAACTCTAGACCACACTAACTTCTCTCTCAGAAGATCCGCCCGATTTATTGGCTTTAACACCGGCAATGTTACCTACAGGGTTTTGTGCTAAAATAAAGATAGATTAAGGCACTTAAATTTTTCACCACAGTCTCATCATTAACGATGTCCCAATCTGAGTGACTCAAAGATGACGTGAAAGTGAGCGGATTCAGAAAATGACCTGCAAAGACTTTCAACCGGGAGAAATCTTATCAGAACAAATGTTTAATGCCCACGTGCCGTACGTGTATATGAAATAAATTAAAAATCTTGAGGTATTTTGTGAACAATAAAGAGTTTACAAGCACTTTTGAAAGATCATATTGCTATTTACGACTTTACAAACCAGGTTTCAAAACACCTTAATTGTTTGCTATTTCATTGTGGATATAAAATGTTGAACTTAGCCTTACAATTTAAACAAACTAGAAAATAAATCCTATGTTGTTTTCCATATCAGACCAAGGACTTGTTAAAAATTCAAAAATCTATCTAAATTTGCAAATAAATATTCTTGACGAATGTTTTTTTTTTTTCTCTTGTATTAATACCTCTATGTTGTATAATTTTGGTTATTAGCTTATTGCTAGATTTTGACCATTACATTTGATTTTCGAATGCTCCACCAGAAAATACTACATTGACCAAGAAACGACTTGCTGTTCCCAGGGCCGTACCTGGGTATATGGCCGCCTGCGTGCCAGTCTGTATGGCCGCCCCCAGGATAACATTAAAAAAAACTACTTTAATTTTTAATGTTTATTATTATACACAGGGCATCAAACCGGGAAAAAAATCAGTTTTTGGTTAACCGAAATCGAGAACGAAAAAAAATATTGGTTTTGTTCCCGAAACCGGTTTCTGAAAAGAAAAACCGGCTAAAAACCGGTTAGGCTACCGGTTAATTAGGGAAATCTTTCAATCTTTCAATTATCGCGATTGAAAGTGAAATTGCTGAATCTTCACAAAGCAATTATTAAATAAAGTACATATTAAAAGTTAATCCTACGGGATTTTTACTGACAAAATCGTCAATTGCTTCGTGAATATTTAAAGATTCAGCAATTTCACTTTCAATCGCGATAATTGAAAGATTGCTCATACGTTCTTGCGTCATGGAAGTACGTAGGTAATTTTTATGATTTTCAATTTAGAAAACTACGTTCTCCAGACGCAACTGATACAGGCATGGTCAATAATAGTTTTAAGCTTGTAGATACATTTGGAAATGAATTTTGTAAATTGTGTTTGTACAAATACTTTAGGAGTTCTTCGGGTTGTTTCCTATCTTTATAATTATTTTCAATGAAATTAACTCTTCGTATAATTCTGCTCCGTTTATGTCGCACGATTCGCCATCCTTGAATTTATTATGAAAGTCGAAGCAACTTTTTTTATGTCGTCCTCTCCTATTTCAACAAATTTATATAAAAATCCGAAAGACTGTTCGAAATTGGATAATGTTTCAAATCGGGTAGTAACAGATGAAATGGCTGTATCCAATATTACATAGAAAAATTAATTTTGAAATTTTCTTTAGCAGTTAACTGAATATCCTCATCTCCTTCATAGTCAAATTGTTTTCGCTTATGGCGTCGACGTAGATTAATTTCAACAGGAAATTCCGGTTGTATTTCAAGTGATTCACATAATTCATCAGCAATTTTCAAATACTTTTCGAAATTTTCATCATTTCTAATACTTTGGAAAAAATTAAAATATTATTAATAGATTCAGCACATGAAGTAAGATTCCAAGAAACGGTCTGCATCATTTTACTAATAATATTTACTTTTCTAAGATTTCGTACCATATTACTGTGGAACAAATAAATTTGTACGATTTAATTTTCATTGCCAAACATTTAGCTTCATGTTGACCTATTGGTGTTCTATTAGGCTGTCATAAATTTCACCTAATTCATGACGCAGTGGTCTAATCGCCTTAATCCTTGATTCCCACCGGGTTACGCTAACTTGTTTTACTGTTAACGATTTTACATGTTTTTTTAAAATTTGCCATCGAAAAGGTGATCCGGAAAAGTAATTGTATATTGCTGACACATTACTAAAAAAATCCACAGTTGAAAAGAAACTTTCGCTGCATCATTGACGACCAAATTTAATGTATGCGCGTTGCATGGCATAAACAAAGCTCGTGGATAATTGTCCAAAATTCGTTTCTGCAATCCAATATGTTTTCCAGCCATATTTGATCCATTATCATACCCCTGGCCTCTCATATCGTGAACATTTAATTTAAGAGAGCTTAATTTTTCAATTAAAAGTCGTAAAAGCTTCTCCAGTACTTTTTGACCTGGAGAAAACCAACGAAATTTTCTCTCACTTCTACTTCGTCATTTTGAATATGCACATATCTCAAAATTATTGTAATTTGCTCGACATGTCCCATGTCCGGCGTACAATCCAAAATTACTGAAAAATATTTGGCGTCTTTTATTGCTGACAAAATATATTTTTGAATTTGCGCTGCAAGGATACTAATTATTTCATTTTGGAAGCGATTTCCGCATAATGTGGCATATGGTTCTTTAAAGCAACTGATTGTTGAATGCGATTTATGTGATCTGCCATAACATCATCAAATTTTCCTATCATTTCAATTGCTTTTAGAAAATTTCCATTATTGTTTTCATACAATCTGCTCGAGCTACCTCTAAACGCTAAACCCTGTACTGCCAGAAATTGTACCACAGATATCATGCGTACGACAATTTGATACCATCGTTTTTTCTCTGCGTCATAATACCGTTGCAAATTTTTATCAATTGTAGCTTTGTTTCTTAAATTTAATTCCAAATTTTTCCAATTGGTGCAATTTCCGATATGCAGCGATGTTTTTCATGACGAGATAAATTATCAGATGTGTGTTGCCAATCATTGAAGCCTTCATTAACTAATTTTATTTCTTGTTTGCCAAATAATTTACAACAGAAGCAAAATATGGAATCCGTTTTTGGAGAATAGATTAACCACTCACGATTAAATTTTTCACCATTTGGCATTTTCTATAGAAATAAGTTGATGAAAATGATCTTCCCAATTCATTAATTGGATATGTAGATTGTTTATTTTGTATGGGTCCTTTTCGATTAATATATCCAATATTTTAGTGGTAATTGTTAAAGGCCAGCAAGCTGGATCATTTAAATCCATACACATAGCAAAATATGCTTTATCAATTTCAGCGGTATCGGTATTGTATAGATCGATAGCCTTATTATCTTCTGTTTCCATTTCGTCGGTACTACTAGTATTGTCATTAGCCTTTTCATTTTCGACAGATAATTCATTTTCATTTTTATCGCAAAACAAATCATCAATTGGATTTAATTGGCTACTACAACTACTTTCCGGTTCTGGCGATTTTACTAAAACTTTGTTAATGAGCCAAACATTTGTTTAGCTTCATTTTGCTTTTCCTCTCGCTTTCTTTTATATTGCGCTCCAGACAATCTTTTCGTTTTCCTTTCAGACATTCGTAGGCCTTTAAAAATGTAAATGAGCAGTGATATTAAATTTTAGGGTAGACTTTCAATTTTGGGCCGGGAAATTTTTGGCGGGTCTTTTGAGGAAAAGGCCTTTTGATATGAAATTCTTAAATAAATATTAAAAATATTTAATAACATTAAAAAAAATTAAAAAAAAAAATTAAATAATAATTAAAATAAATAATAAAATAGCGCAATTTAATATTAAATTACTTAAAATCTATAATTAATGTATATTTTAATGCGCATAGGATGACACGATAAGAAAATCATTTATAAGCTTTTTAAGTAAAACATATTTTTAAACATAAATATGTCAAGATTTATTTTGAAAATGAAAACGGAGAGGAAAATCCAACCACATATAACTGTTTTCTAGTTCAATGTCAGGTAAATTTCTTCCATTTAATAACAATAACATTGCTATTATAAAAGGAATCATAAGTTTAATTTAAAGAGTTGCTTTCGGCTACACAAGTTCAAATGCTTGATTTTCCATCGGCGGATTGTGAGCGATTTAAACAGAGAATCTCGTATGCAAACAAACAACTTTTAATTATTATATAAATGCATTCAAAATGAGAAAGATATTCATTTTTTTAGTATAAATTAAGGAAGATTTTAAGTAATTTAATATTAAATTGTACTATTTTATTATTTATTTTAATTATTATTTAATATTTTTTAATTTTTTTTAATATTATTAAATATTTTTTAATATTTATTTAAGAATTTCATATCAAAAGGCCTTTTCCCTCCAAAAAGACCCGCCAAAATTTTCCGGGCCCAAAAAGTGAAAGTCTACCCAAATTTTACATTTTTGTGTATTACCTTTTCAGTCTTTGTCGAGTAAATAAACTTTTGATTAAATTTCACCACACGAACACACAACTAAAAGTTTTCAGGAATTAAGCAATTTATTTTTATTCGTTAAATTAAAGACTTTAATAATATCGGATCACACACAGGACACAAATAACGATTTATCCTCGCTAGTCTATAGACTAATACGACTAATAAGACGAATAAGACCGCTTACGCGACGCCGGTCAATTGAAAAACTATTTCGGCTCGTCGCTCGTGCAATGTTCGAAAAATTCGGATTCGCTGCATGACTAGGTATATAAATACTACAACGACCTAATCAGTTTTTATACATTTCTTATTTCTGAGAAACTCTTTTTAGATAGATTAGATTAGAGAAACTGTTTTTACTTCGTATCTTAATGAAAACAAACCGATTGTATTTTTGCCCAGTAAACAACTTGTAACGATTTGGCCGCCTCTTAATTTCGGCCGCCTGCGTGCGGTGCACGCAATGAACGCCCGTCAGGCACGGCTCTGGCTGTTCCAAGCAACGGTCCTTTATTTCCAATAAATACAACCCTAATAATTACTCTTCACAATCATATACATTAACACTAACTAAATCACTATTTGCAGGCATTAATTTAATCTAGTAAATACGACGAATTAAACACTATTATAGCACTGATGTTAATGGTAATTTTTTTATTTAATACATTTGTAACACATAAGCGAACTTATCTTTACATTAATTTATATACAACAAACGTTTATTAGGACTGAATCCAAACTAAATCTAAATCTGTCCCAATACGGTTCACTTAAACGTGATGATGCATAATTTTAGTGAAATAACAAAACATCTAGAATGTTCGTGATCAAAACCTGTTTGTTGTATTGTGAAAGCTGTCGATCATCCTTTGCTACCAGTACACAGATATGAGGCCGCTTTTGTTAAAACTAAAAAAGTATCATTTCGAGAATGTTCTATATATTTCTTAATTACTGTTACAGTATCATTTAAATAACTGCAAGTTGGCTATTGATATCCAGGTGTGACACTGATTTCTCGTTTTTTAGCGCTATAAATTATGAGGTTACAATTTTTTTGTTGTACGTTATCGAATACTTAATTTTAAATATGAATACTCTAACGAACAATACGTTATAAAGAAGGAAATATTAAGGCGAAGTAAAATCCTATATTTATTCCATAAAAGTAGACCTAGCAGATATTAAGTTAAAGAAATTGATTTTTCAAAGTAAATAATAAATTCTCAATAGCTAAAAACCTTTTACGATATACTCTTAAACCCTTTTAAAAAAAAAGCGCAGTCGCTTTTGCTCAACTAATTACTCAACGTTTATGGGCTGCTTAAACGACATCGTTACTATTTTTTTAAATTTTGCTTATCAATTTTAATCTGTTAAGTTGTGTTACATGTTGCAATACAAAAATTTAAACTATGTATAGAGTATTTAGCAAACAAAGATTACGTGGTAACGGTGAGTTCTATTAATAGCCGACTTCTTGAAGTTTTTCTCTTTCCTTTCTTTGATATGTTTAATGTAATTGAATAAATATTGATTTTTAAAAAATGCTCATTAAAGATAATAATAATAATAATAAAACATATTATGGTGCCCGTTGGGCGAAACAAAATACATTGGTAGAGTCCAAACCGGTTAAGCTGGCGTATGAGTTACTGTGGTACATTATAAGAAATTCCAGATAAAACGCGTCTTTATCTATGTACGTAACTAATTCACGCCAAAACAAGATGGACAAAAAAAGTACGTCTGCTGAATATAAAGAGAACAATGTAAAGACGTGTCAAGATATATCTAATATTTATACAACCTACAATTTACTGTGAACTGTCACTTTATATTTTAATTGATTCTTCTTTATTATTAGTGTTTGTTTGTACGGGTTTCAATTAATTTATTATAAATATAAAGATTTTTTCTAAACTAAAAGAATTGGTTAAACGCGTCAAGAGCTAAACATACATCTCATCTTGTCAGCAATAACTACATGAACTGATCTAGAATGACAGAAATACGTTTCCTGTGTTCTAATTCAACCAATCTAACGTGGTGAATCATACGCCAGCTTAACCGGTCCCTATTACACTATCGGACATAAATATTGGAACAAACTGAAAAATAAAACAATTGCGTGATAATAAGCAAACGCAAAAAATGTTTGCCGTAAACATTGCAACAAATTGTCGATAGAGTTTATTATTTTTTTATTATAATTCGTTCGTTTCTAAATTGGCATAATAGAGGACGCTAAGCGTTGCACAGAATTATTAAAGTGGCAAATTCAAACAAATGTCAATTAATTAATTGTTTATCTTTTATTTAATTCTGGTTTGCAACTTGTGTAGTACGTACGTTTATCTCAGGCGAATACTACGTTGGTAAATCGGGTGCTTTAGATTTAATTCTCGTGGTGATAGTCTTTATCTTCTTGTGATAACGAAATCAGGAAGACGGGTGAGATAAAGGTAAGGAATTTGTAGGAAATCGATAAGGTACACTTCACCACATGTCTATAATGTATTAACACGCGGACGTTAAAGATAAAAGGGTATGCCAATCTCGAAGCACTGGCTACTATTTCGGCAATCGTCGATCGTTAGCTTTCACATGCGCTGCGATTTGCCAAAAAAGTCATAGGCACTACAAACCAGTGTGAATTTCTCAGGCGATTAAAAAACTATATTCCTAAAATATTACAGGGCAATCACCAAGATCCTTTTCACAAAAAATATATTGCGTAATATACATACTAACCTAAAATTAATTATTTACAAAAATTAATTGAGGAACGATTTAGCGCGTAACAAACTGGCTGTAATCATATCTGACACAACAAAACACTGTTTCATCAACGTTTACCATTTAATAATTTGACATTAGTGGTATACTGTTTATTAAGCGTCAACGAGCTACTATTGCTTGAAGATATTTGCTAATTCATTCCGAGTATATATTCAAGCACATTATCATATTGTAACGAAAGGCCTCATTTGGATGCTATTCCAAAATCAGGTAGACAAAAAAAAATAAACGTCCACACAGACAGGTTAATAAAGTACATTTCTCAAAAAGTCTTGTGAAAGTCAGATCTTCAGATAAAAGTCCGGGTACGGTACGGTTGTGGGAACCTCTCAAATTTAATTAAAAAAATATGAAAATGACTCGGGAAGGCATGCTGTTTAAAAAATAACAGAAATATTAGCGGAAAAATACCAGATTCAGGAAAAAATTAAAAAAAAATTTAAATAGCAGATGGATTTGGCACTTACCTTTAAAATATATTATTAAAAGGGGGTGTAGTGACCAATGAATAGACACCAAGTCATCCCTTTGTATAAAAGATGTGTCAGAGGCGATTAATTCGATCTTTTTATGTCGATCCGTACCAAGTATATATTTAGTGGGTTAGTGCAAACGATATGATTCTAGCACCGAATATTTCAATCCCGCAAGTAAAGTGCACAGACGAACATGAATTATTTAATGAATAATACTAATTGATGTGCAAGATTGTGAATCCATCTTTACTGCAATAAAAAGAGATATACAGTCGACTCTCGTTAATTCAAACCTGCGATAATTCGAACCTCTCTATAATTCAAAGTTATCGCGAGTTCCCTACAAAATCTCTTTATATTTCGAACTAGATCAATACATTTTTATGAACTTGGTAATTCGAACGAAAAAATCTGCTATATACTAACAAAACGACGCGTTAATTCGAACTCATCGGCGTCCAACACTCGACAATTCGAAGTTGCAACGAGTATCAACGAGCTTTTGTTCTTGTTCTGATTAGTTTGACTATTTGACACACACTTCTTTTGTTTAGTTATCATTCAGTTATGTACTGTTACTTTTTCGTTGGTATACAGATTAAAATTTTCTGTTAGTCATGAGATACGAATGCAAAAAGTAACGATGAAAATGAGGACGATACATCAGAACCTTTGGCAGAGGTGTCAGTTAAGGAAGCAAGATCCTCATTCGATACCTTACAAACCTTCTGTCTACAAAACGAAAGTGATGAAAAAACATTTCAGGCACTTTTTCTCTTAAAAAAAATTATTGAGCAGTCTGAGCAGCAGCAACGTGCTTTGAAGCAAACCAGTATAACAAAGTTCTTTCGAAAGACTAATTAATTCACATTATGAATACATGTATGTACACGAATGTACCTCTAAACTTTTGTCATTGTTATAGAATAGCAGTTAATAAATAATAATTGATCAACACTTAATAATTCGAAGTTTTATTTATTTTCTCTCACAAATTTCGAACCATTTGATATTTCAAACACTCGATAATTCGTAATATTTTAAAAGTCCCTCGAGTTTCGAATTAACGAGAGTCGACTGTATTTAAAAATTTATAAATATACAAATCTAAAAATTCATTGACTATAAAATGTGTCAAAATATATCATATAAATTTTGAATATCAACCGAACTGATGTTTTCTTGCAATAGTTTTTTATAGTATTGCCACAGAAATAACATTCTAAATAAATCAACCTGTTTTTTCAAATATGTAATATATAAAAAGTCGATCAATAATTAAATCGGCTTCTAGAATTGGTCGATTGTCACGACTGCTTAGGATGCACAACATCTGCGGGTGGGTCGGCAATATTAATATTCGTTTAAACGTATGGATTTATAAAGTCAACTGCAGACAACAATTTTGTTTAATTCGTTTATAACTGTCAATGCATTTTTAACAATCTGACAACTTTTTGTATTGTTTCGAGATTATTTTAGTTTTTTTAAAGACACATACGTTTAATTGGTTACGCGCGCGCCATGAATTTCAACAATAAATTTGACATAGACCGTTTGTTCCAAAAAGACGATGCCGCCATAGTAGAAGAATTACGCGTCAACCATCTTGTGTAAAGCAATCCGCGCTGCACAGAAAAAGTATATCGTCGCCCTATGATACTTATGTCGAATCCTGGCAAGTCACTAGGGTTCTACTTCAGCTGCCCACAGAGGCACTCTACTGAAGAACACGTTCTTCAAACGAAACCGTTTAGCCGTGGGTGTAGTACCAAAAATTACTATGGTGTTGGGTGAATAATGGTACCGTGCGTTTGGTCATGGGCTTAATTGATATCCCTAAAGCTGCTACTATTCAATAGTGCTGGTACTTTAGAGATATTTGTAGTTTGAAGTTGTCACGCTAAAATTCGATCATTTATCAATATAATGATTTCCCCAGAAAGGACGATGACAAAAGTGATCCGGGGTAGCTCAGGTGGGGCTCTTTGGGTTGTAGGAAATCGCCTGACCGGTAGGGACAGACTATACAGGAGTGAAATAAAAGCTAAACCATATAAGAGCGCCACGAACGAGGAGCTAGCAGACACTGAGAAATGTTCCACGGTTCTCGGGCAGACCCCTAGGTAATTTACTATAACAAGAAAGATTAACGCTCTAAACCAACGAACTAATTTATTATACAGCTAATATTTTCAATTTGACAACCAATTGATTCGTAAACATTAAATACTACTTGAAATGTTAAAGTGAACGGTAAATTAATCAAAGTCAAATTAGTTAATTATGAGTAACACATATTAAACACTAAACATCTATGCATGAGACAGGCTAAGAGCTACTAATGCAATAAGCTGTAATAACCTAAAATAATAGTAGTTATTGGGGATGCAGGTTTTAAGATCACAAAAAGTGCAATGCTGCATAAAAAATCATGTAAATAAGTTTAACCCAATATAAAGCTCGTGCATAGATTTACACGACACACTTAATTTTGATAGGGTGTGACATTAGAATAACACCTAAATAATTTATAAGAAGCAACCAGTATGTTGTCACAATAATTACAATAAGTGATACTAAACTAGCACACTACTGAAATAATTTTAACTATAAGAATCAACCAAAATGTTGCTACAATAATTACTGTAATAACGGTAATCAACTAACACACTACTGGAATAATTTTTAACTATCTGGTTCAATTGTACCTAACTTCATCCAACCATACATGCAGTACAACTTAACTAAGAAATACAACCTGAGATTCCTCCGTTGAAACTAATAGTAAAGATTCGCGTTAGATTCAACCATCAGAAGTAGTGAAGAGTAAAGTTGTAATAACAAAACGAGCCAGCACCATAAGCATAACTTGCAATGGGGCGATCCGTACACCTTACATTTGCAGTATATCCACACGTTCGGGGGTATTTTGCATTAACAAGTAACTACTAACTGGCTTCTTTAGTTAAATCCCTCGATGCGTCGTGTCTGTACCAAGGTAAAAATTCAAGAAAGCCAACACGCTGGGATCTTTATCAAACGGCCCGGTGATAACATACTGACAAAAAATAAAACCACTTTGTTTTTATGATGGAATCAGATTGGAACCAGGCGGTGCTAGTAACGAAAAATGACTAAAAATGACAGTTGACATATTAGAAACAGGCGAAAATCGTAGGCTACCAAACTAGAACAGACCAATACTACAGAATGTTTTAACAAATAGACTTAAGAACATTTTAACCAATAGAATATTAAAGTAACAACAGGAGGCGTTACAAAGTTAATAAAACACCCCGAGTTGTTTGTGCTTGGCGGTCCGGGACATATAGTCCAGATTAATGGGCGCCTGGTAACTAGGATAAAATACCATAGATGTATCACCAGGCAACAATGGGTGTTAGGTTTCTACGATGCTAGAATCAAGAGGGGTTACGTTGTATATGTGTCTGATAGATCAGCGGCCACATTTATTCCTATAATAGAAGCTCGCGTGTTACCATGTTCGATTATATGGACCCACTAGTGGCGTGCTTATGCTACGTTGAGTAGTTTTGGAGGAGTTTCGCAGTACATACATCAGACAGTGAACCACCAAAAGAAGTTTGTTGATGGTGTACGCACCAACGAGATCGAAGGCGTTTGGAGCTGCCTGAAGGGTTTTTGTCGGATGCTAGTGTGCTGGCCTCCCACCTGCTGCCAGAATACATTGATGAGTGTATGTGGAGGTAGCTCTTCGGTCAAGCTTCGACAGCAGCTGCTTATAATATTTACATGGACCATCTTCGGGAACGATATCTTTATAAGGCTTTATGCGTAGTTGCCGTGTCTTATGACATTTGTTTTTCAGATATTCAGTTAAGGTTTTTATGCTGTTATGAGAGATTACGGTCCTAAGTAGAGGGGTCCGTAGTTTTGTCTTAATAGTAAACATCTACAACAGCAACATAATTATCACTGTTATCGAACCTGTACATGTTTGAATATTTTTCTTAGTAGAAAACATTCCTATCGGTAATATAAATCAACACTATTTTTGCACACGTACCCTTTCGATTATTATGTCTTAGTAGTAAAACATTTCGACTACTAACCTAAGTTGAGACCTCGACACTATTTTCGCACACGTACCCGTTTGGATATTTTTTCTTAGTAGTAAAACATTTCTAACAATAACCTAACCTCAACACTATCTACAGTCATGAGCCCAATGTATTATGTCGCTTTAGTAGTAAAACATTAAGACTACTAACCTGAGTTGAAATCTCAACACTATATACTACTAAGAAGAAATGCCCAAAGCGGTATATGTGCGATAATTGTGTAGAGGCGAAAATAGTGCTGATGTCTCAACTTTAGTTAGTAGTCGAAATGTTTTACTACTAAGACAAAATAATCGAACGGGTGTAAGAGCGGAAATAGTGTTGAAGTATAAACAGTGTTGAGGCAAAAATAGTGCTGATGTTTCAACTTAGGTTAGTAGTTGAAATGTTTTACTACTAAGACAAAATAATCGATTGGATACATGTTCGAAAATAGTGTTGAGGCAAAAATAGTGTTGAGGTTTCAACTTAGGTCAGTTATCGAAATGTTTTACTACTAAGAAAAATATCCAAAACTGTATAGGTGCGAAAATAGTGCCAAGGCAAAAATCATTGATCGATGATCGACTTTTACAATGAATGACTGACTTCAATATATATCACACCCGCTATTAAAATTTTTGTTTTTAATTTTTTAGAATTCCCGATTTTTTGTTTTTAAATTTTTTTTAGAATTTGCGATTTTTTGTTTTTATTTTTTTTTAAAATTCCCGATTTTTTCGCAATTTTTCCTGTTGTATTTTTAAAAGCATGTCTTTCTGAGTCATTTCCATATTTTTGTAATTTAATTTGACAGGTTAATCGATAACGTACCTGTACGAAAATAGTTAATTACCTATAAACAATTTTTTTTCAATTTTTTCTTTAAAATTTCCGATTTTTCCGCAAACTTTTTGTTATATATTGAAAAGCATGCCTTTCCATATTTTTTTAATTTAATTTGTCAGGTTTCCAAAAGCTTACTGTATCCTGATCTAATATAAACACATCTTGACGAACTATTTAAAGAAGGTTGGTTGGTGCAGACGCGGTAATAGAGTAAAATCCTTTACACAAACTGCTAGGCTCGCATTCGCAGGTCATATCGACTGATTTGCTGCTGACGAAAAAGTTCCTTTTCAGTAATGAAACGCGTTAAAATATTTTTAATTCGGGTGGAATGAGATGAGTTAGGAGACTTGTAACCCATCGCTTCAATCCCTAGTATTGTAACGCCTAAAGTAAAGCATGGCATAATGGTAGTGTTGTTTTGTAAACATGCTTTTCTTCTTCTAAACCAGTTAGTCTTCTACACTTTATCGATGGTATAATGGACAGGTTCATGTACAAAAATATAATGGAAAATGTAATGCTCCCTTTTGCAGAACGAGAAACGCGTATAAGGTTCATTTTTCAGCAGAATGACACATGTCCAATCATGTTCAAGCTTGGTTCAGGCAAAAGAACATTGGGATTTTTAGACTAGCCTGTGCAAATTTCTCGATTTGAATCCGATAAAGACCCAGGGGAAGTAGTAGAAAGACAAATACCAACAGAATTATTTCTTAACAAACAAGCTCTAATAAAGAAAATTACCGAGATTTAAAAAACATACCACTCCGTGCCTTAGACAACTTAATCGACTCCATGTTTAGAAGAAGTGACAGAGTTATAGCCAATAATGGATATGCTATACGATATTAAACTCGGTAAAAGTGTCAAGTGTTACTCTTATTACTTTTAGAGTTTTTACTGTTTGTTCGCTCTTTGTTCACTTTATCAATTGACCTTAATAAAAAAATGTTGCAATACATTTGTCACAACCATTGTCGAATAAAGTATTCTAGAATTTATTACTACGCATTTTTTGTATGACTGTCCACAGTCCACTGTTTGAGGTAAACGAAAATAAAATAACAAGCAACTTTAAAAATTCTTAATTTTAGCTATTTTACAAATTTTCCGATTTGCTGCGATAATTGATACAGTATATCAAAACATGTACGCTGTGAACAACTAAATTAAAACGCAACACAACGATACATACACCTCAAATGGATTTGCGTTCATTTGTATGCTAGCATGACTGAAATGTGCATTACGTGTACAAACGACAATGCATTCCGGTGAATATTTTCCAGAACTGCATTCCATTCAATACTGGCGTCGTACAAACTTTTACTATAAACCTCGTGTACGTTGTAGTAAAATAGTAAAAATAAAGATATTTTCGCTCCTTACGTTACGCTATCGTAGTAAAAATTAAACATGTCACTCGTTGCATTTCTTTCACAATGGCGGAGTGGATGAAAGAAGCTCATTCAATCTCCACTCGACGTTCTCTTTGATGAAGTTCATACTGAAACGACGGGGCTTTGCATTTTTTTGTATGGATGTTCATTAAGAATTTTGCTTGATTGCAAGTTCGTGCTGGATCGATACGTTGTACGCTAACTAGTTTGCTGTAGCAAATGGAAAGAAGATGTACAAGGAATGAGCAAAACGAGCACCTAACAATATTTTCGCAGGGTTCTTGACATTTAATTACACGTTGTTTAAGTAGGTCAAAATACTTATATATGGAATGGACAAAAACGTCGAAGCAGAAACGTTCGATATAGTGTTTACTCATAACACATGACACGGACGATTCCAACGTCCAAGAAATGCGTCACTCTTTTCTGACTTGCAAACACAATCGATAAGAAGCGCTTTGACCAGCCATGAACTCTAGGCGTTATGTTTGTCAAGTTTTTGTCGCCTCTTTTTTCCTGTTAGGGCTTATTTTATTTCTTAACACCATGAATATTTTGATGAAATCGATGTACCACCACCCTTGTGGAGTATTACAATTTTTAAAAATGTTTTTAATAATATTTTTAAACACCTAAGCATAATTGACAGAAAGATAAGCTTCTTATTTGTCTAACGAGCGCAGAATATTCAGAACAAGAAAATTTTCTAAAGAATTTTGTATATAAAATGCGAGAAAGCAACGATGATTTTTCAATTTGCAACAGTACACGTGTACGATTGCGTATTTTGGACTGGATTTCATATACGTTGGCAGATAGGTCACCACCAGACCAAACCGTGTTATTTTTATTTGTAGATTTCCCGAAAAAAATGTAAGATTCACTTCGCATTTTTTATACTCTACGAGATTAAAATCAATGCATCTAAAGAGTTGTAACTGGGAGAGACTACATAAAATCCAGGTTTTTAGACAGAATGTTGCGGATCGATAAGGCTATATTTACAAGAGATGGTGTTAATACTATCCATAAATACCATCTATGGTCTCTGCAAAATCCCCATGCCATCGTACAGAGGAGATTTCATCGATTTGGTGTTAATACGTGGACGGGCGTTTCTAAAAGTCGATGTTTTATATCAATGTTATGTATAATTGCTTAAATGCAGACCGATATTACTTTCTTAGATGGAAAAATTTATGAGACGCTCGATGATGTTCCACTTTATCTTCGACAGCAAATGTGGTACCAGCTTATAGCGTTCCAGTCCATTATGGAAACGAGCAATGGTATGGCTAAATGTGCACTATCCCAACAAATGGATTGGTTGTAGGGGGTCCCATCGCTTGGTCCCCAAGATCATCTCATCTAACTCCATTGAAATTTTATCTGTGTTGAAATAAACAATAATCAACAATAACTCCAAAGAATAATTGATGCTGCCAAGCATTTGTTATAAATATTATTGCTAAGTTTAATCACCATATATATATATATATATATATATATATATATATATATATATATTGCAGTGGAATACGGGATTAGGAATCATGCTCCTACGAATTGGGCCGTCATAAATTCTTCCTGAAAAATATAACTCCAATATCTCTGGAAAAACTCCCCTAAATCAGCATACCACGGCTAGCTCTGCTTCCATCTTCTTCACAGATACTTACCTTATGCTTACTCTCTCTCACTTAGACTACCAACTAAAAATTACCAAACATGTAATTCAACAAAACATACAACCTTTTATTCATACATATCAAAAATTTACGCCACCAGCTCAATATTTACAAAATCGGATATAAATATCTTCATAAAATTTTACAATATCAACCATTAGATCCTTTTAAATTTAATGAATTTAATTTATTTCAACATTTTTTTTTAATACAGTTCAAGTAGATGGGCCTATCTTGAAACCCTAAATGGAGATTTACTCTTGTCTATGGTGAGCTCAGTATAAACCCTGTTACTCTAAATGCATAAATAAATTGCATCTTTGTTTTCAACAACTCTAAAGACCCGTTTACTCTTTACATCAAAATTATACGTCATGTATTTATACCTTCAAATAATAAACTCAAATTGTCTTTTTCATATACCCTTCAAATTAGATTTTATATTCATAAAATATACACCCAATATGTCAAATCACTCTAGCACAAAATAACAGCACAAAATGTTCAAGCAATAACAAAAGGAAGCAAATTTCGTTACCTGGTGTAAGCTCTTGCACCATCCCCTCTGAAGATGTCATCCACCAAAACCTCGTCGTTGCATTCCATCCAACTTCTCTCTGCTATATGTACATCAAACTCATTTCCACACGTTATCCAATTCTATGCAGACGCCTTCAATATATCTACCCATATAATTGTCCAAATAAGTTGATCGACTTCTGAATCTACCATACAACCAGCACCCTCGTTCCGAAAAAATAACTAGTCTCGCTTACCTTAGTAACATCTTTCGTTCGTTATTCGTATTTATTTACAGCACCGTTTATAACATAGCACCTACTCGTGCTTTAAAACACTTTTAATTTAAATCAAACGGACTGCACCAACACCGATTTACAAAATTACCTTAGATGTTACACCATATAGGTCTGAAGCGAACAGAAGAAGTAAGAGAGCCCCACTGCGTCTCCTAGTGTATTTATAAGCGTTAAAGCCTACCTCCTGTACCCTGTTTTCATCGAAAAACACCACCACTGTAACCGATTTTGAAAATCCAAAATGCAACGATCTTTTAAAACTCAGAAATTTCTCATTCCACTTAGCTTTAGTCCAAAAATACTCATTTTCATCCACAACGGTAGCAATGCTTCTAGAAAAGTCTCACTCCACTCGCAATCAGCCAATCCTGACCATTTCCCCTGTCGTAGGTCTATCACTCAACTATGTTATCCTCGTCTAACTCATATTCGTTGTCTTTATTAAAATCCCATTATAGCAACATAAAATCGATATTGTTGCTAGCCTCTACAAATTATCGCGCGCTTTAAATGGCTGTTTTGTCGCGTGTTCTAAATGGCTGTTCTATCGCGTGTTTTAAATGGCTGTTTTATCCAACGTCTGTCATTTGTCATCCTCGTTTACCCTATGCTATTTATATTCCTACCCTGCTTTGTTTTCAAACAACCCGCTATTTCTCAGCCTTCGCTTCGACCGTTAACTCAAATTTCTAAAGAATTATGTTTCAACGTACATTCTGATTTCTTGAATTGTTTATTTGTCTGTCAGTCTATTCTATGAACCGATTGCCAGTTTGAAATTGTACTTTCCCATGTTGTCTAGCCTGTAGATATCCTAGAATTTGTTTTTAACGAACGTTTTGTTAGTTAAATGAATATATGCGTTTACATTATCGATTTTATATATAAAAGCTCTCCCTTATTATTTCATGTGCTCGATTTACAACCTTCGAATATTAAAGCTAATTACACTCGTATTATCCTTGAATTTTTACGTACTACAAAGCTTCCACACTATGCAACTTTAAAATTACGATTTATTAATACAAATGTATGCTATTAACCGTTTGTTTTAAGGTCAAAACTAATTAATTTGGAGCGTAAATACTTTATTCCGTTTTCTATATACACGGTCTTTACAAAATTACTCTCTTGACTTATCTATCCCTCTTTACATATAACTTACACGATTATATGTGTATATATATATATATATATATATATATATATATATTACTCATATTTAGACCAGGGTAGAAAATTAAATAATCACATCAAATAATTTTAAACACCGTGTATAAGGAATTTCATTAAATAATACGCTTTATTAAAACCGTGAAGCATAAAAATTTATGAGTTTCATTAAACATAAGAGATTTAAATCATGTACAAGACGCTTTATATCAAAAGAAGCAGTATTAAAAGCTCTGCGTGTAATGTAATTATTCCTAAACAAATGGAAATTACGTGCAAAATTTATCTTAATTAACTCTATTTCAAATAACCGGTATTGAACAAAACGTACAGATAATATCTATAGAAACTTGTAAAACCCAAGATTATAATATCAGAAAATAAAGCTCTGAGAATTAATATTATTTTGAACACCTGCGTAGTTTAAATATCACATACGGCGTAAATTTTGTAGATAATTAATAGTTTCAAAGAATCTTGGAGAAACCGGGGCTTAATATTCACGAGAATGTGCGATACGGGGTTATTAAACCCAGATAACAGTCCACATGGACTAAAATATAATCGATAATAAAGAATATCAATTTGCACCAATACGCACAGGTTAGAAAAGGAAAGAGAAAATGCGTCAAGCAAAACACATATAGTAAAAGGCGGGATTTAAGCAACGTCACGAGGGTCACAATTGGTTGAAAATAGGATGCAAATATCAGAGGTAGAAACAACAATTTCGGTATAAAAATTAATTAGTTTTTCTCGGACATGCTTGCGTGCCGTGTGTTGAAATTTCTGAGATTTAAATGGGGCGAGTGAAAATTCTTAAAAATCGACGCGCGAGCGACAGACTGGGAACATAGAATGAGGAATTCTTTAGAATTACCCGTTTTGAGGACAAAAGCGACGTGCCGGCTTTTTGCTATATATACCGAGATGAATATAAACAAGCCCTCTTAGACTCTTAGACTTTTGACGATTCGATGCGTTAAAAGCTCTTACATCCGCGACTTGATTGAAGATGTTAAACAGTGCATTTTAGTTTGATAAAATAAATTAAAATTTTGCGCGTATATTTTAGTGATTCAAAATAGTTTGTTATTTACGTGCTAACATGAATGTACTTCAGTGCACTTAGATACAAGGTAATAAAATTTAGTTTCACTGTACCAATTAGCAAAATTTACAACGACAAATGTATACACAAAAGTAGGCAGTTTTGGCGTATATTGGTGAAAGAAGTATGAAGTTATTTGCTATTTTTCGGGGTGTTAATAATTAAATGGTTCAAATACGTGTCTGGATCCACGAAACAAGGGTCAGATATACATAGATGAGTTCCGGAAAAGCCCAGAAACAACTGGTGATGGAGAAAATTTTAAAAGCGTTAAGAATTAGAAGCCGTAAATATAATCCTGTTGGAATGGTGTGATTAACTAAAGGGACGATGTACTTTGAAGCTACGAGGACAGTAACCTTCAGGTAAATTATACTATTTTGTTTGACATTTTGTGTGTGTTGAATAACTTTATAATTGATTTACTTTAAATGGACATTAGTGAAATTGTACTAACCATAAAATTTTAATTTTAAGATGAAATTTGCTTGTTGAAGTAGAAAGGAGTATTTAGTTTTGATGTTCGGTAATATGATGAAAATTTGGGTATGTCTTTGAGCTCAATTAGACGAACCTGGTTAATTAACGTAAAGGGTGGTAGATGCTCCCTTTATACTCAGACTCCGGTCTGCTTATATTGTTATATTAATTAGTAGGCATCCAACAAGGACTTTAATTTTGGATGCACATTAAAAATGATAATAAAATTAATCTTGAAATTCTTTTTAAAACTGAAATTTATGCTGAGTTTAAATTTTGAAATTTTAATGTATTCTGAATATTGATGTAAATAGAGTTAACGTTGATGTTTTTGGTAGGAATGTGTTGTTTTTTTATGAATGAGGAGGTTTATAACATTAGGTGAGCAGCCGAGGCGAAAAGAGGATCACAGCCGTTTATGACGCCCAATCTGTGGGACTAGAATTTTTTTGTTGAAAGGACCCAGTTCCCGCATTCAGAGGGAGGATATCACAGCAATATATATATATATATATATATATATATATATATTGCTGTGACCAGAGTTAGCCGTGTGGTGTCAATTTTAAGAGTATCTTCAGAGGGTACATAATTAGAACATATCATGATCCAAAGTTTAGAAACAAAATTTATTTAGGTGACGAGTAGTGGAGTTCTCTATACGTAACTTTGCATTAATGAACTGACCCAAGCCGGGGGCTCGATTTAAGCAACAACGAAGCTAATCTTCACAACAATTATGACGTCCAATTTGTGGGTTTCGATTTTTTTACAGGTGTAGATGAACAACATTTTTGGCGACCCGAACGTGAGGGGCTCGAATTCCAGATAGAATCAAAAATTTATTTCAGGCAAATGGCGATCTGAGAGGAAAGAGTTGAGTGTATTGTAGATTTTTTAAATAATTTGAGTGTGTGTAAGTGTGATTGAAACGTATGCAGAGGAAAGAGTGTCTAAGGAGCTGAGGCGTTGAAATAGGAAATAGTGACAGTGCCTTATTTAAGAATCAGGACGTTAAAGACAGTTTAATTTTCCATGAAGTAGTCATGACGATAATAATAGAAATAGGAGAGAAGACAAGGGTGCATTTTATAAAATATGTGAGGAGGATGGTTTTCAGGATCAAGAAAAGAGTCCGATTTAAGTAGAGATAGGTGTAAATAGATAGTTGGAAGTAGGGATAGGTTAAATGGATAGTTATAGGTGTAGATAAATATTTAGAAATAGGGACAGATTAAATAGATAGTGATAGGTTAAATAGATAGTTATAGGTTAATATCGATTATAGAATAGTGTATAGGTATTACATAGGGATAGTTAGTAGAAAAAATACTTCATATTTGATTTTAATTAAAACCAAGGTATAAGTTGTTCTTTGCATTCAAATAGAGGGTTGCACTGTGGATTTATAAGCTTAGATAGGTGTACATAAGTCAAACATTAATTTATTTGTAGGTACCCTGCATGTAGAAATCAATTTTATATTTAAAACGTTTGAAAATAATTAAATAGAGATAAGATTAGCTAAGATAATGTAGGTTTAATTGTTGTACTTTAGTTTAGGACTAGGATAATAATTAATTAGTAATAAGATCGAGGGCAAGGACAGAAATCGTGTACAAATATTATTATAAAAGCTTTTTATATTGGGTGTTGTGTAAAAATCAATAATTTAAACAAGGTAAATTTGTTAACGGTAGCGTAAGCTAAAACATTTGTGTAACTTTACAAGGTTGAATATTCGAAAACAAGCTACGACGGTTGGGAATTTGCAGAGTTGAATATTCGAAAACAAGCACAACAGGTATAAATTTCAAGGAACGAACGTGCAGTAGATAAACAATTCCAGTAAAGCTTTCAAACGTTGAGAATATATTTCTAGGTGAAAATCGTTAACTGAAAACACGGGTCTATAAGAGCAACGGACTGTTAAATGTAGAAAACAGATCGATAAAATCAAGCGAGTGACGATATTTAGCATGTAATAGACACAGAGGGAAGATATATGGCCAAGTTGTTGTGACTTTCAAACGCCTGTAAGACGAGGATATTTTTAAAGGCAGTAAGCGGAACAAGGATGGAGCGTGTTTGCAGAAGATATTGATTTTCAAGGCACACATAAAAGTAGGGAGAAACAACTCTGAACAATGTGATGATAGAGGGACTATGCAAAGGATAGAAAACATGGGGTAGACAAAGAAACCAGAAACTTAGAAATGACATAGACAAGTTAGGAAGGGTATGGAAAACAAGGCTAGAGGATGTTCTAATGAGAGTAGAAAGGAGATAATAGCATGTACGCGCATATGAGAGGCGTGATTTTAGTTGTTTGGGGGTGATAGGAGTGTTAAGGATTCAGAGAAAATTAAAACGGTTGGCAAAGTTAACGACTTCTATGGAGTAAAGCAGTGTTTGCGTTCCAAAATTTTCGGTTTTCGACGACGGTTGTATTTTTGTGCACGTAAATTTTAGGAATTGAGCAGCCGTTGGATAGAGTTTCGAGGAATGTTTGTAAAAAATACGTGCAACTTGAGAGGGGTTTTGGTTATATAAACACGCTGGAGGTGGTAGGCGCTCTCTTAGTTTTTCGATTCTGCTAAATACTTCATCCTAGCTTCAAACTACGCGACTAATGAAGTCCGAGATAATTACAGTGTTTAAATGCACAAGTTAGTGCGAATTTTAAAACGGAGTGAACAGTAGAAAATTGTTTTGATTTAATTGAAGCAGGATGAACAGTAAGTAGCAACTTATTTGTAAATTGGATGAGGGTGCTTGATGCACTTGCTTGAAAGAAGCGATTGTTATGGATCTGTAGCGGCAGTCTTGAGGGTTTTTGGAGTATGGTAATTTGGATGCCAAGCGAATTCGAGAGATATTTGCTGTTACTAATTGGAAGGCAACAATGTGGAGTAATCCAGGTACGAGCAGTCAGTAGCATCTTTAGAGGTGGTGATCTGGATAAAAAAATACTCTCCAGGTAATGTATTTTTTTAAACTGTTGTGGTGGTGCTTATTTGTTGTTTTAAACTATTAGTGATTTTGGGTTGTATATGTGATAAATTTATGAACAGAAAATTAATTGATTTACCTTTGTAAAGGAAATATTTAAAATCTGAAGATGTAAATAGATGTATATGATAATTATGAATATTTCACATTTGTAAGAGGTAAACCGGTCTTTTACTTAAAATTTTCAGTGCTAAAATTTTGCACACAGATGCAAAAAGGTTTATACTGAGCTCACCATAGACCAAGAGAAAATAAAGTAAGGTTCTGGGATAGGCTCATCTACTTTAGTATGAGCATTTGAATACAGTAAAGCAGGGTATCTTTGTTGTTTTGAAGTTGAGAATATTTGAATATTGAGGAGGAGCATGAAATATTTATTGTGGATCAATTTTGTAAATAGCCAGATTGTGTGATTTTATTGTTA
Source organism: Platerodrilus igneus (assembly GCA_036346225.1). NCBI lineage: Eukaryota > Metazoa > Arthropoda > Insecta > Coleoptera > Lycidae > Platerodrilus > Platerodrilus igneus. The sequence goes on from JARFIW010000559.1 coordinate 5,257,734, forward strand.
GTTTGTCAGAACCCTTATTTTCTCTAGCTGTTATTTGTTAAAATAATGTAAATGAAGCAAACCAAAAATTCGTATAATAATCGACAATATTTACACTTTGTATTTTGATAACTTATTACAATTGATTTAATATTCAAAAATTGGCCCCTGAATAGAATATTAACCTTTATCTGATTCCACCAAAATTAGACTCCCTGAAAGTCAGTAAAAATATTACTATAATTCACTTTGAAGCCCTTTTGAACGTTCAAACGATCTTCTATCTATTTTTATAAATTCTCAAAAGATTTTTGATGATCCTTACAAATACTTCGATAAATAATTGAAAATGTTAAAAATTTGAAAATACAGTCTTATACTAATAAGGATTATAAATCTCTGACCTGTGTTTTTCCCGGTTTTGTTTTCTGTATGTGGATGGATTGTTTCTAATTTGATTCTGTTACCCCGCTTCCCCCAGTTAATTCTTAGCGTAGTTTCCTCAATTTGTTGACCAGAATAATTACTTAAATCTGCTTGAATTCTCCTCTTTATGATTACTTGGAATGACGTGTAGTTTAATTTGAAGTTCCCTGGGAGCTTATTTGGAATTTAATTTTTGTTTAAAATTCATACGTCGTTGTTTGAAGGTTATTTAGAATTGATCCGTCGTTATTTGAAGTTTATTTCGAGTCGTTTCCTTGAAGCTTAATTGGAGCCCTAAATTCTTAAATGTGAGAATTATATTTAATTAATAGTTTACCTTACGTTTTTAAAAGCAAACGGCCGCTTCTATTGTATTAATTGGCACTTTACTTTGCATTTTGATTTCACTCAATTATTAATTTTTACTAAATTCACTTTGCGTAGTAATTTATGTTTGACTGACGTGGTTCGTGCCTTAGCTACAGAGATACTGGCTGTTTACAAGGTCCGCCTTATTTATAAAGACTACACCTTCTATTTGTCCATTGGTTTTCCTCGCGTGTTCGTAGATTAAGGCGTCGCATCTTACGCTTATCATTGCAGGACTCGGTATTTCTCAAAATTTTCTGTCTAGATTCTTGTTAAAACGCTTTATTTCTCACGTAGGCGTTCTATGTTATGTAGCATATTCCTCAGAAAATCCAAATTTCTATTATATTTTGTCACGTAGTCTTATTTGTGTTGGCTATAGTTAAAATTTTATCACCGCACAGACCGTCTGTTATTTATTGTTTATTACTCCAAATATGTTGGATTTTATGAAAATACAATGTCTTTTGGTCACGTATTAACATTTCTATAACGACGTATTTGAATGCGTTTACTAATTTATGCGTTGGTATTTTGAATGATGTTATTTTATAGCTAGGATGCCAGGTTGTTTACCTTTACCGATTGCATGTTTATATTGATAAAACTCGTTTCTTTTTAATAGTAGACTTGTGTATTTAATCTTAAACGTATTATACGACGTACACATTATTACTCTTGCTAAGTATGATCTGGTTATTGCAGAACGAGCTTCCCTTTTATGAATTAAATTAGTTATGATTTATATACAGTGTGCTCGCTATTGACTTTATGCAAAATTGTCGATTTATTCCCAATTAATAATGGAATTGTTTAGTTTTCTAAACGTTAATATTATTTACATGTATCTTACTACCCCTATGATTTAATATACTCTTAAATTGGTTCCTTATCATAGCAATACATATAAAGACTATTTATGGTTTACTTTAATTAAATGGTCATTGGGATAAGATAAATTTAAAGGTGTACTTAACATTGAACTGTCACTTTACTAATCTGTCGGCATTTTTCGGTACTCTACAGATTTTATGTTATGGTTGTTTGTATTTTGCAATAGCAACAATTACATATTAAAATTTCGAATTGTTAGATTCTCGTTTTGTGACATAGTAGTAAAAAGTAAAACGGATTTTTAAAAAACGACCTATTTTAGTATGCACGAAAAAAAGAGTCTGTTAGCTTTAATTAATGAGAAAAGTAGTGTAACTGCCCTTTATAGATGCGGGGCGGGGCGTGCAATTGATATTGCAAAGTCTCTCTTCTGAGTACAAATATGTATGGACGGACCCAACACTCGAATCTGGGCATTGTAACCCGAAAGCAAAAGAGCAGAGAAGTCTGCCCTTTCTTCCTGCGGTGTTTGCAGGAGTTGAATCTGTTGGTAAATATCTTTTCCGTAGAGGTGTTCAATATTAAGACTACGAAATATTTCACGGTTGGTGTTCAAAGTATAATTGTTGCTAGAAACACTTAAATTAAATTACTTTCACTAGTGCAATATCACACTTTAATGATTTTCGGATATTCTGGTTGTGTCTAAAGGGGTTTTCATATCGCTTCGAGTTGTCTGGATCTTATTTATAATCTTTTGAGGGTCTCGATATTTTACTTCAAAGATCTTTATTAATTTTATTTACCATCAAAAATACTGTAGCATGCATTTCTCTTCGTATAGTGTATAGTTAAACCTAGTTCGCGACTACTTTTGTGCTCCGCTAGTTAAGGTTCGTGGCTTCGAGCGGTCCTTTTTAAAAAGACTTCTTTGAACTTTAACACATTTATTTGGTTTTATACAGAAGTTAATTATTGAATTTTAACAAACTTGAATAATAAGTCTAAGTCGAAATACATTAATTAATTTGTACAGTGAGTTACCAGTGAACTGCAAGGTAAAAGCTGAACGTCTGATGAACTGACTAGGAGTGGAGCTCCTGGTCCTTATATAACTTTCTCCCCCTCACAATTCTGTGGGAACCTGCGGACGTAATGTCCGCTTACACTTTATAATACATAGTTGCTATCTTAAAAGCTATTCATAATTACAATGTTGCAGGCTTATTCTGCGTAATCTCGGTACGTGACATCCGCCGACCGTCTGTGACCTGACTTTTGCAGTGTCACTTATCCTTGTGCTACTTTGTAGCGTTTCCACTCGTGGGAACTGAAATCATCATAATAATATGTAATAAAATGTTGCAACGACATTGTTGCACTGTCCTAACATTTCCTAATGTTTCCTAATACAGATATTAGTTTTATATATATATATATATATATATATATATATATATATAATAGATGGGGGTTCCTATAACTCGCTCTGAGCCGAAATGCAAGTTAATCTGAAAGCACTGTTTGAGGTTTGTCCTAAATTTTTTTCTACAAATTTTCTAACCTTCTGGAACACATACCTTTAACGTATTATTGGCGATAACCTGTTTCGATTGTGCTTCATGATTCAAATACTTACGCGATAGATAAATCTGTTTTCTGTCTTTGCTGACCACAGAAGTGTGATTTTGGCCTTGACCATGCAAAAAACGTTGAGTTGCCAACACTACTCTGGTATACAATTGTTGATAATTTGCTCGGCTAGGTCAGAAAACAGGTAGATTAACTAGTTTAACAGTGACAGCAGTGAAACAAACTGCCAACCTGTGGACAAATACTTATTCTGGGCAAGGCGAGACCACAACGGGCATTCACCAACTTTATCGATCATTCAAGAAAATTAACGATACTTTAATGTTTGTCCCACCTAGGAATTTCACGGTAGTTGTGAGTTAAACGTCTTAGTGAAAAACAAGATCAGATAGACCACGGCATATCAATCCCACATTATCTGTGTTATATAATATATGGGTTGGTTACCCTCTTTCTCATAAATTTCTATTTTTTTTCTATATTGTTGGACTAAACCGCAATAGAATGGCCTGTTTTTCTGTTGTATATTTTATGATGCAGTAACCGTTTTTTATTGCTGTTATTTTTTGTTTTTAGAGTTTGGAATATATTCCCTCAGCGGCCCCTGCAATTTTCTCTGAATAACCACAACCACTAAATATTACTTTAGAAGAAATAGAAAAATATCAATGCAAGTTTTAAATATGGAACATCATATATTTTATTCCTTATAGCTTAGAAAATGCTACCTACCATTAAGAACTTTTATTCAATAAAAATTAAGAAACGAAAGGGCGAAACAACTGTTAGTTCGTGCTTATATGTACTAATACATTCTTAGTGGATGAAAAAAATGACCTGTAAGAAAATAAATCAAATCGACACCATTACTTTTTAGGTATTGTTGATGCCGTCCGATATCCCGAACATGAACGACCCTTACTTCAGGAAAATGTCACTTGTTTGTATCAAAGCTGACAGCAGCAGCGTTTTATAACTCAAAACACTCGTCGTACAGACTATTTTTTGCAGTTCAATAAACCCTTACATTTCCATCTCATTTTTAGCACACTACAATAAGATACATAATTTCTAACCCTTGGCCAATAAAAACCATAACCATTCGTAACGTATTACCTGTTGGCTCTCCTTGCATATCAATAGCTGTCGTCCTTACATGCCCACATAATACAAGGCCGTAGTTACGCAAATTGATTTAAAGTGACTGGTGTTGATGATGTTGCGACTCTGCTCCTTTTTTATATTTAAAATCTTTATTTATTTGTTTTATTTATTTATTTATTTATTTATTTGTTTATTTATTTATTTGAGTGGAAAGTGTAATCAATTTTTAAAAGATGAAAGGCGGCGATGAATACGTAATGAGTGCAGTCTACAAATAAACTGCAAAAGGAAAGACGCATGTTGTTTGATATTTGTTTTTTTTAATAAAAACTGTAAATTGCGTATACACGGTGTCAACTTTTATTCTGAATATAGGGAATTTGCATGTAAAAACAAATTTCTCAAAATATTGGCTCCCTAATTACTTTACATAGCATTTACATTTCCAATGCTCCACCCGAAGGTACTACATTGACCAGGAAGCAAGTTTTTTGTTGCCTGAAAATTTAGAATTTTGCCGAACCCTTGTCGTTCCAGGCAAGGTAAGGATCTTTAACGTGCGTGACAACACTCACACACGGGACCTCCATTTAACCTCTCATCCGAACGAGGGCGTAATTTCTGTGAAAAATGCTCACCTGCCATTTTTCAAGCAGTCGACCGTGTCGGGATTTGAACCCGGGACCTTGGGATCCGTAGTCTTAATTACTTTACAGCAAAATAATAAGTTAGAAAGTTTTTGGAAATAAAAAGCTGTTTCTAGCGCTGCGATCAGATTTTGAATCAGTTCAATCGTTTTCGGGTAAATAAAAAAAACATTTAATAATACCATTTATCATTGTTAGACTTTACTGCTATGACGACTATAACAGTATAAAGAATAAATAACAACAAACATTGAATTATTAGGTAAAAATTATTTAATTAAATGTTCAAATAATTCTCCATTCGCAACTAGGCAGTAGCTTAGACGATCATAGAACTCTACTCTTACATTTGCTAGAGTGTATTAGAATATTTCTCTTTACATGTGATTTTCCCATGCTCCACCCGAAGGTACTACATTGGTCAGGAAGCGAGTTTTTTACCTGAAAAATTTTGAATTTTGCCGAACCCTTGCTGTTCCAAGCAAGCTAGGTATCTTTAACGTGCGTGACAACACTCACACACGTGACCTCCATGTTACTTCTCATCTGAACGAGGGTGTATTTTTGTGAAAAATGCTCGCCTAACATTTTTCAAGCGGACTGTGTCGGGATTCAAACCCAGAACCTTGGGCGTAGTAGTCACACGCATACCAACTACGCCACAGAGCCGTCCAAAATATATCTCCGCAGGCTTTAATAATTGCTGCTTTTAAGTCGACTATCGTTGCAAAGTACCCCACAGAAAGAAATAACACGGGTTCAAGGTCTGGTGAGCGAGCTGCCCAATGTACAGTACCACTGGAGCAGCCTATGCTGTAGTGTTTCTTATCTTTAGCGTCGTAGATTTTCCCATACGGTACGTTGCGTGGGCTTGTCTCTGGTTTCTCTTAGAGGTTAGTCTTCTGTTTAGTTTGTACAGGTTGCCTTCTTCGTCTAGCGTGTTGTTTACATGAGAGGCCAATGTTTCCGTTCTGTAGTCATCCAGAAATACTTTTAGTGCAGCTTGTTTGGCGTGTTGAGCGGTGTTCTAATGTTGGGATCTCGAGTGTGTAGCCATCTTCTTACTAGTTTTCGTTTAGTTTTATTTCGTCTCTGATGTATTGTGGCAACGCTGGTTTTTTGGTGGTCCGTTGTATAGTATGTGTGTTGTTGTTGATGGCTTCTCGGAGAGAGTTCGTCAGTGTTCTTACGGCATCGTCGATGTCTTGTGAGTTTATATGTTAGGGTTGTCGTATGTAATTTTTCGTTGTAGTGTTGTGTTGTATTTTTGAGAGTTTGTTCTTCGTATCGTAGCGTTCGTACCTGTCGTGTGTAATTGTGTTTGCGTCGTGATTATAATTGGCAGGTTGTTCGAGCTCGGGTCTTCTATCACCTCTAGGTCTATTGGGTGTGGTAAGTCTCTTGTGATCGTGATGTCTAACGCGTCTGGTTGATGTGTGTGATTTGTTGGTATTCCTGTTGGTGCGTCCGGTTCGGTTATGTTCCAGTCCTTTCTGGCTGCGTGGTTGTATAGGGTGCGATTTTCCATTCTGGAGCACCAGCTTGGATGTTTCGTGTTCGGGTCACCGGCGATAATTGTGAGGATGTCTTCTGCCAGGAAGTTGTCTAGTTTTACTGTTCGTATTCTTTGTGTAGGGATTTTGTAGGCCGATATTGGTTGAAGTGGTCCGCCGTGGATGTTGGCGCAGGCTCCTACGCAGTCTATGTTGGTTGGTGGCAGATGTTTGATCGTGAAGTATGCGTCGGTTTATTAGAATTGCAACTCCTCCAGTTGCAGTTGGCCTGTCTGTGCAGTAGATGTCGCAGTTGGCTAATGTTAATATGGTATTTGGCGACAGTTTAGTTTCTCCTAGTTGAGCTACCTCGATGTCGAATTCTTGTAGGAACTGTTTCAGTTCTGTCCTTTTGTTGCTGATACCGTTGGTGTTCCAATAGAGTATCCTTAGTGTGCGTTGCAGTTTGTTAGCCATTGAAGCTTCCCAGGATGTCGGTTATTGCCGCTCATAGTAGGTTGGTGACGGAGTCGCCGAACATGTAAGTGCTGTTTGCCTTTTGGATCCACTGGAAGACCTTATGTGCGATTTTCATCGTTCTGGATTCTCATTGCTGGTGATGGTTGGCCTTAGGTTTTGGGAGTCACTTTGTTGTGCTGGATTCCGCTGGTAGAGCTGGATGTCTAGGTGGTGTGGTCGTTGGTAGTAGTGGAATCCTCAGTGTTGGTTGGACCCGAGTTCTGGGTTTCTTTTCTTGCTCCTTCTGCTGTTCTTGGCCCTGGTCTGGTGTAGGGCTTCGTCTTCCCCGGAGCTTATTTCATCGATGGTGTCAGTCGAGGTGGATGGTGCGGATCGATCAGTTGGAGACGACTTCCCCAGAATACTGTGTAGCCGTTTCTGTCTGTCGACGGCGGTTTCGTCTTTGTTGCAATGTTCTTCAGTAGGTTTTTCTTCTTCTGTTCCTGCGGTTCTTGATGGGTTGTTAGCGGGGGCAAATGCAGTTGGCGCATGTTGGTGTGGTTTCCCTCCGCTTTTCGCAGTCTGCTGCGTAATGTTTCCCGCACTTCACGTACCTTGGGTTGGAGCCGCAGTTCAGACTTGAGTAGCCGAACCTTTGGCACGAGTACCACTGTGGAAGATCCACCCTTGATTCGAATGCTACTACCTTGACCTTGTTGCAGTAATGTCGTGATGTCGTATATTTTCCTGGAGATTGGATGGTCTTCCGTCGTAATTAAGAACGTGTTGCAGTACATGCGTTGCTTGAATTGTAGTTTCGCTACGTTGTTAATTTTGAAACCCAGGTCGATCAGCTCCTGCTTAACATCTTCAGTGAATGAAGGTTGGAAGCCAGTCCCTTCATGACTATCTTTAGTTCCCTTTCAGCTCGGATGGTATAGGCGTGAAACTCGATCTTTTGCTTTTTCAGATAGTCCTGAATAAACCTGTACTCGCTTGCCCCTTGTCCAGAAGCTCCAATGTCTATGTCCTTTTTCGCCCAGGATTTAATTTCCTTCGCATACAGCAGGAAGTTCGAGAATTTATCCACGAAGATAGGAGGAATTCTTGTGCTCACGGCTGTTGATGCTGTTTTCGGCCGCCTTGTAGAGGTGGCGATGGAAATTGTTACGCTAGCGTAGGTGATAGGTGGTCCGTTGTCCAAAGTGTCCATGTTAGTGTCAGTTGCAGGAAGTCCGTCGTATGCGTCTACTGTCATGTTTATCTTGACGGTTTCGAGGTAGCTGGGGTATCTGTGACTCTCGTATCGGGGTGTTTCATGTTCTTCCGCTTCTTTTCTGTTTTCGAAGTAAACGAATGTAGATCTCGGAAGCGGCGAATCTACATGTCTGAGTCGTCCGCGAGGCTGACTGCGGCTCTTGTCTGTTTCTTGAAACTCGAAGGCCTTCAGCATTCTGCTCTGAAAAGAGCAGCCTTAATTTGTATTTAAACTAATTTAATTCTCTTTATGGCAATTTGCTCTGAAAACAGCAGAATTGCTGTGCGTTGTCTCGTTTTAGACTCTCTGGTGTGTATTCGTATGAGGTTGAACTGAGACTGTGTTGGTATCATATTGCCTCTTCTGAATTTAGAGTCGAAACAACTGGGTCGACTTCTTCTTCAAGTAATTACAGGGAACGCTTGCCTTCAATAAAAAAATGGGCCAATTACTCTATGACCTAATAAAACAGCCCAAACGTTAACAGTCTTACGATACTGATGTTTTATCTTAACCGATACAAATTTTTCGTACTCTAATATCTAAAATTTTGTCGGTTGTGTAGTCCATGAGTTGAAAATGAACACTCGTCCTCCCTAAATAAAACTTGATTTAAAAGGTTTGTATCATAATTTATATCATTGTCTTACAATACTGCATTCTTTTAAATTTATCCTCTTCGTAAAGTTCTTGCTGACTACTATTGTTCGGTCTCTTTGTCGCACGTTCGTGTGGTTAATTTTACGTTATTTTAAATTTGTAGTTGTAAATCAAATAGTAAAACTGCCATCCCTTGTTCCCTTATATCCTGTCGTAAAAATTCCTTGTGCATGTGTAAATAAGTTGAAAAAGGGTAGTGAACAAACACTCTCTCATCGATATCGAAGCAGAACAGTCGGTTCTTCGTTCGGTAAAAGTGAGTTTGTCAATAGTGCCGCCGACTTTATCGATAAACCCCTAAAAAACACAGTGCAAGTGCAAAGTAACACGTACTATAATTTCGAATACAGTCCACTTAGCTGAAGAGTATGGAACTGCAGCTTAGAACAACCAAAAACCGCGGAGGTAAGTCGATATACAAATTTATAAGACCCCCCGCGCTAAACAACTATATTTAAAAGATTTGAACAATAGAGTTTGTTTTTTTAAAGTATTGTGCACTATGGCCTATCTTTCGCACACTATTGTTTTTGTTCTCCACAACACTCATTATTATTTGGAAATCTCGTTCACTATCACGAAGAGGTCGTTTATTCTGATACTTACAAGGTTTATTTACGCTTCCTGTAGATGTAAAATTCTCTATAATACTTGTAATAGTTCATCCTAGAGATAGAATTTGACGGACTTGATATAAAGCTAAGTATAAATCTCTGCTATTATTTATTGAATTTCCAGAATAGTTTCCATTTAATAAACATTACCTTTTTCAACAGTATAGTAATCCATTTTATAATCTTACGGTAACCCTTGTGATAAAGAAGTGTAAAATTACACAAAAGATAACTAAATTAGCAAAGAAGTTTCATAGTAATGTCAAAGTCAAGGCCAATATGATAGATAATGTTATATTAAATAAATGGTTTGCTTTAATTTCTCGAAAACGACTGGATCGATTTACAATCTGACCGCAGCATTTGAACGAGTTTTTCATTCCTAAAAAATTTTTTCCTTTGTAATTTTCCTGTCAAATATTAGGAGAGCCAATATTTATAGAAGATTCCTTTTACATGGAAATTCACTAAGTTGATACGGCGTATACAATGTCGTTTATAGCTTTGTACGTTACAAAATTTAATGTGGTTGTTGAATAGAATCGGAAACACGAAGTTTTCAATACTTTTTAGAAAAACTGAAAACTGAAATATTCTAAACATTGCATTGTTAGTAATAGCAATATCGCACTTAACACAAACATTACAGCAAATTATATATAGATGCACAATTTTGGGGACGAATTTTCGTACATCTGTTGTTTCTGCGATCATTTTATACCTAACCTATTTTTTCCCTCGTATAGGAAAGAAAATTAATTTGAAGACGCTGATTAGTGAGCAGCACCTGAGCAAACAAACACCAAGAAACATTTTCTGAAAATGACCACACAAAATGTGCATGATATATTAATCAATTGTTCTTCGAGCCCGCTTTTGCATTGAAAACTAGTTTCTAGCTCAACGTCCCCAATTACCCATTGATTTTTAGCATGATGACTCGTTTCTCAAGTTCACTCTCATCAATTTACAGTTTACCAACACAATCCAAAATAGTGTACGACTGGATCATTAGTAATCAGGTAGATCGATTTCGAGTGGCCGGACACGTATCCGACCGGCAACATACATCAGTCACAGCCTCCCTACGTTGTCCGTTCCTGATTTGATTCTTTTCTTGAATAGTTTTCAGTTTAACATTCTTCAACCACAAATAACGAACGCCAAATTTCGACAATAAAGGGATGATGTTTGGAAAAAAGGTTCCGACATGGATTGAAACTCGCTTTCTGCAGCTCAATGTGTTATATTTACGTAATTTCAGCACGAATTCAATGAAATTAGACTTCCCCGTCGTCGATTAATCATGAATGACCCTGATGTAAAAAGGATTACGCCTACAAATTCGGTTGAATCAGTCACCGTCGCGAGTAAGATATACAAATTAAGAAAAACAACACAGGAACTTACAATGTTTTTACTAAAGCCAAGGTGGTCTCCTGTTTCTCAGGTCCAAATCACAGACTAGCGGGTTCTAGGTGTTTCTTCTTGGTGCGCGTCAGATTTAGAACGACAAAGCATAAGTAGTTAATTAAATATACAAAGGTATAAACATAGAAAAGGAAATCATTTCACCGAACTTAAACCTACGCACGTCCGACCTCGTCAAAATCCGATAGTCAAGTGACCTTCTTTAAGAAGCTTAGTTCTCACGGGCTTTTAAAACCCCACCATTTTTTCACGCTCATACGGCAAAAACCGCTAACTACAGCTGCATTCTTGTACTCTGGGAACACATACGTACGTTATTTACAAACCATAATTCATAGGTTAATGTACTGGAATCTGCAGGAACATAGAATCCTGAAACGTACACGCAAAAACTTAAATTAAGGACGAGAAAAGAAAATTTTACCATGCTGGGTTTTAAAATCCCGTAAATTCAAATATTGAAAAAAATGTGAAGCTAAAAAAGGCGCAACAATCGCCTTAAGGTTTCAAAAAGAAAAAATTCTCTTTGTACGAAAGCTCACCTGCACGGAAAACTTAAATTAAATAATGTCTATAAGCGCCACCTGGTTGTTTAAACCGTAGCAATATGTACGATACCAGGAAACGGAAATGAGCAGCAATCCGATTTTAAGGCTTCCTCCACTAGGCGCACAAAGGTCTTGTTTGCCGCCGCACCGACCGCATAAATTTAGTCGGGAGTATGAGACTCATAAAATTCAAAGTTCACTTTCACATTCACATATGAATATGTACAAATTTTTGTTAATATCTTTTAAGATGTTCTCTTAAGCTACACAACTTGCTTGATGGCTTTTAACAGGATAAGATAAAATATAATGCAGCAGCCAAAACGTTAAATTAATAAAGTACAAAGTGCTACTGCATTAACGATGCATAATTCTCTTAATCCTATCCTATCAGTTACAAAAAAAAATAAGTTAGCTTTTCATTTTTCAATAATAAATCCTATCTTTGGTCATAAAAACCAAAGATTCAGAACAGCAAATAGATAAGATAATTTCTTAAAGGTATTTAATTTAAGGTAAAGGTAAGATAGAGTAACATCTCAGAGATAATTGCAGAGAGAAAGATAAATGCATAACCATTTATGAGTTAAAGTATTATTTCGGTACGATAAAACCTCGAAGGCAAATTCGACGGGAACGATAGGTAACAGACCATTTGGGGTTCGTAACGTTAACCATGTAAGGTAAAATCTCTGAAATATTTTCAGGAAAAAATAGCTAACCATTTCTGGCCATCTACTAGTTAGATAAGTTAATGTCTCCCAAATACCTTCGAAACATTAATCAATTGAGATAAAATCTTTCTTATCAGAGAGAAACCTAAACACTAAACATTAATGATTTAATCTAATAATTAAGATAAAATAAGAAAAAATTTAAGAGAAGATAACATAAAACTTAATTTTTGGGTACGGAGGCCTTATACTTGTCAAGGCACACCGCCGCTTCTACAAATATAATAAGAGAAAAGAGACTTCCGAGAAAGTAGAGTGATCCACTGGAACTTGAAAAGGGGTATCTACGCATGTTCTTCAAAGGGAGAAGTTCCGAGAAGCGATACTCGTTCATACAACAGCACGAAAGACCATACAAAAAAGGAATGCAATTCCTGCATTGATCAAGAGGGGATCGCACGCAGGCCAAATCAGATAACAAATTCATTGTCGACAGCTTTAACGTAAATCAGCGGAAGACAGTGGCGATGCACAGCTAGACGGAAATTCCCCACACACATGGGCTCAATGTCGTGAGGCAACAACCTTCTAGCTATAGTAACTAGATAGTACTAGAAAGTAAAAGGAAAAATAGAACATAGAAAAAAAATAAAAGGAGGCGGGATGTTTGGAGCTTTATAGCAACCAGGTAGAACAGAGAAGAAGATCTTGCATTGAGCAATAGCGATAGAAAGGTAAGGTAAGGTAAGAAATGGTTTGATTGCATTTTCAGTTTCAAGATAGCAAAGATGATTTTTATATGAGATATAAATATATTGCAATTAATAAAGGCAGTTTATAATTATTTTGTAAATAAACGAAATTAAACCAAATTTTGTTCTAAGACACATCTTTTTAATTACGGATTTATATAATTGACGCAAAACGATATTTTGTGTAAAAAATTGGAGTATGTATCGTAAAAACGACTTCAGACAACAGGAAAACTTAGATAAGAAAATCAAATACAGATTACCTAAAGTTATGTTAATTTATGCGTACGTACGCGATGTATTTAACCGTTAATTGATCAACGATTTCCAATGAAATTTCACAAGCTTTTAAAAAAATGTTTTAAACTTACCCACTATAGATATTTTAATGTCAAAACAAACGTTCTTCGGCAGCGGCAAATTAAATGTAAATTATTTGAATGAATCTTCTTTTCTATATAACCGAAAACGTAATTGACACACAAACAATTTTAATTAACTATATTATTTAAATTTTTATTACATGAATTAACTAAAAAACGTGATTTTCAATACAAAGAAAAAGTATCCGCCGTATTTGTTTACGTTTTTAAGGTATTGTGAAGTAGGTTATATAAGGTAGTAGCTAGAAAGATGGTACCGATAACATTTTAAAATGTGAAAATTTTAGAAGTAGCCTTGAAGAGAACTTTTTTACCAGCTCGAAGGATGTTTTTAGCTTACACGATAACAATTTTTATGTATTTAATTTAAGTAGTAGATACAAAATGAACGTGAAATAATACCCATAATGTAGCCTGTAGAACATTTAATGTATGAAAAAGCTGGCTTCTTTTAAACACACAAATTTTATAAAAAAAAGAGCCATCATTGTGAGTGCCCCTGTTACATTTACGCTAATTACGTACAAATTCATTAAGAAATAAACTTCCCCCCGCGACGTCAATCCTGCACGAACCTGACGTACAGTATTACGCCTACAAATTGGATTGCATGAATGGCGCTGCGGGTGGAGTACACACTACATTTGATTTCTCAATATTTCAACTGAAGGTACTACATTGGCCAGGAAGCGATTCTTTTTAACGCGGAAATTTTGAATGTTAACACTTGCTATTCCAAGCAACGTAGGGATCTTTAACGTGTGGGATGACACACACGGGACGACCTCCATTTTATCTTTCATCTGAACGAGGGCGTATATTTGTGAAAAATGTTCACCTAACATTTTTCAAGCGGATCGTAACGGGATTCGAACCCGAGACCTTCGGCATAGTAGTCACACGGATACCAACTACGTCACGAAGCTGTCCGGATGGAGTGCCCAATAAAATAAAACACCAGGGCTACGTCGTTTCTCAGGTGTCGAACTTTGGCTGGGGTTTCAAAATTTTCATGTCGACAAAGTGAAGTACATACGCGATAGCAAAACACAATAGTTTGTAGGTATAAGGAAAAGATAAAGACATGAAGGGAATAACTTCACCCAATTTAACCCTACGCACGCCTGATCTCGTCAAAAACCGATAACTTCGCCGAACTTAACCTCACGCACGTACGACCTCGTCGAAACCCGATTGTCAGGTCCCCTTCTTTTAAAAGGCTTAGTTCTCACGAGCTTTTAAATCACCACTATTTTTTCACCCTTCCACGGTCAAAACCGCTAACCACAGATGTATTCTTGTAGCCCGGGAACACAAACGTATGTAGTTTACATACTATAACTCATAGGTCAATGTCCTGGGATGCGTGGGAAGATATAATCGTGAAACGTACACGTACAAACTTAAAGAACCACACCGGCTACTAAGTGCCCTATATTTAACTGGCATTTTTTAATAACAGAATGCACATATTTTAGCAAACATGGATGACAGATGAAGCAAAATTTAACAGAGTAATGATCTATAAGTTCAAAAAATTTTCTTTCTGCGGTAGAAGAAAATTTAAAGGAGACAAAAACGGTAAAGGAAGGTTTCTCTAAACAACAAATAGTAGTAATCAGCGGGACTTTGAGTGAACCTTATTTTTTACCAAATAATTTACTCATATGAGAACTTCTTGTGAGAGGCATTGGCTGTTTTGGTAGGCAACGTTGCACTGTCTACTACACGAAACATTATAATTTAAAACAATTGTTACGTTCATGTTCGGTAATATTTGGTTATTTTATTTACATAAATTTCTTTTCTAGTATTAAATTCTCCAACAATACCCGATATATTGTACCTGTTCAGAAAAGCTTGCTTTATCATAATTTTCAACTCAAGTCTCTTGTTAATTCATTACCCGTTCGTATAAATTCCATGTCTATTGTTAAATCCTTCCGCATAATTAATAATAAATACTTTTTCTAAGAATTTCTCAACGTAAATCTAGTTGTTTTGAAACGACAAGTTTATGCTACAATTAATTAGTCAAGATCCTGTTTAGGTATCCGTGAGCGCGTTATACCTTCCGATAACGTATAATTTTGTTCTAGTGGGTTTCCCATCTAAAGATTTGTCGAAATAATATATCCTACTATTCTCCGGTAAAACCGTGCTTTTCAGTTTTAATCGCGTTTTGATAACGCGGAGGTTTGCTTTTCGAGTTCGTGTTATTTTGAACTCCTTTTAAACTTTGATTCTGCAGCTTGTGCGTTGATGCACTTGTAAAAACTACTCGTTCTGTTACTCCAAGAGCGATGCACTTTCTCATCTGTCAAATGTGTAGATTTGGTGTGTATCGGTAAGCGCTCCTGAGTTATACACATCAATTCGTTAGCCAACAATAATTCTGATTATTGCGTTTGAAGATTTTCATATATGGGAACATACGAGGACGTTGGTGTAACATAATATCTGTTATTTCAAAATTCTGGCGGAATATCATATGACTGCAAATGTAACAAAAATCTATAATTACCAAATGTTAGATTCTGTACTGTTTTTCCCTTATAATGTATTATTAACAATTTAAAATAAATGAGCATTTTTAGTTTTAAATAATACACTTGCACACACTGCTTAACATATTTTAATGCGTACGGTATTTTGGAATGACAGGTTTTTTTGTTTAAAGTTAAAGGTTTCATAATTATGTACTCTAACCGTGGTTATGAAGACAGTAAAGCTGTAAAAATTATTTTCTGTTCTTCTTTAAATGATTTTTAATTGATGAACTTTGGTGTATAAAAAAATTAAAATTTGAAATATTTTACAAATTCGCCGTTCTCGCGTAAGACACAATTGATTAGTAATTGAATTTACATTCTCCTCTATGTATTGAGTTTTGTCAGTAACCAAGTATAACTGAACCTTTTCTTTAGTATTGACTTTAAATGAATGTGTATATTTTAAAACTAATAATATATCTAATTACATAATTTGATATTAATATGGATTCGATATGTTGTAATAAAAGTAAAAGGTAAACAGGATCTAATATTAAATATAATTTGTATGTACATATTAAAAAGATAAAAAGAAAATTACTAAACTGAAAGAGCATACTTACATATGGTTAATGAGGTTGATTTAACCCTAGGTATGATATTATATACTTATATATGCATTAACAACGTATTTATCTATTATATGTAAGGTAACGGTTTATAAATAAACGATTTACGATTAGTTTCGTCTTTTTATAGCACTTCGAACTAATAAAGCTTTTTATTTTCATATTTTTTTTATTATACACACGCTGTGTGGGAACACCATGTCCTGCAAAAGTACTGTCCCAGTGTCCCCCACTGTCCCCATATGTATACCTGTGCCATGAAACATCCATGCACATCTCAGGTTTGTATGTGGTGATAATCGTAATCCTCAAATGATTCCACAAAAACTCATCAGCGTTGGTTCTTTTTCTGCTAAATATTTGCAGGTTCGCTTCCTAGCGTACCAAGATACTTCGGATAATACAGAATGGACGAAATCACCTCCGTCACTTGTTCTTAATGTCCCAAAATTTACGCATGTGCCTCACTACAGAATTGCAACTTGTTGAAAGTGTACCGTTGGTGTGTTGATTTATCAAGGTGTGCAGCCTGGTCACAGCTAAAGTTGGCTTGTTTGTCACAAACTCAATGTTGGATCTCTTAGGTACTTGATTTTTTCTTTAACGATATAATTTCTTGAAAGCGCCGACTGGTCGAAGACATCGTATCGAGAAGAGAATTTTGTTTCCGAAATCAACACTTTTTGAGAACGTTCATCGCCGTATGAATGAAGTGTATTTAATTAATATATCCTTGTCTCTAAGAAGCGATTTAACCAGAATGCCGAGAAAATGGGAAATAATACTTCAAAAACCAGTGTCGTTAATCGTTTTACATATACAAAACGATTTCATCAGTTGGACACTAATTCACGGTGTGCTCAATATACATGAAATATCTTCGGTGTAAAACAAAGTTTTAAAAACAAAAATTTTGATTTAAGCAAATATTTTTATTGAACTATAATTAAATATACAAGGATTTCAAAAATATAATTTCTGAAAACTAAATATTTTTTAAATAATATATTCTGTAGATCTTGGCACATTTTAATTCTTCGTTTTATTTTGTATAAAAAATGTTTACATAACATCTATTTATTGTAGTTTATTTTCGATAATTATTTTTATTGGATAAGCAAAATTTTTGATTCCTTATTAATTAAAATACTTTTAAACCCGTGCAACTAAAGAATATTTATTTTCTATTAAAAGATACTAGATCCGATGACCATTTGATTGACATTTTGTGACATTCCCTTAAAATGTTTATAATCATATTTCAATCTAATAGTTTCTGTATTGGTAAATTCCACTAACAGGATTAGGTTGCTTCCTTTAAAAAATATAATTTTTAGGTGACATGGAATCTTGATCTAAGAAAGGATTAATTTTGTGTTTTATATTGTTCCTACTGAAAGGTTATTAAAATCATTATGGCGGTTTTTAAGGTTAAGAATGATAGTATTATAACTTTGTGATTTAAGGTAGTACAGTTATATTATTCATTTGTTTTGATTAATACTGTATCACGTTAGCGTCTATAATTTCATCGTCTTGGCACAAAAAACTTGCACACGCAAAATTGTGCTGATTCAGAAAAATAGAAAGTCCCTTCCTTTTATAGGTTTCAAGTGAGATAATATTACGTATGTTCAGTAAAGAAGAATGACACGAATAATTTCAAATTGCAGTCTTGATTCATTTCTGTTATCCAATGTCCAAGATACCTTGACGCGTTGCATGGAAGGAAAATTTTTGGTTAAACATTTCGTTTTTATTATCCAAACAGTTAACATGTAACTCAAGTAAGTTGGTTAAACTTGAAGAATAGTATATTACTTTATACGTAGGAGAAGTGTAACTTTTCATGGCGCGTCCCTGTTTACCCGCAGAACGATAGTGAGGCGGGTAAAAGAGGCAAGCCCTAAAAAGTCACTTCTCCTCCACAGATAGTATACTATTTTTTCTTCAAACGTTCTGGAAAATATGCAAAAATTTCTCATTTTCAAATAATTTCATGTATACACATTTTCTGTTTTTGATTAATATCAAAGGTTGCTTACCCTTATTTATCTTTTTGACATTTATGAAGTTGACACAAACATAATAACTACGCTATCTTGTTGAATAAAGAAGTATTCGTAAAATGCAAAATCCTGATATTGAATCTGCAGCAAACGAAGCAGATAAAGATAAGAAATTAACAGTGCTTATTAATACATATAATTACCCTAAATGACATTTTGGAGAGACGTAAAAGCGTAGTATACCCAAAAAAACAAAAAATACTATTTAACATGGCGAGCTGCGGTTTTTAGGTCACTACAAATCTTAATTAACAAAACAAAAAAAATAATTACGACTCTAAAAACAACCGCTCTAAATTATCATCGTAAACATAAAGGCATTACGATGTCTTAACTAACACAAATCTACAACTCAAAAAAAAGGAAAATCTAAATCATCCTCGTAAACATACAATTAAATATATAGGATTGTCACAATAAATACAATATTATTAATAAACATCATCTCACATAACGATTCATTTTAGAACTACTAAGTTTAATCATCACGTGGAGCCTGATAAATATACTGTTTCGACCAATTTGTCAGGACCCCTACAAGAAAATGGTGCATAAACACTCACCCGAGCGTCCACGGTGAAGGTTTGGTCACACCCTCCCTTAAGGACAGGGCGGAACAGATGGGCTCGGGATCACACAATGTGGGTGTCCTCCCATACCAAAAAGAGCGGCACTTCAATGGGCCGTCAGGTCCACCGGAGGAAGCACACAGTGTGTGAACAAAATTTTTTCAGAGAACGAAAACGACAATTACTCTTGGTCGTATGCAGAAAAGAATAATTATTAACTCGTTTGGATAGCACCAATTTACATCCATGCCGGTGTTATCAAACATACGAATGTGATTAGCAATTTGAAACAAGCTTTATTGGTGAAGTAGGATTCATTATTTCAACGAGTCTTTAGGTTGGAATAGTATAAGAAGTAATTATGCTCTATAGGAATCTGTATCACGTCGACGGATACTTAAAACAAAATACCGACTATTCGATTGTAGAAGAGCTTTTCGTTTCAAAGTAAATAAGTTTAAAATGAAAATTATTGTACAACGTACTTATTGTAGGAAGGCAAAATATACAGGATGTTGTTTGAGTATTAGAAAGCAGAATCTGTGTGAATTAATAATTAACTAAAAGAGTACGGTTTAAATTCATCGGCGGAAAATGAACGTAAGAAACTTTGTGAGGCAACATCGTAATACGTAAGATGTTGCAATTTTTTCATAGCCCCGTGTTAATTTTAGACATCTAAAGAAATTATTGCAATCAATAATTATTAGATTTTTTATTGGGTACTTGGTAGATTATAGTGATTTGTGTGTGTAGTTATTTTATAATTATAATTCAAGTACTGTTTTGTCATAACGTTTTTAGTTTTAAAAATGCAATTGTCGAAAAAAATAGTTTGGAGCTTAGCACTATACATTTTTGAATAATTTTTTTTGGAGCCGAAAGCGTTTAAGCAAAAATATACTTGGATATTTTTTATTAATTCTAAACAGTTAACTATATTTTGCAATTAATAATTAATATGACGTAAAGCGTATATTACTTGGGAACTTTTCGTATAATAAACACCGGGAAATAGGACATCTACATCATAGATGTCTGACTAAATTCAGAACATACTTTTAAGGTTCTTTAAACGTTTAACCATATAAATGATAAAGATAGCAATACGATTTGTGCGTATTTTAAGTAAAGAGGTATATTGTAAATTTAGTCAGACACTTATGGCGTAGTTGTTTTCTTTCCTGGTTAGTACTATCTCAAACATTAGCTTGGTTACTGTGTATTTAGCGCCAAAGAATAGCATACATGGTATTTTAACACGGTAGGTAGTTGTGTATAAAGCTGTTGAAAAGGAGTAGTAGACTTATCTGTGTACTAAATCCGGGTGTTACGAGGTGTATACATGACGTTTTACACTGTGAATTATTACTACCGTCGTTATAACTACGGTAGTTATAATTCGTGCATATGTATTTATTGTCAGTCTTCTAATCAACGAGTAATAAAGTCGCTCATTTCTTACGTGCACAGCACTTCCTAAACCAACAAGAAGTCGAAAAAGGATGTCTATGGGTTTTTACATCTACCCCCCAAATTACCGTAATCGAACTTCTCTGGAAATCAGGCACGATTTTCCTCATTTCTTCTTACTTGCAATACAGAACAGACATTAATAGCTATTTACATCAACTAGACCACATATATACAACGATTGGAGACAAACCATCATACCTACTGACGCCAACTCCAAATCCACACTATGGTTTAACGACTTCACTGACGAAAACGGCACTACTTTAGAGGACTTTACAATCCAACACCATCTTAGAATCCACAACTCTCCATCCCTTATTCCAACTTGAGCATCCCAATACGAGAAATCTAACATCGACATTACTCTCACCAACCCCCCAGCCTCAAACCTAATTAGTTCCTGGACAATTTCTCACATCCATCAATCCAGTGATCATAATCCTACCCAATCTTCTCCTCAGAACACACCAGAAATCAATCCTTTAACACCCGAAAAGCAGACTGGCCCTTACTTCTAGAATCCCTAGCTACACCCATACCCGCTTTTCCATCAGTCTCCTATGCAAACTTTACACCTCATTCCCTCGCTAACGAAATAACCTACAGTATCCTCACATCTGCCTCTAAAACTATCCCACGGAAACACTATACCCCACGAGCCACGCCGTGGTAGACACAACTATTTACTCACGCCTGATGCTCGCTTGCAACTACTAGACATAGATTCCAAAGAGCGAAACGTACCAATGCAAACCTCATTGCTATTAATACCTTATCTAATAAATACACCACTGACAGACGACAATACAAAATCCTCATTAACACCACGAAAAAACAGCACCACCTTGACATAATTCACGATCAAAACACAAACCCCTGCAGTACGTATCGTAAACTGATCAAACCTTCCTCCACACACATCCTCACGGCCATTTCAACTATAATCCCTTCCACATTTAAGCAAACAATGTTTACCCTCCTGGATACAGCAATACCTTCGGCTCCTCTTAACATACCAACCCAACCGCAACAACGCATAATCGATAACACTTTAACTCGACCAGACACGGACCCAAACATACACATTGAACTCTCCCTATTAGATTCCTTCGTTACCAAACTAAACCCCCATAAGACCTCATCACCAACCTGATCCTACAAAGATCCTGGCCCCTCATTAGAGAATCCACTCACCTACTATTCCAAAAATGCCTCTCCTCTGGAATTTTCCCTGACCCATTTAAATATGCTCCAATCTCCCTTATACTCAAACCCAATAAGCCTCCCGAATACCCCAAATCCTACAGACCTATTGCACTCCTTCCAACACTTGGCAAACTCCTTGAACAGACCATCCTATACAAACTAAACTCACACATAGAACGTCATTCCTCACTCTCACCTAACCAATAAGGCTTTCGCTCGGGGCATAGGGCGGAACGTACCATCCGACCCTAATCCAAACGGTTCACACATCCCCTTATACATACGTAGTCTCCTTATTCCTCGACTTCCACTCAGCCTTCGATCTCCTTTAGTGGCCCAATCTTCTGAATCAACTTAAACAAGCCAATATCCCTTCCAACCTCCACCTCTTAATAAAATCCTTCCTCTCATTCCGAACAGCCACCCTCACCTCCAATTTCCACTTGGTTACTAAACCTCTCACCCAAGGATGTTCACAAGGTTACTGTTTATCACCTACCTTACGGAACCTCGCAATCAATTCTCTCTTAGACATCAATATCAAACACCTCCACCTTCGCTTATGCCGATGACGTAGCTTTCCTTGTCCACGGCAACTCCCGTGCCTCTATAGAATCTACCGCTGCCGTCCTAATTAATTCAATTGAATCCTGGTCCTCTTTAAACAGACAACGACTCTCCCCATCTAAAACAAAAATGCTCCTGCTCAAAGTCTACCTTGGCCCAAATCGAAATCCTAAGATTCACATCCTTAACACACCAATTCCCCTCTTAACAACAGCTTCCTACCTTGCACTCCACATTGACACACGCTTAAAAATGAACTCCCATCTCTCCAAACTTCGAACCAAAACACAAATCATACTCAATAACCTGCTTCACGCACTCCCAAAGCCAGTCCAACTCACCAATCCAACACGAAGACTAATCATTACCAACATCATAATCCCAATCATCAGATACGCAGTAGGTTCTTGGCTCCCGCTTACATCTTCCTCCAGACATACGCTCAACACTATCATAAGATCTTTCCTACTCTACACCTCACGAGCGTACAGAACCCCCTTCACAGCGTCTTGGTATACCTTTCAAATCCCTCCGATCGAAATCCAACTAAACTCCTCACTCCAAATCCGTAACCTCAAACATAACCTAGCAATCACCCTACACGACAGAATACTTCACTATGACGAATATCGTACTCTCCCTAAAACTGACATAAAATCCCGAATACATAACTCCTTACTCCATTCCTGGTAAGATCTTTGGTCCCACTCCACCACCGGCAGATTTACATTTGATATCTTCTCTGATATCACAAACATCCCTCCACATATTCCTTTCTCCAGTCCCACTACAATGCAATTTCTGTTCGGCCATGGTAACTTCCGTAATAGACTTCTCATCAATTCCATTTAACTCCTTCCCCTCACTGTCCTTGTAACAATTAATCTCTAGAAACCTCAAAACACTTGATATACTCTTGCCCCCTAACCTCTCTACTACAAATCAACCGCAAGCAATCTACAAAGTTTGACCCGTTCTCCCCACTTCCTAACATCAACTTCCTAGTTACTAACTACCCTCAAGAATTCAACCATTTCCTAAATGAAATCCTTTTAACCAAACCTACCACCCACAACCAGCGGCACTAAGACACTTAACACTCTTACAATTCATTACCACATCACACTTGCACTCGCACTATGCACACAATCAGCACTACTCCATGTGCACAGTCGACGACTAAGGTAGGGGTACAAATCTCTCTCACCAGAACTTCAAGAACCCCAGTTGTCTTTGAATTATTTATTCTAAGTTCTTAAATAGATACAAATACTTATAATAGTACGGCTAGTATGGGCTCTGGCCTAGGTATAGTCCAAAACAATAAATTAATTTAGTTAAATATCTATCTAAAGACCAAAATTGATACGATCGGGGGAATCGAATTGCTAGCAGAAATATGAGTGAAGACCATAGAGCAGGTTAGATTTATATTTTGATGAATAACGCGTTTTTTTGTCGCACCTGTGCCTTAGTTCGAGATAAAAAACGAAAATACTTATTGAACACCCAGTACAAGTCTTGTGCAGGAAGGTGCATGATGATGGGAATATCCTCAGATGTTCAAAGCAACATGAGCAGATCGTGTGTTGGACGGATTTCATCGCAGCCTGCGTGGTGAGGTAGAAGACTTCGAAACAACTTTTTAATGTTATTTGATAAAACGGACTTTTTACTGATGCTGGCCAAAAAGTTATAGAAATACGTATTTACTTTTTAAATAATTTTGTGGTCAATAGGTTTTTATTATATTTAGCATTGAAATACTTTGTACACTGTTTTGTTGAGTTCGCGAACTTTTATAAAAAAAAAAAAGATTAAGTTATTGCAGATATATGTGGATATAAAGTGAATAATTAAATTTTCTACTTTCAACACTATCAAAACTACTTTCCATTCTCGATACGGGTGTGAAAATTTGCATTCTGGCGCATTATCTATCTCTAAAATTCACCTTCAAAGCGTCGTAGACGGTTATGAAAAGCGATCATATTCTACGAGAAATGTATTCCTCTATTATATATTACCAATTATTTATGAGTGTTGCTTCTCAAATTAGAATTGAATATGTAGATATTATGTAAACGTTGTTTTACAGGCAACCCTGAAACTAAGAGCACATTCGCAAGTAAAACAATTTTGCTAGGATCAAGCAAGATGAAGAGTGACAACACTAGATTCAACATAAATCAATATTAGAATATTTCACGGTAGCTATGGACTACTAATCGTAGCTTGTTATTTAATTAAACTTCATTATTCCTAGGTTTCCTGCATTTAAATTAGGAAGTAACGCGAAAAATGTTCGAATTCGTAAACTCGTTGGAGCAAAAACGCTGCAGTCCAGTAATGCAATTTTCCTTACAAAAAAACAACCAATTAACGAGCCATATCTAATTGTATGACAATAATGATTGAGAACAAGAGACTCGTTCTGTTAATTTGAAGGTGAACGAACTAGCGTGGTTCACACTAACGTTAAATGAACCTGCTTTGCTGTTTACTGTCATGCTAAACATTTCCAATTTTATCTAAAAGCACACGCGGGTGAACATAAATTATCCATTTTATATCGACGACGTCTTTTAAACATAAATGGAATAGTCTAGGAACGGTTGTGTTTTGGCGGGAGTCCAGCCAGACATGACGTCATTAATACGGAAAGTGGGGCAAAGGACGTTGCAATATAGTCATGTCTGGAAGGCATCACGTAAATGCAGCGTAGTTGTAGTAGTAGTACTACTGCATACATAAATGCACCGGGAAAAGTCAATAACGAACGAGAGCAATGCGCGTAGTGCAACGCGCAAATTTAATGCAGGTCATGAATTGACACACTCTCCTAATTTTAGCACTACCACAAGCACGGCACTGCCTGCAAAGACCTCTTTAAAATTCGCCATTTAAAATTTAAAGAGCAAGAAAATTATAAGACACGAAGTCAGTCAGAGGCGATTATTATTGTCCGTTTATATTAACCTCCATGAAACATCATAATTAATCCAGTTCAGTGCGTAGCAGGCCTTGACCGTTTCTTGTTGGTTCATTGTGGTAGTTTATTACTTGCAATTTAATAAACTAGACATCTTTATGTTTTTAGGACAGATTGTTGTTAGAAAGGCTGGTGAACTTAACCTTGAATTTGTCGAAACGCAAACATGCTCAATTAGAAACAAAGAAACTGCAAGGTCTCTTATGATTCTTCAATGTAACTTTATCATGTATCTTCAATACGTGTGAGCACCTGCCGTTAATGTTTTTTGATTGTAGTTTAGTAGTAAGCAGGTGGAACCAATCTCCAGTTAGTCCTCTCGATAAGCGTATCTCCTCCTATTGTGCAAAACAACTTTCGCCATATTTTTTATTGTTTTTCTAATGATGCAGACCCAGACAGACAATTAATTTCGTAGAAATTAGTTATTACAATTACAGAACGCCTTGAATAAATCTCTGGTATACAATCCCACTCAATAATTTCTGTCGACTGGGATGTACGGCATTTTCCAGCGACTGTTCCAGTACAGTAAGCAATCTCAAAAATCTTTTCTGTACACTTAATAATCCATTCCACGTCATCTTGTGATCCAAAAATAATCCCTCACATGATACTTCAGCTTACCAGAATAAAATCAGGCACATAGAACGTTAATTTGCTTTTTTCGTAAAACTCTAGTAGAATATCGAATCAGCACGAATTTGTCCTTGCAATTTTTACACACAACAAATTCAGTTTGGATATATTCAACGTATGCATCAACATTTGACTATCTCCAGATATGTTAACGATTTGTTGTTGAGAAAACAAATTTGCGATGCACAAACGACTTCCCAGCAAGAAAAAAGAATTAACAAGCACCTGATTTTCAGTGTACGTTTTTGTTATTCTTATTCTTATCTCTTCGTGTTTCACCAGAGGGGGAAAACCCATACTGACGGAACTGAGATTAAATCTCACTTTTTAGATGTATGATTTTTTTGGTTTACGATTTGTGCGCATTACTTTCGGAGAACTTTCATTTCCAGTTGAATTTTTCCCCTGTAATGAACCTTTCTTTCATACCCAAAATTTGATTTTTCCGATGCTCCACTCGAAGATACTACATTGACCAGGAAGTGAGTTCTGCAACCTAAAAATTTTGAATTTAAGCACACCCTGGCTATTGCAAGCAGTGGAGGGATCTTTAAGGTGCCTGACAACACTCAAACACTGAACCTACATTTTACCTATTATCATGCGAACGAGGGCGTACTTTTTTAAAAAATGCTCGCCTAACATCTTTCAAAGGTTACGTGTCGGGAATAGAACGCGGAGACTTTCAGCCCCCTATATTTGACTTTTTAATGCTTCACACGAAGATACTACATTGGCCAGGAAACAAGTTTCTTTTATCTAAAAATTTTAAATTTTGCCGAGCGCTTGTCCAAGGAAGGTAGGGATTTGTAACGTACGTGACAACACACACACAGGACCTACATTTTACCACTAATCCGAACGAAGGAGTATTTTTGAATGAAACGCTCGCCGAACACTTTTCAAGCGGTTCGTGAAGGGAATCGAACCTGTGACCTTGGAATCAGCAGTCATAGAAAACCCATCTGATCCACGGAGCCGCCAGAACCTTTCATATCCAACATTTGACATTCCCATGGTCCACCCGAAAGTACTACATTGCCCAGAAAGCAAGTTTTTTTTTGTACCTGGAAATTTTTGAATATTGACGGACCCTTGCTATTCCAAACAAGGCAGATCTTTAACGTGCGTGACAACACACGCACCGAATCTACATTTTACGTGCCATCGGAACGAACGTATTTTTGTGAAAAATTCTCGCTTAACATTTTTCAAGTGGTCTATGTCGGGAATCGAACTCGGAACCTTGGGATTAGCAATAATACGCAAACCGGCCTGATCACGGAGACGTCTGAACCTTTCATCCTCTACACATTTGGATTTCTAATGCTCCATCCGAAGGTACTATATTGGGATCTTTGAAGTGCTTGACAACACATACACATACGTGATCTACATTTTACCTTTCATTCCAGCGAAGACGTATTTTTGTGAAAATGCTCGCCTGACATTTTTCAAGTGTTCCGTATCGGGAATCGAATACGAGACCTTGGGATCAGCAGTTATACGCGAACCTACTAATTCAAGGAGCCGACTAAACTTTTCATACCTTACATGTGATTTTCCAATGCTCTACCTGAAAGTAGTGCATTGGTCAGAAGGCGGGTTTTTTTTTACCTGGAAATATAGAATTTTGCCGAATTCTGGCTATGCCACGTAAGTACGAATCTTTATCGTGCGTGGCAACACACACATGGGTCCTACATATCACCTCTCATCCGAACGAGGAGGGGATATTTTTGTGAAAAATGCTCATCTAACATTTTTCAAGCGGACCGTGTCGGGAATCGAACTCAGGACCTAGGGCCCAGTAGTCACATGCAAACCAACTAAACCACGAAGCCGCCTGAACCTTTAATGCCACGTGAAATTTGATTTTCTAGAAATGTCACCGATTGTATCGGCATCCGAAGGCCTAGGTTTTATTGTGGTAAATGTTTTAACTTGGGTATAACTCTTCACCCTTGGAAAAACGGAAACCTTACCCCAAAAATTTGTATCTGACGTACTGTTTCAAAAAACCCGCACGACTTGATTCAATTTTTCATGGAAATTTAAAGCTAGAATTTAATCCTATTCTTTAGCTGAAGAGCGTTAGGCATTTTTATTTTCGTGCAAAACCGATGTTGCTACCTACAGCAATGAAATTAATTGCAAAAGCATACCACTGAAATATTCAAAACAACAACAATTAGTACGTAGAAACATTATCACATACAGTCGAAGGCTTTCACGGCTGGAGCCATTCTAAATATTTATGGTTCCTGGTTGGGACCGTGCCATTTTATAAATTAAGATCGAAGTTTCGCCAACTTCTGTAAGGAACTTCATCAAGACAAGAAAAGAAAATAAGTAATCAAATAAAAAATAATAATAAAAATAAGAATGATAATATTAAATAGATAAGTTAAAGTGTAAAGAGTATGTAGAGTTACTTCTGAACTAAAGGACTCACAAGCCCATTCAAAGCCAAAAGGTGTCTTGTGGCGAAGTAACTGGTGAAAGTAGCGAATGTGGTAGTTTATATAGGGCGAGAGCTTGATGCATGAGTGATCATGAACAGATAAGAGTGTTGTAGCGGATCAGTGGACGTCACGGTTCCGCTGTTATGAACATAGGCTTGTTCTCCAAGTGGGGGAGAGGTAGTAGCCATCGTCTTTGTTTAGATTATTAGAATTTTTATTAATTCCTATGGATTCTCTAATTTTTTCTATTGTAAAAAAATGGAATTCTGGCAATTAGTTTCGTCTTGTCAAATTTAATGGTATGGCTTGTTTCATGTTGGTGTTCGGCCACCGCTGAGCGATTCTACTGGCTTGTTCTTAAGCATCGCTTATGCTCGTTTAATCTAGTCTGTACTGCGTATATAGTATACCTTGCAGTTGCGGTTTAGTATACATAGGAGAAACGGGACGGTCAGTACAAACTAGACTAAACGAGCATAAGCGATGCTTAAGAACAAGCCAGTACAATCGCTCAGCGGTGGCCGAACACCAACATGAAACAAGCGATACCATTAACTTTGACAAGACGAAACTAATTGCCAGAATTCCATTTTTCTACAAAAGAAAAATTAGAGAATTCATAGAATCATTAAAAATTCTAATAATCTAAACAAAGACGATGGCTACTACCTTTCCCCCATTTGGAGAACAAGCCTATGTTCACAACAGCAGAACCGTGACGTCCACTGATCCGCTACGACACTCCTCTCTATTCATGATCACTCATGCATCAGGTTCTCGACCTATATAAACTACCACTTTCGCTACTTTCACCAGTTACTTCGCCACAAGGCATCTTTTGGCTTTGAATGGACTAATGAGTCTGTTAGTTCAGGAGTAACTCTTCTCTTTACACTGTAACTCGTCTACTTAATAAGACCTTAATTTATAAAATGACACGGTCGCGACCCGAAACCATAAATATTTATAATTATCACATACAGTTTGTACTATTAGATAAGCGAAACCGTAAGTTTGAATTCCGCAATGCTTCACACGAAAATACAACATTGCCAAGAGATACGTTCATTTACGCAGAAATTTATAATTTAGCGATCTCTCGCATACTTTGGAAAATGTTTAAATAACAGTTGCAAGTGATCCGTGTGGGAACTCAAACCCAGCATCTTGTGGATAGTGGTGGTCACACGCGAACCGGACTTAATCTACGGATTCGTCTAGACAAGTAAAACTACTCGGCTAATTAGAGACACGATTAAAGAAAGTACTTAAAATACACAGGTGTTAAAGACCGTACATTGAAATCACCATATACAGAAGCTTTCATAGATTTTGGGGATTCAAATTAAAAATAATAGAAGGTATTTATTTAAAATATGCATCTAAATGTAAGATTGGGTGTTAGAAAGTTCATTCTATAATAATTGCTGCACTGTATGTTGACTACATTACATTGTGTTATACATTTCAGATATGAAACGCAAATAAACTTTTAACCTTTTATCCGTGATTTCTATGTATTTTAAAGAATTGATCGATACAAAAAGATGGAAAATAAATATATAAAAGCACAGTATGGGTGATGGATGGTTTTACTGGAATCATTTTGTATGATATTAATAGCACTTAAATATATTCATTAAAAATTTAAGCTGACTACAGCGGCCTTTAATTATATTAGTTGTAATTAATGCAAAAGACGGTACACATTTTCTATTTCTTAAATATTAATGCGACGCCGCTCTGTCTATTACGCGTAATTATGGTAAAACGCACACAAAGGATGACTGACGACTCCTCGCTGAGTTACACCTTTGGGATCTATTGATTGACAGGTACAAGACTTTGCAATTAATATTACAATAGAGTACATACTAGAAGTTGTAAGAAATCTACAGATAATAATTTACGTAATTGCTCCAATGTTCTCGAATTTACTGGTGCAATTAAAATGTATATAAATTGCTGTCATAAATATGGGAAGTTAGTTCTAATCGAAACTTTGATGAATTCCCATTACGGCTACGTTTATAATAAACCATATGGTTAGTAATACTTGATGCTAATGTAAAGCTTTGGCTTAAAGCTTTAGAATATCTAATATAATTTATTCTACTGTTGACATAAATTTGATATAAATTAATCATAGTGATTAATGCTTCGTATATAAATTACTGTAGTGCTTCGAGATTAAGTTAATTAAAAAATTTATATTTGTACTGTTAGTTAAAGCTCTGAAAGCAAATTGCTGTGAGCTTTTAGAAATTTTATAGTACAAGTTGCTGTTGAAAAGGCTTATGTAATAGTTTGAAAATAAAGAACTGTTGTTACTACAAATGGACTTTGTGATTTCGTTATATTAACAAGAAAAAAGTATTAAAAATACAAGTATTTAGTATAAAATGTGGGTGCTATTATTCCTTTCCCTACAAGGCGTGAAATGATACCAACTTTAAATCAGCATTAAAATGAATTTTTAGTGTCGTGTTTGGTATTGTGGCATTGCTCCTGAAATTGTTATACAGGTAAGCCTTTGAATTCTAGATTGCCTGCAGACAACTGTTATAAGTTCTGCTCGAAGCAACCATACAAATATACAACCATAGGCTTAACAACTGATATCTACAGTCAGTCTATAACCTTGGGTTATTATCCATTAATCCGTACCAACAACCCGGAGTAACTTTTAGATAGTAACTATTATCTTCTCTATTATCCTTTTCACATATTTCCTCTACTTTAATCTTTGTCAAGGAGCGCGTCCTAGTACTTAACCTCCGTTTTTAAAATCAGATGCCAATGGTACCGGTCGCAAACCATTCTCGCCGATTCTAAAACCAACTCATCATCTAAACAGACCCGCGTATAGAAAGAAGCATTCGGTAATAAAGCGCTCAAAAAGTTTGTCCATCACCTGGCACCATATACCAGATAATGTACGCTTAAAGTTGTGTAAAATCTCTTATCTGCATTCCACTTAAAAACACATAGTAGAAACCAGGAAAGAAGACATCTGTCATAGGTGCTTGACTAAATTCACCACATATCTTTAAGGTTCTTTAAACGTTTAACGATGCATATGATAAAGATAGCAACACGATTTGTGCATATTTTAAGTAATGAGCTATGTTGTGAATTTATTCAGACACGTACGACGCAGATGTCTTCTTCTCTGCTTTCTACTATATAAGAATTGTCCCACAAAAAGATATTTCTTTGTACGTGATGTGCTGCTAACCTTTGCGAAGAATTTCATTACGCACTCCGCCTTCTTTCTTTTTAATACTAAAATACTCTGCAACGTCGAAGGTAGTTGCGGATCTTCATATTGTAACAACGATCATGTTTTTGGTCGTATATAAGCCTGTTTAATCGCGAACACAGAGAAATCTTATATCACTGGTGATAATTACTACAATGTTTACTAACACTAAACGCTTCTTAACACGACGATTAACTACTTTATAACTAAGTTCGACTTTGTAATTTATCTAGGCAAGCACTCATTTATATTTACATCAAACGTGTTTAATATAACGATTTATTTCATAATTCATATATCACAATACTCGCAACTTCAGACTTCGATTGAAACTGATTGCTGTCCGAGCTGTAAAGTTTTATATAGTAATTTGTAAACCTTCTAAATATTACCAGAAATTTTTCAAATATTCACTTTCGTATGCTGTATATTTATTCGTTAAGCGCACCCTTGTAACTGTCAATTAATCTATTGTTGGTTTTGTTCCTTTCAATTATAGACACATTGGCGCCTTTGTTACAATATATTATAACGGTCCGGCGTGTTTTGTATTAACTAACCACCATATTAGACAAACGTGTTCTGCTTTAAAATAAGATATGAAATGCTTTATGTAATTTCATTTAATAAATGCCATCTGTTATGTAAGATTAGTATGTTATGTTAATTTTATTACTTTGCCCTAATATCCATGGTTGATCTTCTATTTCTTAGCCTTTACGATGAAAACTGTATTTCAACTAATTCCTTTCCTATCTTTTGACATTGCTAACCTGCTTTTGGTTTTGTTAGCTTAGACAATTAAGTTAGTATATAAAAATTTGGAATTTATGAACGTCTAATAATTAAATAGGAAAGCAGGAAAAATGTGGAGTGGCGAATAGTTTTGTAAAAAGTCTTCAAAACTCCCCGTTTTGAAGCTTCTTACGAATCAGGCTCGGAAGACAGCGCTTTACTAAATAACTGAAATATTCTCTGAAAACTAAATCTTGTT
Organism: Platerodrilus igneus; assembly: GCA_036346225.1. Lineage (NCBI taxonomy): Eukaryota > Metazoa > Arthropoda > Insecta > Coleoptera > Lycidae > Platerodrilus > Platerodrilus igneus. The sequence continues at coordinate 5,290,318 of JARFIW010000559.1, forward strand.
ATACTCTTTTAATAGACTGACATTTCTCTCAAAACAGACTAACGCCCACTATTTTAAAAACAGAACAGATAGAACAATACAACGTAACATCATTCCCACCTTGAATTACCAACATACAAATCAGGTGGCTAAATCAACAACACTATAATTTAGAATCACTCCAAATAAATTTAGTCTAATAGGTGCGTGCACTTCCCGACCGTTTCTGGTAGTGTAGCTCACAGGCACACTCGGTTGAGGAGTGTGCACGGTATGTCGCAATTCGTCTTTTGAATTTCCCCCTTTATCTAGTATTTCAGTGCCCTGTCGCAATCGAGTAACGCGAGTTTTTCCATCCCTACCAACAAAAACTTCCAAAATTCTCGGGAGCGGTCAGTGTATGCGTTTAACCTTGTTCTTCCCCGCTAGAACCATACTGTTTTCCTTAATCAGATAGTCTCACGAGTTGTTGCGTAGCGTAACCAAAAAACCTAAATACTCGTTACGGAAACGCTCACGCAGGCTATTTTTTAAATGGTGCATATACCTAAAGCGTTTGTCCAAATTGTTCGTATCAATTTCGTCAATGTCGAGTATCCCGGTGCCAGGTACATCTTTTCAAAACATTGATGGAGTCAAGGAAATCAAATCATCACCGTATTCGGCTACATAAGTTAATGGGTGGGAATTGATAATAGCCTTGCAGTCGGATAGTACAGAATAAAGCTCCTCATAATACAATACCGCATTTCGTAAAACTCGCTTCAATAGATCTTTAACTATGTGTATCAATCGCTCCCACCACCCGCCCCACCATGCAGGATACGGCGGATTAAATTTCCACTGAATCCTCTTCATCGTACAGGCTTCCACTACTACTTTCCAGTCTATACGTTTAAGAGTGCTTCACCGGCACCCACAAAATTCCGCCCATTATCTTAATAAACAATATTTGGACGTCCCCGTCTACTGAAGAAAATCCTAAAAGATTCCAAAAAGTAGATGTGGACATTGTCGACACCAACTCTAAATGTACAGCTCGGTACAGAGCACACGTGTACGACGTGATGCAACATTTCTGCCACATTTCAGATAGAGGCCCAACCAGATCAACCCCGACAATCTAAAACACGCTGGCATTATTTACCCTATCTGGTGAAAGTGGCACACACTCTACCGAAAATGACTGTGAATCAAATCTTCGACATGTAACGCATTCATCCAGTACATGACGTATCGTTCTACGACTTCTTAAAATCCAGTATATTTCCCTCAGATTGACCATGAGCACATTGACTCCCATGTGAAATAATTGGCGATGTTTTCCAAAATCAGCATTTTTACCACAATATGTTTTGTAAGGAAGGTTGGACATCTAATATGAAACGCATTGTCACTATGTAATAGTTTAGTTTTTTGACGTATGAAACCTTCGCCATCTTTAATTAAGCAATACCTCTTCAGCGTATCATGATTTTCATTAACAAACGATTCATTTTGTACGAGCAACCACAGCTTGTTCTCGCCATAATTAAATTCGTCTACGCTCAAGGAATTACCCAAAACAACAGTTGGTTTACCGATTAGCCCAGCAAACCGGTAAATTCGGGCAACCATTCCAACCAGACAAGAGAACCGAGAGACATGTTGACAAAAAATGTTTGAAAACTGTGGTCTAGAGCTAAGTGAGAACAAGACGACATTTTTTCATTTCACAGTTTATCGCATTTTCATTACATTGTATGCGAGGAACAGGCCACTGTTCCTTCACGTCGATAAGGCCAATTAGGACTGTACCACCATCTCGATACTAATACCTGCGAGGCGTATAACCTCTGGATGGCAAATCGACAGGGTTCATATCACCCGGAACATGATATCATTGATCTGGATTACTCACTGTACGAATACCTTTCACTCGATTCGATACGAAAGTACCACATCGATCATTTGTTCTAATTCAGTAAAATGCATCCATAAAGTCCGACCAACATCTGACACGAATTGATTCTAAATTTAAACTTTTCTTTATGCTCTCCGTCAATCGAGTAGCAATACAACATACAAGCAACCGCAAACGGGGCATAGTTGCCTTTCTCGTTGGAGAGACGCGTGATTTCGCTTGTACAAGCTGAACAGACGTACTGGACTCATTTTCAACGTGTAAAAAGATACTAGTCGCATACGCTTTCGGACTTGCATCGGCGAACACAAGCCATATCCATGTACCTGCACATGAATTGTTAGTAGCTAACCATCTAGGTGTTTTTATATTGCCAAAATAAACAATTCTTTCAACCACGTCAAAAAATTTTCACAAATGTTAACTGGAAGGTTTTCAACCCAACCGACTTCCAAACTCTAAGTCTCTTTCAATAACAATTTCGATACGTTTAGTGACTGTAGTGATATCTTGGATGCCTTTCATTTACATTACAACATAGCATGTCTTCGATTTTATCCCATTTCAAACCAACAAATAAACAGAAGAAACGTCTGTAACGTTGACAGTAGTATCAATTGAAACACGTGTATGCTCCCACACCCGTAACTCAAATTTGGCATCCAACATAATTTGGGAGGCATCACAAATAAACGTAACTCGCTTACCGCTTCAAAGCTTGTCACACAATTGTCTATATAAAATGTAGATTTCAACAGAGATGCTGTTTTAAAAATGAATTTAAATGGTGACCAATACACGCTTCAAGTAAAAAGGGCTACAAATCACACCGAACACGACACGCTTGTGACGGTACTTCACCATTTTATCCATTTGGGAATTTTTCCACCACAGGAATCTAACAAAATCACGATCTTCACGTGCCCGGCTAATCTACATCTGCAGTAACACCAAACCGATAAACTTAGGTAACAAGTCTGGTACAAGCTCTATCAAATTAATTCTTTGCTCAAGACAGTCATTAAACGAAGACCCTTCTCGTGGGATAAGGCATCGAATCACTGCTAAATGTGGCAAATAGTGCAGAGAACTCACAATTTCTTCTGCGAGAAGTCTTTCAATGTTAAAAACAAACTGTAACGTGTTAAAAGATTATCCAAAATTAAAGTCAGGATAGGACGAGCGCCATCCAGCATTTACCCAATATTATCTATCACAATTAATGTCATGAAATAATAATCTGATTAAAGAAGTCGCTACATCAGACATAATTTGCGTTATTTGAATTCAAAGCGACTATCAATTTGAGTCATATGGCCCTTCATTTAATACATAAGAACCCCAGACATAACTAGAGTTATGCAAGGACCTCTGTATAAAGGACCAGTTTTACAGCAACAAAAATCGTATTTAACTACTTCTAGCAGGCTAGGAGCCAATCCTTTAGACCACTACAACATGAAATGTTCTTTAATATTTATTTTCTTCTAATGCAGCATGTTCAATGAGCTGTATGCAAAAGAAGTAGTGTCTCTTGGAATTACCATATGAAATCATCTCGCATATAGTAACTTTTAGCAAATTACTTACCCATTACAAGTAAAACAATTGCTACGTGAATGGACGGATGGATTTGTTACACTACATTCTTTTAATTTTTAACATCTATGAGAACAAATGAAGGTTCAACAAAGGCCATTTAAATTTTAAAAAGCAAGAAAATCAGACAGGAAGTGTGATTATTCATGCTGATTTGTATCAAGCTTGGTAGAACATCATTATTAATCCAGTTCACTGTACAGCAGACCTTGACCATTCGTTCGTTGTATTAGAATATATTACTTGCGATTTAATATAATCCGCATCTCTAGACTTTTAGAATGGCGTACTACTATAAAGGATAGTGAACTTTAAACTTTATTACGTTAGTATATAAACCCAATTACAAATGAAGATATTGTAAAATCATCACTCTTCTAGAAGTAACCCGGTACTATATTTAGGAGAGCACCTATATTATATATTTTTTGCAGGTAAGTGTACGAAACGTGCATACCTTCCAAACAAATTTGTTTTATTTATTCACAAGTATAAATAGAAATCCAAAAAATTATTAAACAAATGGATTTATTTCAACGTCTCATAACGTGTGATCCATAAAACAGTTTTCTTCAGTTAGCCATAATCGACATAGATGCCTGATTAACTTTGATCAAAATTTTGACAATGTCAAAAATGATTGTGACATTTATTAAGATTGAAATAAATGTCATGGCTTTTTGATTTAACGCTCAACAAAAGCAGCAGATGTGTTAAAAATATTAACCAGAATTGTATAAAGACCAATGGATAAACGAGCTGAAGAAGTACTAGGAGAAGATCGATTTGGGTTTAGGCGAAACGGGAACACGGAAGGCTATTTTAGCTCTGAGGGTGAAAATAGGGAAAACAATAGAAAAAGGGGAGAGCGTGTATATAGGGTTTGTAGATCTGGAAAAAACATTCGACAATGTAAAATGGAAAAAATGTTCGAAATATTCAAAAAGATATTGAGTTTTAGGGATAGACGGATAGTACATAGCTTGAAGCCTTTTAAATTCCGATTTTAGTTTAACGAGAATTTCCGATAATTAAAAAGGTAGCCCACGGCAAATTAAGATGGAAGGTGGCTCTAAGTTGAGGAAATCTCAAAGGCAAAGCGGCTAGTCGAACTATATGCTCTGGGTAGAGAATGAGCTGTGGGTCGGGGAGTAATTGCAACCACTATTGATAAAAATAAGGCGCCACCGTATTTTTTTATACTGAGAAGACCTAATACAAGTCCCTTGTACAAGGCAAATGCGGAAACCTTTTTTCTATAACCGCTATATAATTTTTAAAGACCACCTAATCTTTAAAGTATCTTACCTTATGGCTCGACCTTGACCTTAGCAATCCTGCACTGCACCTGTGAACAAATTAAACAAAGAAAAGCACTGTTTGTGCATTCAAACTCAAAAATAATTAAATACAATCAGAATCGACTTTCATTCCTCTTAAATAAAAGATAGTCTTTAGTCCGAAAATAAGAATCTATTCTTTTTGGTATCCAATAAAGTAATTTTTACAAAAATATGTCTTCCTTTATAAGTTAATTTAAATTAGGAAGAGTTAATTACAATGGTACTGAATATATCCGTACCAATTACTATTTAATGAAGTTTATATAACAGATTGACAAAGCATAAAATTGCTTATTTATAGAAAGAGTTAATTATGGTAAATTTACCTTAATTTCACAGTAAATAATTACAGATAATTGTTCATAAAATATCAAATGTAGAAATTTAATTTCTAAAGGTTCAAAGTTTTAAGAATTTACTTTATCTAATTAGTAGTGACATCTTCTGATGTTTCATTGAGTTAATAAAAGAATTTGTAGGAACAAATTACAGATTCATATCGTATGACTACGAAAAATATAATTGAGGTCTGTCCTTGACCTGTTCAAAGTTAACACAAGTCGATAAAGTAAAATTTATCTCGTTACTACGTCGACAGTTCTAACAACATACGAGCATAATTTTTGTACATACCAGAACTCCAATTTGCACCTAAATACTTGCTTGAAAGCTGATGCATGTATTAACAACGGAATATCCCATTCCAAACAAACAGCTGCGCTGCATACTGAAAAACACGTCACTTGGCTTCCATTATCTGCGTTTCAATTTACAGATGTTCCAGGCGTAATTCACACCACAAGAAAGCAAATGTTGTTTGTAATTAACTTGAATAAATTATAAATGTGATTCCATATTATACAAGAATAGAATTGTTTTCATTTAATTTTCGTATGAATACTATTCAGAAAAGTTGCTTATTTATAATTTACGTTGCAATATATTTTAAAATAAATTATTCCCAAAGTTACACTGAAAATTTTAATTAATATTGTTATAGAAACAAATTCACTTACTGTTCCTAATGGTCTTTTAACAAAACTTCATCGTTCTTCACGACTGGTTTCAACAAAACATGGACCATCCAAAACAATTTCTGAAGATGGCTTACACGTGCAATCTTCCATCGTGCACGCTTCCAACAGCAAAAATCAATGACGGACATCGCTCCTAAGAACAACTTTCGACCTGCTTGAACCCCAGCTGTGTTAGAAGTGCTGGCCGAGCTTGTTGCTGCCCAGTAACAAAGTTACCTTGCAGTTATTGAGTAGAGGGGGCTTTAAGAAGGATACCAAACAAAAGCTTTTATATTGTCTCCGTAGAATTTAACTTTTAACATGAACTAAATACTAGTTCTTTATTGGACAATCGATGTTATTAAATTAAGTGGATTGGATAACATTATAATGTATTATATTATTTAATATTTAATAAAAGGATTGATTATACAGATATATATATATATAGGTGGAAAATAAAATTGCTACAAGCTTATACAAAGAGCAAACAGTGGTAATAGAATTAGAGCAGGAACGTAGAGAAGTAAATATTAGGAAAGGGGTAAGACAGGGATGTGCCCAATCCCCATAATTTTTAATTTGTACATCGAAGAGGCAATGAATACTGTCAAATGCAAGAAGACATTTGGAATTATTATGAAAAGGACAAAAGATTGATATACTTAGATTTGCAGATGATATAGCGGTATTAACATCTAGCAAGGAAGAGTTAGAAACTGCTCTTAATGAAATGGAAACAGTTCTAACAGAGAGATACGGTATGAAAATTAACAAAACTAAAACTAAAGTTCTAGTATGCAAAGGTGGGGAAAATAAATCAAAAACAAGAATACAAGTATGTAACACGAACTTACAAGAGGTTAAGGATTTCTGCTACCTAGGAAGCCAAATAATGCAAGATGGGAAAAGCACAAAAGATATAAAACAAAGATTAGCACAAGGTCGTGCTACATTTAACAAGAAAAAGCAACTACTGTGCTCAAAGACCACAAACATAGAAACAAGGAAAAGATTGCTTAAAACATATGTGTGGAGCACAGCACTGTACGGTTGTGAAGCCTGGACAGTAGGAGAGGCAGACAACAAAAAAGTAGAAGCCTTTGAAATGTGGTGCTACAGACGTATGATGAAGATATCATGGACAGACAAAGTTAAGAACGAAGAGGTACTAAAAATGATAGGGGAAGAAAGAAATATGTGGAAAACTTTAAAAAATAGGAGAAATAGGATGATAGGCCACATACTACGGCTTAAGGGAATAGTGCGGAATATATTAGAAGCAGAGATAGGAAAAAAGAGAAGAAGAGGCAGACCTAGGTTAGACTACTGCACACAGATAGTAAAAGATGTAAGCTGTAGGAGTTTTAGGGAGATGTGTAGGCTAGCCCAGAATAGAAATCAATGGAGGTACGCATCCAACCAATCCCAAGATGGATAAACTAATGACGAAAAAATAACTGTACTTAAACATGATGATTATTATAAGTAACTACAAGAATTGGTTGGGCAATATTCTCGAATAATGTTAAGTGCGTGGAAGGATTTACTGGAAAACCATTACTTCAGCAAATGTCTAAGTGTTGGTGAATCTTGGTAGCCACAGGTTGCTTAACCCCCTTCACTGAATCTCGGTAAAATAGGGCATAAAATTAGAAAACAATAGAAGGGGAACGAGCTGTATACACATGCTGTATGAGAATTTCAGGGAACTATGTAGGCTAGCTCAGAATATAAATAAGTGCAGGTACGTGTCCAACCAGTTTTGAGATGGAAAAACCTAATGACGAAAAAATAAGCGCAGATAAATGTGATGATTTGTATAAACAACTAATTGTTGGTTGCGAAATATCTACAACTACTGATGACTGTGCGAAAAGATATATTGGAAAATATATTAAATCGGTAAACGGTTAAGTGTTGGGTGAACTTGGCAGCCACAGGCTGCTTATCTCCCTTCACAACCACTGAAGATCGGAGAAATAGGGTATATAATTGTAAAACAATAGAAGGTGACCGAACTGCATCTAACAAGAAAGAACAGCGCCTATGAGGAAAGACAACAAACATAGAACAAGAAGAAAATTGTTGAAAGCATATGTGTGGAGCACAGCACAGTATGCCTATGAAATACGGGCAGTCTGAAACGCAGACAGAAAAATGGTAGCAGCCTTTTGAAATGCTGTGCTTCAGATAGCATGAACAGACAAATATAATAACAAATAGGTTATAGAAATAGTAGGGGAACAAGGATATCTGGGGAAAAAGATAAGAGAAATAGAAGGGCAGAATACGTTCTAAGGCATTTTTGGGGAATAGTATGGGATATATTACAAGCAGATATAGGAAAAAATAGGTAGATGTAGACCTTGATCAGATAGTTATAGATGCAGACTGTGCAAATTTCAGGGAAATCTGTAGGTTAGTTCAGAATAGGAAACAATGATGGTACGCGTCTAACCAGTTCTAGGACTGAAGACCTAATAATGAGATGAGCACAAAATCGTGCTACGTTTAACAAAAAAAAGCAATTTCTGTGTTCAAAGACAAAAAACATAGAAACAAGAAACATATGTGTCGAGCACAGCACTGTACGGCTGTGAAACCTGGACAGTAGGAGAAGTGGACAAGAAAATGATAGAAGCCTTTGAAATGTGGTGGTACAGACGTATGAGGAAGATATCATGGACCGACAAAGTTAAGAATAAAGAGGTACTACAAATGGTAGACGAAGAAAAAAGTATGTGGAAAACAATAAAAAATAGGAGAGATAGGATAATAGGCCGCATACTTAGATACGAGGGAATAGTGCGGAATATATTAGAAGCAGAGATATGAAAAAAGAGAGGTAGAGGTAGACCTACGTTAGACTATTACACACAGATAGTGAAATATGTAGGCTATGTGAATTTCAGGGTAATGTGCATGCCTGCCCAGAATAGAAATCAATGGAGGTACGCATCCAACCAATTCGAAGATGGAAAACCTAATGACGAAAAAAATAACTGTACTTAAACCTGATGATTATTATAAGCAACTACAGGTATTGGTTTTGCAATACTGTCAACTAATGTTAATTGTGCGAAAGGATTTACTGGAAAACTATTAATTCAGCAATGTCTAAGTGTTGGGGGATCCTTTGCAGCCAGAGGTTGCTTAATCCCCTTCAAATACCACTGAACCTTGGTCAAAAGGGGCATATAATTAGGAAACAACAGAAGGGGAACCGAGCTGTATCTAGGCTGTGGGAATTTCAGGGAACGGTTTAGGAGAGCTAAGAATAGAAATAAGTGAAAATACGCGTCCAACCAGTAATGACGAAAAAAATAATTGAACTTAAATATGATGGTTATTATAAATTACAGATGTTGGTTTTGAAATATTTTCAACTAATGTTGATTGTGTGAAAGGATATGTTGGAAAATATTCAAATATTCAAGTGTTGGGGATCTTGGTAGCCACAGGCTGCTTAACCCCCTTCACATGCTACTGAATATCGGGGAAATAGGGTATATATTTATAAACAATAGAAGGGGAACCGAAATGCATTTAAAAAGAAAGAGCAGCGGCTATGTTTGAAGACAAAAAACATAGAAACAAGGAGAAACTTGTTGAAAGTATATGCGTGAAGCACAGCACAGTATGTCTATGAAATAGGGGCAGCAGGAGGAGACAGAAAAACGGTAGAAGTCTTTTGAAATGTTGTACTTCAGATGTATGAGGATGATAACATGGACAGACAAAGTTAATAACAAAGAGTGTAAATTAATTGCGGTAATTTCGAATAGCTAAAGAGGAAAGGTAAAATGGACTGTATATAATTTAAAGGATATTTTAACAAGCAACAGATAATTAAATGTTCTTAAACAAAGCAGTTAATCAAATCAAAACAAAAGCGTTTACTATAGCACTTACCTGGTTGTTTACGACGTGGTGCCAATGCAAAAAAAAACCGATGTAGCATCTAATCTGCCTCGTGCAGGGAAGCGAAGCACACATTTATTACAATAGCGGTGTTCTACAAAAACAAGCGGTTTATAAGGGTAATAGTTATTATAAATAGCGGCGGCGGGTAACAAAGCGGTTCATCTAATTAACTCCACGTAGTACGTGTAAACACTATGCGGCTTAATCGACAGCGGTTCAAAAACACACAACATAACGAACTGTTTTCACTACAAAACGAGAAACTCTTCTGGCTTCGTGGATTTTCCAATCGATACTTGTTGGCAGATGCACGCTAACACACAGAGCTTTATCATTCACGGCACTTGGCGCGTGCTTAAGTAAACTCAAGGAAATTCCACTCTAAATAATTTTGAATATACCGCGGCGAATTTAAAATAAGCAACAAGCTCAATATAATAATACATTTCAGTTTTAAAATATTTACATAAGAACTGAGCAAAGAGCTTATAGAAATAGTAGGGTTAAGATATTTGTAAAAAAAATAGGAGTAATAGAAGGGCAGGTTACGTTCTAAGGCATCTTTTGGAGCTAGTGCGGGATATATTACAAGCAGAGATAGGGAAAAGGAGGTAGGGGTAGACCTACATCAGACTATTGCACACAGATAGTGAAAGATGCAGACTGTGGAAATTTCAAAGAAATGTGTAGGTTAGCACAGAATAGGAAACAATGAGGGTACGCGTCTAACCAGTTCCAGTACTGACGACCTAATGACAATGAAATAGTTTTTGATATGTTGATTTTTATAAAATATGTAAACACGTTAAATTAAATATTAAGGGGGACATATTTTCCCAAACACGGGTTTGGTATAATTTCAAACTCAATATTACCAAAACCAACCTCAATTTTTAAACGCTTTTTTCACTTTTAGATTTGGTCCGACGAGCTGATTCCAAAAATAATAATATACAAAATGTGGATATTTTAAGTTACGATTTAATTATTTATAATTTGCAATAATTCTTATATAGCTTCAGTAATGCCAACAATTACCTTCAAAGGTTTTGTGTAGCCCTAGAGAAGAATTCGAATGTAGACTTTATCATTGTGTATGCAAAAGTTATTTGGAGGTGGGTAGTTTTTATTAAAACGCACAGAATGTCCCCGGTTATTGAAGGTTAATTACAAAGATATTATAGATACCTACTAAAGTTGCAGAGTGCGAAAAAGTAGCAGATGATTATAAGGACATTTGCCAATTTCCAAACTGTTTGGGTGCTTTAGATGATCGACATATATAACATTTAGACCACCAGTATCTGATGGTTCATATTTTTACAACTATAAAGGCACACACAATATTGTTTTGTTAGGGTTAGCAGATAGATGCGAATTATAATTTTATGTATGTTGATGTTGGTGTTAATAAAAGAATTAGTGACGGAGGTTTTTTCAGTGTCAGCAATTTTTCAAAAGTTTTAAAAACAAATACTTTAAATTTTCTTAAAGAAAATTGCTTACCAGGCCACCAACAAACGTACCATACCATATGCAGTAATTGCAAAAAATGTCCTTCCTTCGTTGCCTAATTTACTAAAACCCTTTCCTCAACGAGGTATTCCATGACTAAAAAATTTTCAACTACCGATTATCAAGAGCTCGTAGAGTAGCTGAAAGTAGCTTTGCAATATTAGTAAACCGATTTAGAGTATTAATGAACCCCATGCATTTAGCGCCAAACAAAGCTAAGAAAATCATTTTGACTTGTGTTATATTACATAATTACTTATTTTTATTTTTTATTTATTCTAACATTACAATTAGTCTGCTACCTAAAAATTACAGCAAACCTGTTACTCCTAAGAAATCTAACAGAATTATTTGCTACCTTAAATTATATTAGTTAGTTTTATATTATTTGCGTTTGGAAATACTCGTGTGTGTGTGTTTGTGTCTGTGCGCGCGTGTGGGTGCGTGAGTGTGTGTGTGTGTTTCTGTCTGTGGTAATGTCCTTGGGATTGCTGTCCTTCCCAGCTTCCGACCGCCGGCAGCCGGAAATCAGAAACCGAGAAGTTCGCATTCCTGTACGTGTCCTGACCGTCGGCAGCCGGAAACAAGGGGAACCACGTACAGTCCCTGGTGTGTATGTGTGCGCGTGTGCGAATATATCTGTGTCGTATGCGTGTGCGTGCAGGTACGTGTACGTGCGTGTTTGTGTGTGTTTTGGTGTGTGTATGTGTGTGTTTTGTCGTGCCAGTGTGCTATAATGGTGTGTGTGTTTATTGTTTTCATGTATGTGTGTGCGTGTGTTTATGTCTGTGGTGAGGTCCTTGGGACTGTTTCCCTCTCCCGGTTTCCAACCGCCGGTAGCCGGAAATCAGAAACCGAGAAGTACGCGTTCCTGTACGTGTCCTGGCTATCGGCAACCGGAAACCAGGGAGGCCACGTACAGTCTCTGTTGTGTGTGTGTGTATGTGCTTGTGCGTGTTTGTGTGTATTTTGTCGTGCTAATGTGTTGTAATTATCTACATAATTACTTATGTTCTGTTAAAAGAAAACATTACTTTGAAAAGTACATGCAATTTACAAAAGGCGCAGAATAAATTTGGAAACACCTTCATCTGTGGCAAGGCTAGTGAGAGAAGGATATAAAGCTTATTAATTCTACAATTGGACAAGTGCGCTGGCAAGAGCACTCTATCAACAGACATAGATTGTACAATCGTTTTTTATAATAAAAATGTAAATATTATTTTCAGTGTTTTATTCGCTTCGACATTTTTTTAATTGCTTTATTTAATACGTTATTAATTTCTTGTTCAGTAGCAAGCAAAATGTTTGTATAAGTTTTAAATCAACATAATCTGCATATTTTTTTTCTATTATATTGCGGTTCTTTAATATACTTGCAATATCTTTAATTGCATCTTCAGTAAGAGATCTAAGACACGTTTCATTGTTTTACTTAGTTTTTTTAGTTAGTTGGTGAATCCAAACTAGTGGTAGGAATCGAAAAGATCTGCGAAACATTCTAGGTGCATTTCACCGGCACCCCCATTTTCACGCGAGGGTGCGTTCGTTTGAACTGGTTTGTGTTGCAAATCCCATCGTTTGTGTAACTTCCGTTCTCGAGATACTCAAAAAACAAGTTGGGGTGCTACTGAATCGTCCGCATCCCCACTATTTCAAAGGGGGATATAAAGTGGTGCATTCGTTTGTGCTACGTTTGTGCTGGTTTGTGCTGCAAACCTCATCGTTTGTGCAACTTCCGTTCTCGAGATATTAAAAAAACAAGTTGGGGGTGCTTCTGAAACGTCCGCACCCCCACTCTTTCAGAGGGGAACATAAAGAGGTGCATTTGTTTGTTCTGCTTCCCTTCTCGCGATATTCAAAAAACCATTTGGGGTGCTGTAGGAATGAAGTGAATGAGAGTGAGGTGTATGGTTGAAAGTTCATCAAATTTGTTGAAAGCACTTGTAATCGTTTGTGCTACGTGCTCCACTGATTTTTTTGCTTCACCAGTCACCCCCTCTGGTTAGGGTTGTCTTTTTATCTAAAAATTTGCAAATACAACGGGAACAATTTTTTTCCGAAACCAGCCGTGAAACTTTTTAAGAAACAAACATTTCGTACGGAATCCAAAAATCATATTTATTTTTAACCAGACCTCAACTCCATGGATCTTTGACCCCCCGCCCCTCAAATTAAAAAATTTGTCCTGAAAGCAGTTGAACAATATTGAGTTGTTGCGCCAAATCCAAAAATATTTTTCCCAACTTTAAACCTGTGAATTTTAGTACCCTTTATTCGGTGTAGGACATTTGGACGATGATGGTAAGACGCGGCCGGCTGGTCGCCGCTGTTAGGGCGCGTGTGATTTGAACGCGAGGATAGTAGGGCGCGAACTGTTAAGGCGCCACCGATAGTGCGCGGGACATTAAGGCTGCTGGGGTAGCATTTTCAAAAATTCTGCCTGTCCATTCTCATCAACACACATACAGGAACACGATACAAAAAGATAATAAAACACAAAAAAAGTTTACGACCAATTTTTTTTGAGTTTTTGGAATTTGGCTCGTACCCGACTGTGCTCGCGGCCTTATGTACAGCGAGCTATCGGCGGCGCCCTAATGTCTCGCGTCTTATCGGCGGCACCCTGACGGCTCGCGCCCTACTGTCCTTGTCTCCAAATGACCCGCGACCTATCGGCCGCGCCCTTACGACCACGCCCAAATGTCCGGATCCATCCTTTATTACCATAGAAGAAGTTGAATAAAGAGACCTCAATTTCACGAGCCCTTTGAACAATTTTAATCCACTCCTGTGAACAGATAAGATAGGACAACTGTAAAAGTCAACTAATTAGGTTATAGCAATGTTTATAATAATTATAGACATTATTTATATAGGTATACTATGTATATTGTTTTACGTCTACCTTTGAGTGTTGACAATAGACCATAAGTTCACATTGTCAAGACTCAGGGTCAGTTTAAAGGCGCTTTGAAGTGAACAAAGTTTGAAACAAAAGTTAATTTTTTGAAAAAATTGAACGAATATTTTATTTTTCAGAATGTCTATTATTGACGCTTTTGACTTGCTTAGGTTATTACAGTGCAAAATAGTAGGGTCCTTGTGAAATAGACACTTGTTTTAGTATTTTTTACTTCTTTACCTCTCCAATTTTCTAGGGGTTCTTCGAGGTTAGCTTCAGGAGAGGATGACAGTACAATTGTCTTCACCAATTGACTCATTAGTAGGCATAGCAGAGGTAGCTGTCAGAAAGTTTTGTTCAAAAGAAATACGTTCTGTAGTGGGCTACCGAACGCGTTTCACTAATTTAGAACAAGTAATAAGGAAAGTATTTATTATTCACTATTCACAAGTCTAATTAACAGTATATGCCTTATTTATAGATGTATTCAGTCCAATTAACAATGAAACACTATCACACTAATGCCATTTACAAGCACTAGTATCTTTTTAAACTAAATCCTTAACCATAAGTCTTCTTAATAGCACTAACTAACTATACAGGATATGATTTATATACAACATTTGGATATAGACTAACTGATGTACACTCATCAGTGATCTTATATATACTCTATAATTAAATAGATGACTCATATTCTAGTGTTTGCTGGAACGTTCCAGACTTCAGCAGAATATACTTCGGTTATGCAGTTTGCGTGTTTGACGGGTTACCTAATAGTTCGTAACAATACTAACCAGTTGCACTTCTTCAAATGAACACAAAAAGAAATAAACTCATCAAACAGCCAATTTAAGTAAGGTATAGATATATTGAAAACGATGTCATTTTAAACCTTCACCGAAACATAGTGGTCAGCAATTTTTGAAAATAAAGCTGTTAATTTAAAAGTAACAAGTGTTCTGCTGATAAACAAATGGTATACACTGTAGAGGCATTTCACTTTAAGAACCCAACGACGTTTTGCGCATTCAGCAAACAAAGTTTGGAAGCGTTTATTTTATGTAATTAATGCGTAGTTTTGATAGCTAGAAAAAAGAAACTTGAGTGTTTATGTTATGTACGGTGTTTCAAATTACGCATAGCATAATTTAGGATTTAGTAGAAAATTGAATTTCATCCATAACAAACACTTTTACAAATGTGATACACTGTCAACCAACTAATTCACCTTCATAAATTTCATTTCTACAGCCCCCCTAAATTGTTTTTTGGATATCCTAAGAAATGAGTATCACAATGATGGGGTTTGCAGCGTAAACGTAGCACAGACTTTTTATGCACCTCCGTGGAGATGGTACCGCGCCGACACTTCAGCTGCACCCCAAGTTGTTTTTTAAATATTTAGTTAAGAGGGTAACACAAACGATGGGAATTGTAACACAAGCCAGCACAAACGGGCGCACCTCTTTCCCATATAATACATAACGTCCAATGGGCATCCCGTGGACCTCCATTTTAGTTCTATTCAATGTACGAACACACATGGACTTTTGATAGACGTCCAAAGGACGTCCTCCAGTTAAAGAAACAAAAATTTCGTACGGAATCCGAAAATCATATTTATTTTTAACTAGCCCTCGACTGTGTGAACCCCCTCCCACCCCTAATTCGGTAGATGTAAAATATCCCAAGTTATACATTGAATTTTTGCTTCAAATCCAATAATTATTAATTTTTCCAACAAACGTCTATAGAATTTTGATGGACGTCCACAAATACGTTTTTCAACTAAAGTGGTATGGACGTTTTTGGCAAACTTCCATTGGATATTCGTACATTGAATGGAACTAAAACGTACGTCCAATGGACGTTTGCCAAAGAACGTCCATACCACTTTAGTTGAAAAACGTATTTGTGGACGTCCATCAAAATTCCATAGACGTTTGTTGGAAAAATTAATAATTATTGGATTTGAAGCAAAAATTCAATGTATAACTTGAGATATTTTACATCTAGCGAAATAGGGGTGGGAGTGGGGTTCCCACAGTCGAGGGCTAGTTACAAATAAATATGATTTTCGGATTCCGTACGTAATTTTTGTTTCTTAATAAGTCTCACGGCTGGTTTCGGAAAAAAATTGTTCCCGTTGTATTTGCATATTTCTAGATAAAAAAAGACAATCCTAACCAGAAGGGTGACTGGTGAAGCAAAAAAATCAGTGCACCATGTAGCACAAACGATTACAAGTGCTTTTAATAAATTTGATAAACCTCACTCTCATTCACTTCATTTCTACAGCACCCCCAAATTATTTTTTGAATATCGCAAAAAGAAAAGCAGCACAAAGGACGGGGTTTGCAGCACAAACCAGCACAAACGTAGCACAAACGAATGCACCACTTTATATTCCCCTCTGAAAGACTGGGGGTGCAGACGTTTCAGCAGCACCCCAACTTGTTTTTTGAATATCTCGAGAACGAAGGTATTATAATTTGAATAAGGGGTCGCTATACTTGCGGCCACGTCGCCAATGCTCCACTCGAAGGTACTACATTGGAGAACAAAGGTAGCACAAACGATGGGGTTTGCTGCACAAACCAGCACAAACAAGTGCACCACTTTATATTGCCCTCTGAAAGACTGGAGGTGCGGACGTTTCGGTAGCACTCCCAACTTGTTTTTTTGAATATCTCGAGAACGGAAGTAGCACAAACGATGGGGTTTGCAGCACAAACCAGCACAAACGTAACACAAACGAATGCACTACTTTATATTCCCCTCTGAAAAAGTGGGGGTGCGGATGTTTCAGCAGCACCCCCAACTTGTTTTTTGAATATCTTGAGAACGGAAGTAGCACAAACGATGGGATTTGCAGCACAAACCAGCACAAACGAACGCACCCATTTTCAATCCCCCACTTGAAAGTGGGGGTGCCGGTGAAATGCACATAAACATTTTCATCTGTTATGATACCTTCTGTATAATATTGAGGTAAATCATCATCCCCTACAATGCTCTGTGATGTAGATTCAATTAAAATATTTCCCGACTGGAGTGGCTCAACTATTGTTATATCATTTTATTGAAATAATGCGAATATATGTTGATGATGATTATACAAAATTATGTAAATTACATTCTTAGTTAAATCAATTTAGGTAGATTCCTAATCATGCTCCTGTAAGATAGAGTCTACAGATTTTCGTGGGTTCATATGTTTTAGTAAAAACTGCAATTTACTGTAATACCAAATTGTTGGGATGTAAACCTGAAATTAATATTTGTTAGCAAAGTGCTTGGAGGTTAGTTATATTATAATTACATTGTCAACACTTGCACCACTAGTTTTCGATTGTTGTTCGGTGATAAAATTTGTTTTGAGTCAATACTCCCTGTTCGAGTCCATTCCATTAATTTTCTATTGTGACACCAGCACGTAATTGATAAAACAAATCCTTAATATTTTCTCGGCTGCATTTCGTGTATGTTTTTTATGATACAGCCGTGATTTTATGTTATATAAACAAGGATTGTTATAATAGGCATCAATTAAAGCGCGCACTTAATCATTAGACCACGACGTAATTATAAAGATAAGTTAGAAAAATTTGTTTAGCTACACAACAAATATACGGAAATAACACATAACCTACAATAACAATTCATTATGAAATTAAAATGAAAATCATGCGCACATTTGGGAGTCGAATTATTTAAAAAATAGGAAAAGTTCTATAAAGTATGCACATAATTTATATTCTAAATTATGAACTAAATTTCTTTGTATTACACCTTTCTAAAATACTTCTAAATTTAGAAACACATTTAGTACTAAATTTAAAAAGAAATCGAGTATTGTGTAAAATAGCTCTTTCAGCACACTGCAGGCGCTAGTAATAGGTTTTGACAGAAGGCTAAGAGTCGGCCATCTTTTGTTAGTAATCGGTGACTTTAACTAATAATATTTGACAAGTAGTAGTTGTTTTGTTAATTTTAAACATGTACCAAGGTCTCCTTGATATCAACAAATAAATAAACAGTTTCTTACTTATTATTTAAACACTACTGAAAATAAATATATCAACCCCTATATTGGAGTAATCAGAAAAAATAACATTTCCTTTACGGTCATATTAAACTATGATTTATATTTAAAAAATGAGGTTATGTTTGCCTATTGAAAACCATCGTCCTATTAAAACTTTCTATGTGCCCTTGAATTCTACGCAAAAATTTACATAACAGTAAGTTTTCATTTTCTTTATAGGTTAAACCATTATAAGGTATTAAAGTTTAAAGAAATGGCCAATTTAAGTCTTTTCAATTATATAAAAAAGTAGCTAGATGGGTTTTAAAAAGGCATCGTACTACTCGTAAATATCTGATCAATCTTTGCTCATTTAACTAACTTTGTACCTACTACAAAAAAAAAGTTAGCCATATAAGGAGGATTGTGGGCACCCTGTATAGACGTATAAAATATATACTATTTTGTTAAAAGTGTATATACTTGATGTCAACTAAAAAGATAATTTTGTCAAATCAAATGCCGAATGTTGTAGAACCGTTCACTCTCCTACGTAAATAAAGGTTTATTGTTATTATGTACATTGAAGTATATGAAGAATGCGATAAGCAGTCATACAATTTCGTATACGTTCGTCGTTTCCTGTTATTGTGTTATAAGCAACAAGGAAATAATTGTTACCTTAATAAGATACACATCCATCCTCGGATGTGAGCCGTACAACTTTGAATGAATAGAACAACAAAAAGTAAGAGACAGTTATTAAATTGTTTACAAATCTCGTATAATGCAAAACAAACCCAATTCCATTCTATACAGTTACGCGCCAAAGATTCCTAGTTTTTCTTTATAAACCGCCCTTCTCTCAAGCTCTTCGATCTGTTGACGTCAGCCAGAAACGGTTTCCGCAGCAACGAATACATTGATCTTCTGATGCCGCACTGTTTCCCTCCAAATGCGTGTAGACTATTGTTTGAAATACATTTCCTGACAATCTGAATTTCCCGAGGTTACCTGAACGAATTGAATCCAACAAAAACGGCGTTATCATCCATTTTAGAAAAAAGAGCGCTCACACAATAATGTTGGAATACGATATTAAATACTTTGTTATGCCTGGGAAAATTTTTGTCGCCAAGATTATGTAGTACTTGAAATGATTTCTTTATTACAATGACTAAAAATAATTAAATAAAGCTGAAACGAAAGTAGAAATGTAAACACACAAGCAAACACTATAACGCTACGCTGTTAAAAATAAAAATAACTTGAAGCAAAATTCAGCAAAATAAAAGCTGCAGGTTTACAGGGAGCTTTATTTCAACAAATACCTATACGGGTGTGCTTGTACAGCATTAATAAGAAAAATTCAATTAAACATAAATTTTTAATTATTCACGTAAGAGTATTGTATTTGTATAACTTTATTATTATTCAAATAGCATTTCTACAAATACCTAATGACTACCGAAGTAATCATAGCGAGATTTGGACTATGAGTCCACTTATACCTAATTAGGGATTACTTCACTAGGAATTGGATTAAATTAGATAGCATTCAAATTGGCCATTCCAAAAATGTCTTTTACTAACCATTTCAAATTTTGTAACATTTGAAAGTACTAAAATATGAAAAAACAAGAATACGATTACATAAAAATATAAAATGAATTGTCCTGCATTCCTAACATCCATTTCACTGAATTTCCTTATACAGTTCTTATGGCTAGCTGAATATATATATATATATATATATATATATATATAAATTGTTGTGATATAGTTGCAATAACCAGGTGCCCCCTTTTTGTGAAATAAAAAGGTTAACATTTTCTTTTAGTCAACTTTTAATTTAATTTTGAATACCTCGGCTAGCTCAATTTTAACCACGCACGGAGCTTGCGACAATACGACAAAAAAGCCTCTACTTCCTGTTTCTTTAAGCCAAAACACCAATAAGCACAATTACTATAATATTCTCAAAAATATTTACAATGTATGAAATGTTTAAGAATTTTCTAAATAGAACTTCTTTTTAATAATTGAATAAAATTCTTTCAATAATTATCATTCCCAAAATTAATCAAAAATCCAGCAAAAATTACCCTTATGATTATTATCTGAAGTCCCATTAACGTTCATTAAACTTCCTTCAAAATTTACGTAATTTATAACGTGTATTAAAAACGATCTTTGTTGACCCTCACATAAAATTTTCATGAAAGCAAATATTAAATTATTCAAATTAGAAATATACAATGAAATATTCAAAAATAAAATAACAAAACATTCAGATTGGCTAACCTGTTGTTTCAAGCTCGAATCAGTCCCTGTTCCAACTGCTCCCGTATACAGCTTATTGAGTAATATATAGTCCCAACGTCGAATTTAGATATGGCGTGCATTTCTCTTGGTATAGCTTCTTTTAATTAATTCATGAATTATTTCAGCGGCTTCGCTAAACTTCCTGGTCGAATCCAGTGATATATAATTGAGCTAAATATTTGTTAAATTTCCACATCGGATCCAGTAATTATTCAGAGTCCTTTTATTAATGTTAATATTAGAATTTAATTTAAAACAACCTGTAGTTACTTACGTTTTTAAAGAATTAAAACGACTAACCTCGTTCAATTTTTCACAATCACCATTGTACTATTTATTACTTAACAATAAATCCCTTCTAAATCTTTTCACGTAAATATTTCTTCTAAGTGATGTGGACTATGCCTTAATTCATGTTGAACTGATTTGTTTACAAATCCGGTCGTATTTAAAAGGATCGTCTATCTATTAACAAGCACATAGTTCAACGATTACGGCATGGTACGTGATTCCTACAAACAAGGTTTTGAGTATTTCTATGGAATTTTGCTGTATACACAAAATTGATACGCTACTTTCGGCACGTAATACTTCAAGTTAATGTATTCGTTCAATTGGATTTTCTCATTTCTCGTTCATGTAAATTTGTTGTTTGTACAATAAATTTGATGAACTTTGCATTTATCACCATGCGTGTTTATTTTGAATTTATCAGGTGTTGGATTTTTCTTTCCTGGTTAGGTATTCTTAATATAATTCATGTATTAAATTATATGCGTTTTCTATTACGCATTTTTAAACCTGCTTGTTCAAATGTGATTCTTAGCGTTATGATGATGCATTATTCATGCGTATTTTGTTTCTGCTTCCGTCAAAGTTGTCTTATGACTTGCCAAATCGTTTATTTAATCAAATCTTCTAAAGTGCTTTTTATTTCTTAAATTAATTGTGACTATAGTTTATATACAGGGCGTTGTCATTTACTTTCCAGCCTATTCGTCGTATTTCTTATTTTCTTCGTGGAAATGTCTAGTTTTCTGAGCGCTCATGTAGTTGTCATGAAGTGCACTATACTAGTGGTCCTATCTACCCCTAAATGACCTTCTTAACACAGCAATATATGTATATATATATATATACACTTTTGCCTAACAGCTCATGACTGGTGCAGGCATTGAGTGTGCTTGTTTTTGAACCAACAAAGAAAAATGGCAGAAGATTTTAAACAAGTGAGGCAAAGAAAGCAAGTTTAGTCTATCTATTTCGAGAGACTACTGCTTACTCGTTTAGTAAGGCTTAGGGGTTGGAATATGTTCTAATGCTAAACAATATCGTTGCTAACCTTCTACATGAAATACGTGGAGCACACAAAAAGAAAGTGAGTTGAAAATGAGGTGAATGAGTAGATTCCACCAAGCTCTAGAACTTCTTTAAGTAAAAACAGTGTGCCAAGTAGAAACTGCATCAAAGGAGGGCGAAGGACTTCAACCAAAACAGCAAGATGGCAAAAAATTGTACATACAAAAGAAAAAAGAACAATTAGGCCACAATCAGGAACTTCTGATATAAAACGTCTTGGTAGAAACGTAAAGAACAATTTAGAAATGGAATATTCTATTTGTTTTAGAATCTGAGCCAAATATGTTCGACTTTTCTTGAATAAAAGCGCTGGTATTTTTCTTAATCTTCTTTGGGTATTAAACCACTCATAGTTTTTAAAATTATCTTTATTAACGTTTCGATCCATAACCTAGAATCGTTTTCAAAATAATAAAAATTTCAAGTTTGACATTTATGACACAAATTGAAGGTGACTTTGATTTATTGATGTTTGAAATATTTGGTTTGAGTACACTAAGCAAAATTTTAAAGTTTAAATGAATAATTGCGTTCAATTTGTGTTATAGACCGACTTTTTAGGTCATACGCTTAACGTGAAATCAGCTGATTAATTTTATTGTAAAATTCAATAACTTGTTGGAGAACATTTTTTAACATGTTTCTATTTATACAATTTGAGGATGGTTATTAAAAGTGTGCAATTGCATTATTAAAGGCTTAAGTAGTCGTTTTTATATTTGTTTTGAAGGAAATCATTATGATTTAGGCTACCTCTTTGGTAGATTTTAACAATGTTAAATTCAAATAAAAATAAATATAAAACGACTACTTAAGCCTTTACTAATGCACGCACCTTTAATAACCATCCTAAGTATAAATAGAAACATGTTAAAAATGTCTCCAACGTTATTGATTTTACAATAAAATTAATCAGCTGATTTCACGTTAATTATTGGCTACCTAAAAAGTCGGTCCCAAACACAAATTGAAAGCAATTATTCATTTAAACTTTAAAATTGCAGTTACTCAAACCAAATATTTCAAACATCAATAAATCAAAGTCACTTCAATTTGTCATAAATGTCAAACTTGAATTTATTTTGAAAACGATCTAGGTTATGGATCGAAACGTTAATAAAGATAATTTTAAAAACTATGAGTGGTTTAATCCAAAGAAGATTAAGAAAAATACTAAACAAACCACAACAAACATACAGGGAGTATTTAAAAGCGCTGGGTTTGCGTATTTCTAACAAGAAACTCAACGAAAGACCCATTCTGCGTTTGGCCAAACTACCTATTATATTTAACTTCGACAAGGACGATCGCAGTAAAGATAAAAGTTTTATATCCTAGAAACGGAAACATATCATTTGTGATTAAAAAACGTTCTAATGCAAATCGTTACATTTTAAGTTTACTTTTAAACTAATTTTGATAGATGCATTTCTTTAATTTTTGTTGAGATGCAAATTTTTATATAGCAGTATTAGCGTCTAGCAAGGAAGAGTTAGAAGCTGCTCTTAATGAAATGGAAACGGTTCTAACAGAGAGATACAGTATGAAAATTAACAAAACTAAAACTAAAGTTCTAGTATGCAAAGGTGGGGAAAATAAATCAAAAACAAGAATACAAGTATGTAACACGAACTTACAAGAGGTTAAGGATTTCTGCTACCTAGGAAGCCAAATAACGCAAGATGGGAAAAGCACAAAGATATAAAACAAAGATTAGCACAAGGTCGTGCTACATTTAACAAGAAAAAGCAACTACTGTGCTCAAAGACCACAAACATAGAAACAAGGAAAAGACTGCTTAAAACATATGTGTGGAGCACAGCACTGTACGGCTGGGAAGCCTGGACAGTAGGAGAAGCGGACAAGAAAAAGGTAGAAGCCTTTGAAATGTGGTGCTACAGACGTATGATGAAGATATCATGGACAGACAAAGTTAAGAACGAAAAGGTACTAAAAATGGTAGGGGAAGAAAGAAATATGTGGAAAACGGTAAAAAAGAGGAGAGAGGATGATAGGCCACATACTACGGCATGAGAGAATAGTGCTGAATAATTCGAAGCAGAGATAGGAAAAAAGAGACGAAGAGGCAGACCTAGGTTAGACTACTGCACACAGATAGTAAAAGATGTAGGCTGTAGGGGTTTCAGGGAGATGTGTAAGCTGGCAGAATAGAAATCAATGGAGGTACGCATCCAACCAATCCCAAGATGGATAAACTAATGACGAAAAGATAACTGTGCTTAAACATGATGAGTATTATAAGTAACTACAAGAATTGGTTGGGCAATATTCTCGAATAATGTTAAGTGTGTGAAAGGATTTACTGGAAAACCATTACTTCGGCAAATGTCTAACTGTTGGGGATCTTGGTAGCCACAGGTTGCTTAACCTTCACTGAATCTCGGTGAAATAGGGCATAAAATTAGAAAACAATAGAAGGAACGAGCTGTATACACATGCTGTGTGAGAATTTCAGGAACTATGTAGGCTAGCTCAGAATATAAATAAGTGCAGGTACGTGTCCAACCAGTTTTGAGACGGAAAACTTAATGACGAAAAAATAAGCGCAGATAAATCTGATGATTAGTATAAACAACTAATTGTTGGTTGCGAAATATCTGCAACTAATGATGACTGTGCGAAAAGATATATTGGAAAATATATTAAATCGGTAAATGCTTAAGTGTTGGGGGAACTTGGCAGCCACAGGCTGCTTACCTACCTTCACAACCGTTCATTTACATTTCCAATGCTCCACCCGTAGGTACTACATTGGCCAGGAGGCGAGTTTTTTTTGTTGCCTGGAAATTTAGAATTTTGCCGAACCCTTGCCGTTCCAGGCAACACTCACACACGGGACCTCCATTTAACCTCTCATCCGAACGAGGGCGTAATTTTTTTGAAAAATGCTCACCTGCCATTTTTCAAGCAGTCGGCCGTGTCGGGATTTGAACCCGGGACCTTGGGATCCGTAGTCTTACGCTTACTACATTGGTCCACGGCGACGCCTTCACAACCACTGAAGGTCGGAGAAATAGGGTATATAATTGTAAAACAATAGAAGGTGACCGAACTGCATCTAACAAAAAAGAACAGCGCCTATGAGGAAAGACAACAAACATAGAACAAGAGGAAAATTGTTGAAAGCATAAGTGTGGAGCACAGCACAGTATGTCAATGAAATACGGGCAGTCTGAAACGCAGACAGAAAAACGGTAGCAGCCTTTTGAAATGTTGTGCTTCAGATGTATGAGGACGATAGCATGGACAGACAAAGATAATAACAAATAGGTTATAGAAATAGTAGGGAACAAGGATATCTGGGGAGAAAGAAATAGAAGGGCAGAATACGTTCTAAGGCATTTTTGGGGAATAGTGTGGGATATATTACAAGCAGAGATAGGAAAAAAGAGGTAGTGTAGACCTAGATCAAATAGTCATAGATGCAGACTGTGCAAATTTCAGGGAAATCTCTAGGTTAGTTCAGAATAGGAAACAATGATGGTACGCGTCTAACCAGTTCCAGGACTGAAGACCTAATGATGATGCAAATTTTTATAATAATACATAATTATGTTTGAAGTTATGCTCATTTAAGGAGTCTTATTGAAGATTTTCGAAAAACGTTTTAAAAAGACAATCTCTTTGTTTAATTTAAAATAGAATAAATAGAAGAATCCAAAATATTTGGAAAATCTGGATCCATTTTTTTTTTATATTTCTTGGTGCTAAAAAGGATAAAAATGCGATATACTGAAATATATGCCAAATGTTACATCTGTCCAAGTAACCCCGTTTCGATGTTTGCTTTATGGCATCGCAAACACAAAATTCCACTTTACGGTACTTCACTAGAAACGTTTTCTAGAACTCACCTATCATTACTTTAGAGAATTAGTAATTTTTGAAAAACTCAGGTATTTAAAAATAATGGGTGTTTTTCAACATTTTCCATTCACACGAGATTTTCAAATATTTACATTATATGCTCTAGAGCAGCTGAAACAACGATGTACCGTAGCAAGTTCATTTATTCGATTGTCAATTATTTTTGATAAATAATGTCAATTATTTTAACGGAAGGGCAATGAATTGCACATTCAGATCTCTAAAGCCGTTATCCGAAATGGATGCAATTATAAGTAAGCATTTCTCATTTTCATAAGCATCGCTGTTTGGAGTTAGCAGAGTCTAGCCGGGCGTGGCCGTGGCCCTGCTGCCGCCGTTACGTCTGATATTCCCGCCACGCTCGTTGTCATGGCGACGAAACCGACTACAACCGCGCTCGTACGTTATATCAGCGGCGTGAAAAATTTCCAAAGTATCGAAATGTCTTGTGTCTCATAAAACTTACGCTACTTTGTCTTTTGTCACTTTACAATTTAAAATTGCACTATTATACTAAGTGTATATGTATAAAATTATATTTACAACACACACGCTCGTACCCACACACACGCGCAATCGCACATCCACCTATCCACTCTCACACACACATATTGAAGTGATTATAAGGAGGTCGTTTAGCACAATATTCTGCACATGAAACAATCCAAAACCAGAGAAAATTAAAAATTTCTAATACTTAATGAAGAAACGCACTGTATAATATTCCCGTGGTACGACAGGCTTAGTATAATAGAATTTTTTAGTACGTAGAGACATCCGCAAAAGTACAAATCATTCCCTGATACTAAATTCTATTTAAAAAAAACGAGTTCTAATATGTAAATATTCGTCCTCCTCAAAAGTACTAATTACCATTTAAGAGACGTTCTAAATATGTACGTTCTTCACTGAAAATCAGTAATAAATACCACTTAATAACGCGTTGCGTACTTCTACTGGATTTTGCAAGAAGCATGTATTGTAACTTCAATAGTGCATTTATTTTCCTAGAGATTTCTTTCCCTTTTAATGAGAAACGTAAAATCCAATTTTGAAAGAAGGTACATTATTCTAAATTTTTCTAACTACAGTTTCATTCGGTAGCGATGATAAAAACCCATAAATCACAGGTGACATAATTATCTGTACAATAACATAGATGGATGAACACTCCAATTAGCGGGTTAAAGCGTTTTACTATCCATAAATTAGATGCAATGACATTTAAAGACCATAAATTAGATTAAGGCAGCGCAATGACAAGCAGCTACAGATAACTATTTTCATTGATTTTTTCAATTAATGAACAAATGGAGATTTTTACGACCTCATAAATTAGTTATTTAGATAAGATAAACATGCACAACGACCTAATAAACATGTAAAATGAACTGATTATATCAGCTTTATGATTCACATTAACGAGAAACCTACATGAACTTCCAGAAACTAATGACGTAAAAATCTTTTTATTATATAAAGCGGTGAAATAATTAAAATCAGGCAGTTACTAACTGTCAGACAGGCAGTTACTAATAGTCTGTTTATAAAGGCACTTGCTCATAACCTGTTTGTTGGTCAACTAAGAGTTGTAACATAAACTACGTGCAAGAACACGTTAGATGTTTAAAATATGTGTTAAAACGATGTGTTTCTAAAACTTGTGGAGTAAAGTTCGACGTACAAAAGTAAATTTTATTGAAATAAGAGCAACTCAAGTTAATCCAATAAATGTAAACATGAACAGAGGAATTGAAAATTGATTTGCGAATGCAAAATTATGATGGTACAATATGGAGATGAAATTTTAATCAACGATTTGAATCCTGCATAATTTATTAAAACGCAAGTATTTCTTTAAAAAGACATTTCGTGCTATAACTAAAGTAGATTGAACTTGCATAAGATTTTGGCGTATAGGTGTTATTTGTGAATGGATAATTTTCAGATATTTTTTAGGTCAAATTTCGAGTAATTTGATCATTAAGAAAGATTTTTCTCAAGGGTCACTAATCAGTTACACTTAGACGGGTTAATTGAAGAATTTACAAATTATCCATGCCCCTTTAGAAAAGAAAATTTTTGTGACTTACACAAGAAAAGTTTTGGCATTACAATTATAAACAAAGACTAGGTGAACCCTATACTAATGTTTAGTAATTATGAAATATTGTTGTTTTTAGAATTAATTTGTAAATTACATTTGTAGATTTTAATGCTTGTGCGCAAGTAATCTTTTGAATAATGAATGTTGATTTTGTGGATGTAGCTATTATTATTATTTTGTGGGTTAATGAATATTTCTGAAATTATAATTTTGATATTGGAGTTTCGTTGTTTCATTTGATATGAGCTAGCAATATAATACGGGCATCTTCAAGCGATAACTTACGCCAGATCATTTAAAAAAATTAAATAATTGAATGAGATAAGTAATAAGTAATTTCAGTTTCAAGAGCTCAAAATTAAAAAGATATATAAACGTACGTAGGTCAAGAGAAATCACGTTGTGTGTGTGTGTGTGTGTGTGCGTGCGTGCGAGAGTGTGTGCGTGCTTGTTTGTGTGTGTGTGTGTGTATGTAAGAAATTACTGAAATAGTAATGAACATTGCGAAAGCAAGTAGGCTATTAAAAAATAAACTCCTATATATTAAAAATGAGCAACATCAAAAAGGCTTCGTACTAACAGTACATAAGAATAGCAGGTGGAAGCCTACTCAGCATTGTAAACTAAACGAGAAAAACCATAATAAATAAATAATCTCAAGTAGAAGTGAATAATTTACATCCTAAAGAATTAGAAAAAGAAAAAACAAGAAAGGTATATATTACAAAACAGAAGATGAAATAAGAGTTGGCTAAATTCAATTCAAAGGCATAAATATAGCGACGGAAAAACAACACATAAAGTTAAACAAAAAAATATATACTGAGAACTAAAGGAGATCTAAACACGTTACGTGAAGTCAAGTTAGTTGAATGGATTTTAAAATCTACCATATTAAAGCCCATTCAAGAATACGTCTCCATTAATTACAAAGATTGTCTGAAAGTATCAATTAACAATTTAAATGAGTCGCGCCGAGTTCTAGTTCCTATAAATATAATGGGGTGGAAGTTTTAACGTGAGTATTATAAACTATGCATTACGTACACGCATCGGAAAAGGAGGGCAATATAGCGTATAACGGGGTTACTTTAGCGCCTCGGGTAACTTTGGCATATACGTCCATTATCTTTTTTGCACTTTTTCTTTTAGCTTTCATAATGGATTTTTTGTTAGCGGTCTAAATCGCTGAAAAATTCCACGCATTATCGAAAAAAGTTTTAAGAGTGAGCGTCCATAAATATTCCTCCTCGTTTGGAAGAAGCGGTGGCTGCAGTTAGAAATAGGATGTTAGACCCATAATGTCGGTGTTACTAAATTCTTCTGGAAATTCTTGTAAATAAGTTAGATGGCAGGCATACCCAGATAACAGTACTGACAAGAAAGGAATGGAATATACTAGCTCGCACTCATACAACAGTTGGCGACTGAAGATTTTCGTTAACGCAAGCGGTACGCGAGGTTTTCCACGAAAATGTAGAAAAACAAGAGTCGCAATGTAAAGGAATTTGCCAGAAATGTACTTGGACCTGATTTTGTTAACAATTCATTGTTTTAAACAGCTTGTTTGATAAAACGCGTGTGCGTGCGTGCGTGCGTAGCGTCTTGTTGTGCGTGGGGAAAAAGAAATAGAAGGGCAGAATACGTTCTAAGGCATTTTTGGGGAATAGTATGGGATATATTACAAGCAGAGATAGGAAAAAAGAGGTAGTGTAGACCTAGATCAAATAGTCATAGATGCAGACTGTGCAAATTTCAGGGAAATGTGTAGGTTAGTTCAGAATAGGAAACAATGATGGTACGCGTCTAACCAGTTCCAGGACTGAAGACCTAATGATGATGCAAATTTTTATAATAATACATAATTATGTTTGAAGTTATGCTCATTTAAGGAGTCTTATTGAAGATTTTCGAAAAACGTTTTAAAAAGACAATCTCTTTGTTTAATTTAAAATAGAATAAATAGAAGAATCCAAAATATTTGGAAAAAACTGGATCCATTTTTTTTTATATTTTTTTGTGCTAAAAAGGATAAAAATGCGATATACTGAAATATATGCCAAATGTTACATCTGTCCAAGTAACCCCGTTTCGATGTTTGCTTTATGGCATCGCAAACACAAAATTCCACTTTACGGTACTTCACTAGAAACGTTTTCTAGAACTCACCTATCATTACTTTAAAGAATTATTAATTTTTGAAAAACTCAGGTATTTAAAAATAATGGGTGTTTTTCAACATTTTCCAATATTTACATTAAATGCTCTAGAGCAGCTGAAACAACGTTGTACCGAAGCAAGTTCATTTATTCGATTGTCAATTACTTTTGATAAATAATGTCAATTATTTTAACGGAAGGGCAATGAATTGCACATTCTGGTCTCTAAAGCCGTTATCCGAAATGGATGCAATTATAAGTAAGCATTACTCATTTTTCATAAGCATCGCTGTTTGGAGTTAGCAGAGTCTAGCCGGGCGTGGCCGTGGCCCTGCTGCCGCCGTTACGTCTGATATTCCCGCCACGCTCGTTGTCATGGTGACGAAACCGACTACAACCGCGCTCGTACGTTATATCAGCGGCGTGAAAACCATGCTTCTACATCAACGAAAATTCGAAATCGACTCACCTGCGTAAGAGCGTACAACAGTTCAGAAATGTGCTGCAGTTCAATCTGAAAAACTGAAAGGAAATCTTTCATTATTTATTTAAATATTCCCGAGAAATCCAAAAGACGAAAAGGTCAAAGTGCAGTGGGTCATAAATCACGTAACAACGTCGTTTTCCTCATCCGTAATAAAATTTATAGATGGAAGTTCACAGTGGGGTAAAGTAAAGTCGTTCTTAGGACGATGACGCATCATTAGAGGGTTAGGTAGATGGTGGCGTCCTGACGCTGGCCTTGAATAGCGGGGGGACGCCAGAATTGTGGCTGTGCTGCGCGACCGGCCTTGGTCGCCACCCCGACGGCCTGTATCGATCCGCTGGTTACGCAAAAGGTCATAGGGTGCTTTTGCACTTAAAATTCTCCAAGGCATTATTCGCACACTCGTAGGATTGGTTTCCTTTTACGGTTAAAAAAATTGTGTCATAAAATTTTTAAATCCAACTATCTTAGAATTAATATCGCGAAATGAAAAATGTTACATTCAACGTGGAACTCTTTCTACAAACTGAAAGTGAAAGCTATCACAGCAGAAACTTCGATAATTCACTGAAAAATCGGGAGTGGTCTCCAATGACATTCTCATATACTTAAGAGATGATGAAAAAACATTTTTAATTAACCAGGAAAATAATTGAAGTTTTATTAAATACACGAACGTTTCAATTATATGTCTTCAACTATAATTTAATATACAGTTAATACGAATAAAAATTTGCTTGGTTGGTGGTCGCCTAGGGCACATAATTTTCACGTTCATGAAATGACTTAAAATTTGACGGTAGTCTCAGAACTTGATATAATACACATCATTTTCTAAGCAAGAGATTTGTAAAACAAAGTTTCAGGTCAACAACTAAATTCCTGTTTTCGTTAGTCTCAAACCTTTATACACACATAAACAAACTTTTTTGGCATTAATGAGATATCGTACTTGAACCATCATGATTGTCAGAAAAAATTCATGTTAACTATCAATTCCGATTACAGGAAATGATTAAAATTAAAGATATTCTCAAATTGATATAATACATCATATACAACAGTTGAATGGGGTCACTGCAATCGCAATATGTATAATGGTTGTTAGATAAACGTTGCATGTCAACTATTATTTCGGGCGACTCAAAATTTGAAGATAGTCTCAAATCCTGATTCAATCACTTATACACCATTTGGTTGACATTAATAAAATTGCACTTGAATTATAATGGCTTTAACAAAAGCACTGAATAGTCTCAAATCTTGATATAATAAACACATACAATCATACATATATGGTTGGCAGAAGTAAAATTGCATTTGAATCATCAAGGCTTTTAGAAAAATATTTCGTATCAACTACCAATTACGGTAACAGGAAGTTGCTCAAAACAATAAATAACCTTTTTTTCTAAAATTAAAGACAAAACCATTCCTTTAGATCAAAGGAACATCATATATCAAGTAAATTGTTCAAATTGTCCCAATATATACATTGGGCAAAGTTCACAAAACCTCAGACAACGGTTAACAGCACCAAAGTGACATACTCACTAACCAAATTCAACTGCCCTATCAACACACGTAAATACCACCAACCACAAAATTGATTTTAACAATCCGAAAATTTTACATATAGAAAATAATAAATTAAAACGTGAATTTCTTGAAATGTGCTACCATCTATCAAAATTCTAATACACTTAATACAAAACCCCAACATTGGAAACTTGAGTTCTAAATATACCTACTTCTAAATTTAAAAAAAAAATGTATTTGAAAATAGAAAATTAAGACATAAATAATTAAGTTATAATATTATTTTGCTTACAACCATATTCACAAAAGAAAAATTATAAAGATAACTACACAAATTGATAAAAATATTATAAAATGTAATATATCTACAAAAAAATGTCATTACAATTAATGCGTTTAATTTATACATATAAAGATACCTTTCCCAAACAAAAAATTCTCATATAAACAACTGTTTACAAAAATTAAATATAAAGACAGTTTACATCATAATCAAAAACATTTTTACTCCTTTTGATATATAATTAGTATTATTTTTATTTTTAAATTTAATGATACCATACCCTTATACACTGTACATTATTATTAATCGTCCAATTGTATCTTATCTCACTTTAGTAAGTATCAGTTATACATAATTTTTAGCTATTAAGTCAACCCTGTTCACATAATTAATTCATTTCTATTTACTTTTAGTACTCTTGAAAATGGAAAAATAAATTAATATATAAATATATATATATATATATATATATATATATATATATATATTGCTGTGTTAATAGGGTCATTTAGGGGTAGTTAGGACCAAAAGTATAGCGCACTCCATATAAAATACATGAGGGCTCAGAAAACGAGACAGTTTTCTGAAGAAAACAAGAAATACGATGATTATACTGGAAAGTAAATGACAACGCCCTATACATAAACCATAATCATAATTAATTCAGTTATTGAAAAATATTTTGAAGATTTATTTGAATAAACAAATGCGCAAGTCGTTAAACAACATAATTGCAAGCTGAGACGCGACACGCATGGATAACGCATCATTATTTCGTCAAGGATCCTAATTAAAACAAGCAGGTTTAAAAATGCGTAAGATAGCAAACGCATATAATTTAATACATACATTGTATTAAGTCTACGTGGCTGGAAAATTAAAATCGACACCTGATTTATTGGAAACAAGCAAGGCATGGTGATTAAAATCAAAGTTCACCAAATTTATTTGAACAAACAATGGTTTACTTATCTAGAAGTATGGAAATCGAAGCGAATCAATGCTATTAACTCAAAATGGTATGTGACAAAAGCAACGCGTTATGTTAATATACAATAATAATACCATGGAATATCCGAAAACCTAGTATGAAAGTTTAATACACAACAACGAACTTTGCGCCTGTCAACAGATAAACGGTGCATTTAAATATAACCGGATTTGTTAACAAATCAATTCGCCATGAAGTAAGGCATAATTCACGTCTCTTAAAACACAGATATTTACATAAAGTGATAAATTGTGCAGTGAAATAATACCATTGTAATTATGCAAAATTTGAAGGGTTTGTCGTTTTATCCTTTAAAAAGGCGTAAGTAATTAAAAGTTGTTTTAATTTACATTCTAATATTAACTTTAATAAAAAAGACTATAAATGACTACTGGGGAACAAATCTAAATGACTACTGGGGAACAAATCTAAACTATTACTGGTAACAAATTTAAATAGATACTGGAGGCGATTATAAATGATTAATGGAACAAATGAGGAAATGCAACAAGCATTTACTTCAACAATGAATTGTCAGGGAGTTTAATGGAAGACGCTAGCGTGATTAAGGCTATGCAACGAGGGATGCAGACAATATCAAAAAAAGTTGGACCAGGGATTGATTAGAGCCGAAAACAACAGGTTATCCATCTGAATGTTTAATTATGTTATTTGTAAATATTTCGTTGGACATTGCTAAACTAAATGATTTAAAAATTAACATTGCATTGAATATTTTTAATTTAAATACTTTAAAAATTGCTTTCATGATAATTTATGTGAGGGGTCGGCAAGGTTTTTTTTTTGAGTATACGTTGGAAATTACGTAAATATTTAGAAGTTGAATGAACGTTCATCAAGCTTCAGTTAACAATTAATAATAATAGTGATTTTGCTGGCATTTTGATCATCTTTGGGAATGATAATTATTAAATTTTGCATTCAATTATTAGAAGAAAATTCTAGTTAAAGAATTCTTTAAACTTTTCATACGTTGTAAATATTTTGGAGAACATTATAATAATTTGTGCTAAATGGTATTTTGGTTTAAAGATGAAAACAGAAAGGAGAGGTAGAAGGTAGATTTAAATTCTTTGTTTGTCGTATTGTCGCAAGCTCCATGCGTAATTTAAAAACTGAGCTAGCCGACGCAATTAAAATTATACATTAAAAATTAAAAATTGACAGATTAAAATTTTTTACCTTTTTAATTCACAAAAAGGTCGCATAGGGGTATTGCTACAGTATCACAACAAAGTTATATAGCGCCCAACGTGGCGCTGAACTCAAATATCTCATCCCAAAGATATTTGGAGACCTGAACTAAAACAGTCTCATCAAAAAGCGATAATTGTCGAGAAAACGTAGGACTGAACTAAAAACAAAATAGCGCATCAATGTGAGTTTAAATCAAAATAAATTACGTAAAAATTAAAGGCAAAGAAATCGAGGGTTTTATTTTAAATTTAAAAATAATTGTAGAGTAGTAATAAAAATGGAAGCTGCAGGAAGAATGTTGGAGAGGAATCATAGTGAAGAACACTGTTCCACCCAAGAATCGAGAATAATAGAAATGTTAATGGCACTAAGTGACAAGATGGAGAAGCAAGAACATGCCATAATAAATATCACAGAAAAGAATGAACAGGTCATGATAAATATGACGGAGAGGAATGAATAAATCATGAAAAATATGCTAGATTTTGGGAAAAATTTGGATAAATTGGGGGAAGATTTAAGTTTCAGAATAGAGAAATTAAGTGATGATCTTAGGGAGACAAATCAGCGAATGGAAGAAATGCGTTTCCAAACACAAAATAAACTGATAAATCTTATGGAAGATATTGACTGCGTAAGAGATGAAATTATTAAGGTACGATCCATACAAGAGGATAATGAAAGAGAAACAAATGGAAAAATTATGAACTAAGGGGAAAAAGTACAGATTATTAAAAGAAGTTATGGAACGGAAATTAGCAGAATGAATAAAGAAATTGAAAATATAAAAACTAATGTAATGAATTTTGGCAGGAATAGGATGACATATAATCAAGAACCCTTAAGATTGAATCACCCAAATATAACATTGGATCAGTATACGAAATTTTCAGGAGATAAGAAACTTAATCCAAAATTATTCTTAAAGGACATCAAAACACTAACGCAGGGCAAAACGGATGATCAGTATGAATTAAATTTAGTAAAAGCTATGATAAAAGGCAATGTAGAAACATGGTTTGATTTGATCAAGGATGAATCAACAACGTTTCAAGATTTTGAGAATAAATTTTAGAGACAATTCTGGAGGGATACTCAACAAAATAAGGTGAGAGACGATTTGATTATGGGGAGATACAATAAAAATTTAGGTATGACCAGGGAACAATACGCATTTAAGAAATTCAGTATAGCAAAACAGTTGGATCCTCCGTTGAAAGAGAAACAATTATTAAATATCTGGCAGCACATTTTGAAGTAGAAGTGAGACAGTGCATCGCTCTACAGAACATCATGGATCGGGACATATTCTTAGAATACTTGCAGCGACACGATGAGATGGGAATGAATTGCAAAGAAGAAGGTCGAACGATTACTCAACAGAGAAAACCAGAGGGAATGCCGAGGAATATACCAATCAACAGGATACAATATGAGAGCACAAATCATAACTACAGAGAAAATTTTAGAAACAACTTCAATGGTAACATGAGAAATACTTAGAATATCAGAAATCGACCATGGCAAGCATCAAATAGGAAAGATCCAATTAGGAATGACAACCGAAGCCAAATTAACCATGGACATGAGGAAGGATTAACGAAATCAAGAAGGATTAATGGTACCTATGCTGAGGTCACGAATCGACCAGGCCCATCTAATACAAATGCAAATTTTTAATAGAAGACAAACCAAATAAGCCCTTCGAAGTAAACAAATATGAACATCAGTGGGAATTCATAAAATTGGAAATGGAAAATGATTTTAGTAGAAATTTATTGCCTATAATTAATTTAAAAGTAGAGGACAAAGTAATTAGGATACTCATAGATACCGGAGCTGGGTATCACTCTTCTCAGAAGATTTTATTAAAAGAAGAAAATTAATGAAGAAAATAATGCCGATGAAGAAGTGTAATTTAATAGCACCAAACAATAGAAAGTTTCCATGCGTAAGTAATATAGTGATTCTGAAGTGTGAGATAGGAGAAGAGAAATTTGAAAATAAATACGTGATTGTACCTGGATTAAAAATGGATGCTATATGGGAGATGAATATTATATATAAGGTGGGGATAAAAATAAATGCGGATAGCAAGGAGGTATTATGCAAAGGGAAATGCATCAAGTGGGATGAAGAATTGAAAATAAATGGTGAAAGTGTGAAGATAAATAAATTTGAAGGAAATTAGATGACGAAGAAAGAGAAAGAGAAGTGAATGTGTGAAGATAAATAAAGTTGAAGGGAAATTAGATGATGAAGCAAATGAAGAAAATAAAGGTATTGAGTGTCCAGGTGATAGGAAAAATAAAGTTAGGGCATTATTGAAGGGAAGATTGAGAATTATAGGTAAAGAAAAATTATCATAGGTACATAGGGTCAGAATTGATATCGATAGGAAAAATTTGAGAAAGGGTGAATTTCAGGGGTCTTATTGGAAATATTAGACGACAAAATGCATAGGATGGGTTAATGAAAATGGAATAGATAAGTAAATAAAAACTTATTAGAGATATTAGAAAACAATAAAGCATAGAATAGGTTAATAATAATTAGGATAAGTTTAGGAAAAGTAGGAGTAGTATAGGTTGATGTAAATAAGAATAGGTATAGGTAAATAAAAAAAAGTATAGATAAATAAATAGAAGTGGTATACGTTGTATAAATTTCTAAAAAATAGGAAAAGTATATGTAAATGAAAAGAGTATAGATAAATGGGGATAGAGAAATAGGAGTGGTTTATTAAAAATATGAAGAGGTGATGATACGTTTGTAACATTCGAGCCTTCTATTAAATATGTCTGCTCTACCATACAGGCGGCAGAGCCTCGATAGATTACGAGGGGTTCCTGTTTGATGGTTAAGCCCAGGGTAAAAGGATGTTGAATGGCTTTGAGCAAAAAAAGGAACCCTCTAAAGAGTTCTTCCAGCCAGCTAAGTTTCTTTAACTTAGGGCAGAGCTATGAGCTAGGGTCGTAGGATGGTATACGAAAAAAAACAAAAGGAATTTTATTGGACGCCACCGTATTTTAATGAGTGTTTTATAAGAAATTATTCGAAGATCAGATACGGAAATCTTCCAAAGGGAAAAAAAATTTACGACAAGCAACATATACAAAAATACTTACTGTGGTCTCTGCAACCAGGAATAGGAACGACGCTCTCGTGTTATCTGAAAATTTAATCACACCTAAACATTTTCCAATTAGGGCTTCATGAGAGCCTAGTCACTTTATCACAAAAATAATTATATGTAAATCACTAATCAAAATTATACCTTCAAGAAAAACGTTTAACTTAACACCAATAATACCTTCCTTCAGTACTAAAGCTTCTAAATTATAAACAGTTTGCTTCTGTAGGACAAGCACTGTTGACTTCAAAGAAAGAAAATTTTGAGACAACTTAAAATTTTTCTATTAATTTTGTTTTTAAAAAAATATTAATATATACATTGTTTATACAACTTATTTATACGGAGACTTTCGAAACAGTTCCGTTTTCACTATTTAATATTAATATCTAAGCATTCTTGGAATATTGTTTTATTAAATGCATAAATTATCTTAGTTTTCTGTAAGAAATATGTTACTTTTACTTTACGTTACAATGACTTCATGTTACTTGAATAGGATCCTTTCCAGTTCACAAAAAAATTTACATATTCAAAAGTAATTTCTCAGGTTATGGTTACACATTCTTAATAACAATTTTTAATAAAATCAAAGGTCAAAGAAAAGTACTTACTGTCGACAATGAATTATACATCAGGTGTATTATCACCATGTGTTATACATTATAATTCGGCAAACAATTCTTATGATATCACATGTTCGATAAAGCAAACCCTTTAATACAACTTTGTAACTTCAAACATAATATTATACAAAGATCTTAAAAACGTTAAGGTCAATTATGCCTTATTCAACTACTAAATTTTTAAATTAAATTTTTAAATGAAACAAATTAATTGAACTATGAACTTTAGCAAAATTTTGAGAATTAATTTTAAACAAACTTAGGTATAACTTCTTCGAAAATTTATCTGAGCATTTTAATTGAAAGTTTCTTGAAAAAAATATAAGAATAAAAATGGAAGATGACTCACCGCTAACCAACTGCTATATCTGCGTCCTTACTCTTATAGTTGAGCGTAGCTGACACAGGGGTCCGGATTTAACCTTCATATTAACCAATAACATGTGCGGGTTTCTACATTCCTGCCTAGTAACAATTGAAACTGCTTCTAACTTTAGTGTATGCTTTATCATTAACGATTGGATATTTTACAATACTTAAATTTCCTTAACTTCTTTACTTGTAACTTGACTTTAATATTTTAAAATTCGGAATTATAATTATCTCCATATTTAATGATAGGTAGTTTAATCCTTAAAACGCTAAACAACAAAAGAATAAAAACTTGAAGAGCTTGAAGAACTCCAAGAACTTGCGCTGAAATGAAACGAAAGAATAAAAATTTGGCGTAAGCTTGTGCAATACTTTCTTACCGTAAAAGATATCCACAACCATTTTAGGTCGATGCTATTACCAAAACTAACTTATGGAACATGTTGACTCCACCTAAATAATTGCTCGGGCGGCATGTTTGATTAAAAACGTGCAAGCCCCCAAAAATACGTCTCTACGGACTACATATGATATTAAAAATGGCTTATCCCACGAGGCAACCTCAATTATACTAGTATGTGCGGGGAAGGAGGATATTGAAACAAGATACAAACAACTAGAAGTCACTTGAAGTGTACTTTTGCTATTCTAATGTAGAGGGCGTACTATGTATGAATTTTATAATAAAAGGTTTCAATAGAAATTTAACATTTATTGATTAGGTGTATCGAACAAAACTTGTGTATTTGAATGACAGAAAATCGAAATTGACACGTTTATGAAAAATGGGAAAAGTATATGTAAATGGAAAAAGTATATATAAATAGGGATAGATATATAGGAGTGGTTCATTAGAAATATGAAGAGATGATGATACGTAGTATAAATTTAGGAAAAATGGGAAAAGTATAGATCAATAGAGAGTGAAATATTAGTAGATTATAATTAGGTAGTGTAAATTTAGGAAAAGTATAAACAAATAGGGAGTGAAATTATAGTAGATTATAATATGTAGTGAAAATTTAGGAGAAATGAGAAAAGTATAGATAGATAGGAATTAGGAAGATAGAATGTTTAGTATAGATTCACAGAGCCTTGTGTAAATAGTAGTTATTTAGAAAATATCATAAATGAATAGGTGTATAGTTATAAAATAGGTTAGATTAAAATAGGAATAGTGGTGTAAAAATAATTTAGGAGTTTGTGTAAATAGTAGAACATAAAAACAAAATAATTTTGGACCAATGTGAATTTTGTCTTCACGTTGGGCGTCAAAAATAACATTTTCAAAAAGTTTTTGTTTTAATTTGGGGGAAAAATGCTGTGTTAATAGAGTCATTTAGGGGTAGTTAGGACCAATAATATAGCGCACTCCATATAAAATACATGAGGGCTCAAAAAACGAGAACGTTTTCTAAAGAAAACAAGAAATACGATGATTATACTGGAAAATAAATGACAACGCCCTGTATATGAACCATAATCATAATTAATTCAGTTAGTGAAAAATATTTTGAAGATTTATTTGAATAAACAAATTCGCAAGTCGTTAAACAACTTAATTGCAAGCTGAAACGCGACACGCATGAATAACGCATCATTATTACATCAAGGATCATAATTAAAACAAGCAGCTTTAAAAATGCTTAAGATAGCAAACGCATATAATTTAATACATACATTGTATTAAGTCTACGTGACTGGAAAATTAAAATCGACACCTGATTTATTGGAAACAAGCAAGGCATGGTGATTAAAATCAAAGTTCGCCAAATTTATTTGAACAAACAATGGTTTACTTATCTAGAAGTATGACAATCCAAGCGAATCAATGCTATTAACTCGAAATGGTACGAGATAAAAGTAACGCGTTGATGTTAATATACAATAATAATACCATGGGATATCCGAAAACCTGGTATGAAAGTTTAATACCCAACAACGAACTTTGCGCTTGTCAACAGACAGACGGTGCATTTAAATATAACCGGATTTGTAAACAAACCAATTCGCCATGAAGTAAGGTATAGATCACGTCTCTTAAAACACAGATATTTACATAATGTGATGAATTATGAAGTGAAATAATACCATTGTAATTATGGAAAATTGAAAGGTTTGTCGTTTTATCTTTTAAAAAGGCGTAAGTAGTTAAAAGTTGTTTTAATTTACATTCTAATATTAACCTTAATAAAAAGGACTCTAAATGACTACTGGGGAACAAATCTAAACGATTACTGGTAACAATTTTAAATAAATACTGGAGGCGATATAAATGAATAATGGAACAAATGAGGAAATGCAACAAGCATTTACTTCAACGATGAATTGTCAGGAGTTTAGTGGAGGACGCTAGTGTGATTAAGGCTATGCAACGAGGGATGCAGACAATATCAAAAACAGTTGGACCAGGGATTGATTAGAGCTGAAAACAACAGGTTAGCCAATCTGAATGTTTTATTATTTTATTTGTGAATATTTCGTTGTACATTGCTAAACTAAATGATTTAAAAATTAACATTGCATTGAATATTTTTAATTTAAATACCTTAAAAATTGCTTTCATGATAATTTATGTTAGGGGTCGGGAAGGTTTGTTTTCTTGAGTATACGTTGGAAATTATGTAAATATTTAGAGGTTGAATGAACGTTCATCAAGCTTCAGTTAACAATTAATAATAATAGTGATTTTGCTGGCTTTTTGATCATCTTTGGGAATGATAATTATTAAATTTTGTATTCAATTATTAGAAGAAAATTCTAGTTAGAGGATTCTTTAAACTTTTGTAAATATTTTTCAGAACATTATAATAATTTGTGCTTAATGGTGTTTTGGTTTAAAGATGAAAACAGGAAGCAGAGGTAGATTTAAATTCTTTGTTTGTCGTATTGTCGCAAGCTCCATGCGTAATTTAAAAACTGAGCTAGCCGACGCAATTAAAATTATACATTAAAAATTAAAAATTGACAGATTAAATTTTTTTACCTTTTTAATGCACAAAAAGGGCGCCTAGGGGTACTGCTACAGTATCACAACAATATATATATATATATATATATATATATATATATATATATATATATCACGTTTAGCACAAAACTTGAGTTGTAGATACGTCATATATTACGATTATAATTTTATGAGTATCTAATTAAATGTTTGGAAATAAAAATCGAAATGGCAATGTTGCATTTTGATATAAAACTCTCCATATGTAAGTGGATGGTTATTTGACATCAGAATTTCATTTTGAATCAGACGAATATGTGGTCTTCTTTCCTGGTTCCAACTATTATAGGTCCCGTTTGTGTTGTCACGCATGTCGAAGATCGTATATATCATACTTAGTACCTTCAGGTGGAGCATTAAAAAGGAATGCATTTTTAATCGTCTCCTTGATAGATTTTCGATTCGGCTCAAACTATCCAAATAATTATTCAGATTTAATATTACATTTCAAAGTTGAATTCCAATTTTTAAACGAAATTTCAAAAGAACGATTATCATCATTCATAACAGAATACATTATCTGTTTTGTTATAAGCTGCGCCCTTTCAAAAGATTCTAATGTCAACTGCACAAAGGCATCATCCGTCAGCAGCGGGTGGCAACAGGAAAATATGGAAACAATGGTGTGATAAGATAATAAGACGAATAAACGTGCATACGATGTTATTACAGCAATACAATGTGAAACATGTGACATGATATTTCTGAAACTATGCCACAGATGTTGTTATATTCATCCAGCTCATGTTTAAAGTGAAATGTAAGAAAAACAATTCGCATGTCAAGAATGCATTTTTAATTTGCCCATCTCATAAACCTGTGTATCATTTATCGGTCTTCAAATTATGAAGCTCGTAAGCGATGAGTAAGAGCTAATAGACAATTGATTATTATGAAATCTCTGTGAACCTGCACAGTATAGAAATGAAATGAAGCATTCCTGAAGTCAAGAATGCATTCGCAAGTAGCCAAGGTCATATAAGACAACTGGTTCATAGCCGTTACTAAGGCAACTACTACTCATCGTACGACATTCTTAAAGGTTGGAAGATGAGCGTTTTCAATCCAGGTAGCGTGTGTATGTGTGCAAATGTAGATGAAGACAAACAAATGTTAATACCAAAAGCTTTGAAATGCAAATTGAGAAACTTAATCTAAACCTATACACATTGGTTGGACATGTTCGATCCTAAAGGGTCGAATAATTGATTTGGAAAGTGACTGACATGCTACAATGTAGTGTAGGTAGTTTGGTAGGTGGATATCCGCATACGCTTCATAAAATATTTAAGGTTGCTTTTACTACCAATATCACAAATTCATACGAATTTATAACCTTTTCATAATGAAAAATATATTTTTCACGAATTAAACCTCTAAAAGGTATTGGTTGTTCTATGGAAAATACCTTTAACTATCTATAAAAACGATTTTAAAAAAGTTCATTAAATCTACGTAGACGTGACGAATGTTTGATAGGTTAGGTGTATGCTGATTATTAGCGATGTGAACTCATCCACATTTAACAAGATAAGAAATAAACTAATTTATAGTGCTTCAAGAGTACTCCCAGATCATAGTTAAGGTTATTATGGTTTCCGAAATAAATAAGATCAGGGACGCTAACAGTCGACTTCAGTTTATAACAAATGAAAATAGCTATACTGCATTGTTAGTACTCTTTAGTACTCTACAAACTATAGTTAGTACTCTTGGTTTCCAAAATAAATAAGG
Source organism: Platerodrilus igneus (assembly GCA_036346225.1). Taxonomy (NCBI): domain Eukaryota; kingdom Metazoa; phylum Arthropoda; class Insecta; order Coleoptera; family Lycidae; genus Platerodrilus; species Platerodrilus igneus. Next base: position 5,333,766 of record JARFIW010000559.1, read on the forward strand.
AAAATCGCGAAAAATAGTTTCTAACTTGAAGGTTTATAATCAACAAACATGCGAAAAGATGGTGTTTCACTAGTCCTCCTCATTGGTGAACCAAAGATCACATTAGTACTCACATGTTTTCTGAAATGATCCTGGTGGAGACCAAATTAACCGTCATCCTTCAGTTTTTAACAAACAAAAATATGCAAAGAAAGTGTTTTGTTAGTATTGTAGCGCCGATTGGTCTGCCTCTGACCAGAATAATTATATTAGTACGTAAACGAAGCATATGTACACAAAAGATAATTGGTGGGCAACCTGCGGCATCTTCAGATAGAATTGATTGCCAGGTACCAGGATTCTGCATTTAACACTTATTCAGATTACAATAGAAAATCTAGGGAATGCTATTAGCATAATTTCTAGTGTATTCTCAAGTACAATTGAAATGTATCTGAAACTGAGTCCAAAGAAGTGTCACCTATTAGGCAAAAAGGTGAAATAAATACCTAGAGCACGTAATTTCACGCAACGAAGTCAGGCCAGACCCGGAAAAGATTAAGGCGGAACACACTATAGAAGATTCGTTTCCATGTTTGCGAATATAGCCAAGCACCTGACCAAGCTGACTGAAGAAGAGTGTGATTATATTTGGGAAGAAGATTGGCAGGATGCGTTCCAACAAATAAGGCATTTATTGACAACAGCTCCAATCTTAAGCTATCTTTGATCGGAGGCAAATTCATCTTGGATACAGATGCAATCAAAGTCGCTATCAGAGGTGTACTATCCCAGATGCAAGACGGTCAAGAGAGAGTCATTGATTACTTTAGCAAAATGCTCCTGAATCCCAAAGGGAATTATTGACTTACAAAGCGGAAACTGTTGGCTGTGATGAAAACCGTAGAACACTTTTATAAGTACTTCTAAGGAGAAAATTTCATCTGAAAACCGACCACTCCACCCTGAAGTGACTATTACAGTCTAGAAACCACGAAGGGCAAGTCGCCAGATGGGTAGAAAGGTTGCAGGAGTACGACTTCAACATGAAACACCGTGCTGGTATAAGTCATCGTAATGCCGATGCTCTTTCAAGTCGTCCTTGCCCCAAAGATCGTAACCATTGCCCACGTTACAAAAAAAAGTGTGATCTACTTGGTTAGACTACCGTTGTCAATGACGATTGGTAGCCTCTACAGATGCGCACGGAACAGGAGAATGACAATTACGTAGGTATAATTCTGGGTTGGAAAGCTAGAGGAGAACGTCCGTTCCGGCAAGATATTATCTCGCTGAGTAGTTCCACGAAGTCGTACTGGGCAAAATGGGATTTCCAGAAAGTAGAGAATAAGATCTTGGTGCGATTCTTGGAGAATGGAGATGGATACGTGAGTACGCTTCAGGTGGTGGTTCCTAAAAGTAGAGTGTCGGAGGTTTTAGGACATCTGCATGGTGGAAACAAGAGAGGACACTTCAGCGTTAAAAAGACTCTGGAGAAAGTCCGAGCAAGATTTTACTGGGTGAGCAGCACGGACGATGTAAAAAAGTGGCGCCGCAAGTGTCAGCTGTGTGCGCCATTGGGAAACCGGCGTTATTCTAAAATTTGCCGGTTGTTGAGAATGAGAAAGAGCCGAACAACACCACTGCATCCGCAATCGGATGGTATAGTGGAGCACATGGACCGAACCTTTAATAAGCACCTTTCCAAGGTGATCTCCCGACATCAGAGAGAGAGAGAGAGAGAGACTGGCATCGATACTTGCTATGCTGGGTAGCGATACACGTGTATCGTGTGATTTTGAGTTTGGGTGTAAGTCCAGGAATGACATCGTGGGCGAGAGCTACGTCGGGAAGCTCAAGTGCAAGATACACGACATCCATGGTAACGTTAGGAAAAATATCCATATTGCAAACGATCGGATGAAGGCCAGATACGACACCTAGGCGCAGGAGTCTGATTTTTAACAGGGTGACCGCGTCTGGCTATACTACTCCTGAGGTGTAGACTGTCGTCAAGACATTGGGTGGGTTCGTACGAAGTTGTAAAAAGGATCAACGACGTGGTAAAACGGCAAGTAGTGAGACGAACAAACAGTTATGCTCGTGAGGATGAACGAGGTTTTGATCGAGCTGTGATTGGTTCATGTCTGTACAACGCACAGGCAAAACGAGGGTCGCTGAAGAGACTCAAGGTGAGCTATTCGATATGCCATCGGAATACTCCCTGGCACATTTCGTAGAGGCGGACTTCGATATGTCGCGAGGACTCGCTCGGGTGTTTAAAAATAAATTTGGTGATCTAGATCACCTTCGCTGACAACCAGAGATTGAAAAGACCATACGGCTAAAAGGCCTACATCTAGGCACCTACTATTTCATGACTAACAACCTTCTGGTAAATCAAATTACCAGGATCTGTGGAAGATGTTAGTGGACCTCAAGGCCAAATGATCGAATTTGACGAAAGGAAGGTGGTCATACCCAAGATAGGTTGTGGGTTCGATGGATTGGACTGGAGGGTGGTATGAAATATGCTAAAGGCACTGTTTCAGAAAACCGCGGTCCAGATTTTGGGGTGTGGTTACAATCCAAATTGTTCGGCGCCTCCTATGAAGTGCTGCTTGCTACTTCTATCAACATGGAAACTGCAGAAATGGTATCGACTGTCCTTTCCTCAACAGGGATTTCCAACGTCCGGGTTCTAAAGTATTCTGGGCCATAACAACATCAAAGGCGAGCACTGTAGCGCCGATTAGTCTGCCTCTGACCAAAATAATTATATTATAACATAAACAAAGCATCTTTACACAAGATAATTGGTGGGCACCATGTGGCGTGACATCTTCACACAGAGTTGATTGATAGGTACAAGAGTTTTGCACTTAAGAGTTATTTAGATTACAATAGGAAATCTCGAGAATGTTATTGCATAATTTCTAGAGTGTTCTCGAATTAACTAGTACAATTGAAATGTATATAAACTGCCGTCATAAATATTGGAAGTTAGTTCTGATTGAAACTTTGATTACAATATGTTCTAGTTCAAAGCTTTGAAAAATGTTTTATAAATTACTGTCGATATAAATCATTTTTTGTAAAGTCCTGTAGTGTTTATATAAATTAATCATAAGTAGTGCTCTGATATTACGTTAATTAAGAAATAAAGAACATTGCATCGTAGCTTTAAGAAGACAATACGTGTACTATTAGTGATTAGTTGAAAATAAAGTGTTGGGAGGACTTTTAGAAATTTCATCGTAGCTATGAGCCAATGAAGAGCCTTGTATACTCAGTTTAAAAATAAAGAACGATGGTTTATGCAATAGTTTTAGTTACTGTATTCTTTACCGGTTCCAAAATCAACATAAAGGAAAGAGAGACTTAACGAACGACTTTCATTTTTATCCAACGATAGTACTCGATAGTACCTCTATATGGTGGCTAAAACCTGAAATTAAACCCTAAAATTTTATATAGGTAAAACAAGCATTTAATATCAAGAATAGTGCGTAATTTATTTATACTAATCTTACCATGAAACAAATACTGAAAAACATTTCCCAAATATAACACTATTCACAAACTCAGAATAGATTTATAAAACCAAATTGCAATTTTTTCCATGGTCATAAAAAACAGAAATAGCATACACAAAAATAACATCAAGGACAAATATTCTATTGTCAATCCCATTTTAAAACATATCATTTAGTTTTTGATCAATTGTCAGAATGAGGCACATAGATAAATTGAATATTGTTACCTTTTCAAGCATATGTTTTAGTTAGTTAATTTAACTGATTATGCAAGTTTCAGATAGGTGCCCAGAATATTGACTTTTAGGTCAGACGCGCTTTCGAGTAAGAGCGTAATACTTTTCTTGGATATAAGTGATTGATAGTAAGTCGGCACCGTGAACTTGTTAGCTTCGCGTGCGACTATTAATCCTAAATTCTTGATTTCGAATCCCAACACCGACCGTTTGATAAATGTTAAACGAGTATTTTTCGCTAAAATGCACCCTCGTTTGGATGAAAAATCTTAAATGTAGGTCCCGTGTGCGGGTTGCTATACACATGAGAGATTCCTACTTTACTTGGCATGGCGTAGGCCAAGCAAAATTCTAAATTTCCAGGTAAATAAAATTCGCAGCCTGGCCAGTACCTGCTGGCCAACAATTCAAAATTGTAATACGTGACCAAGTTTCAAGAGTTTTGGACAGCAGCACTACCTTACATGTGATTTTCCAATGCTCCACCCGAAGGTACTACATTGGCCAGGAAGCGAGTCTTTTTACCTGGAAAATTTGGAATTTTGCCGAACCCTTGCTGTTTCAAGCAAGGTAGGAATCTTTAACGTGCGTGACAACACTCACACACGAGACTTCCATTTTACCTCTCATCCGAACGAGGGTGTATTTTTGTGAAAAATGCTCGCGTAACATTTTTCAAGCGGACCGTGTCGGGATTCGAACCCGAGACCTTGGGCGTAGTAGTCACACACGTACCACTACGCCACGGAGGCGCCCACAATAGCACTACCTTACATGTGATTTTCCAATGCTCCACCCGAAGGCAATACATTGGCCAGGGAGCGAGTTTTTTTTACCTGGAAAATTTGGAATTTTGCCGGACCCTTGCTGTTCCAAGCAAGATAGGGATCTTTAACGTGCGTGACAACACACACACACAGGACCTCCATTTTACCTCTCATCCGAACGAGGGTGTATTTTTGTGAAAAATGCTCGCCTAACATTTTTCAAGCGGACCGTGTAGGGATTCGAACCCGGGACCTTGAGCGTAGTAGTCACACACATACCCCTACGCCACAGAGCCGCCACAATAGCACTATCGTGCATTTATATTTCTAATTCTCCACCAGAAGGTACTACATTGGCCAGGAGGCGAGTGTTGCCTGGAAATTTAGAATTTTGACGAACCCTTGCCGTTCCAGGCAAGATAGGAACGTGCGTGAGAACACACACGAGACCTCCATTTAACCTCTCATCCGAACGAGGGCGTAATTTTTATGAAAAATGCTAACCTGCCATTTTTCAAGCAGTCGGCCGTGTCGGGATTCAAACCCGGGACCTTGGATCCGGAGTCTTACGCTTACTACATTGATCTACGGCGACGTCTCACAATAGCACTACCGTTCATTTACATTTCCAATGCTCCACCCGAAGGCAATACATTGGCCAGGGAGCGAGTTGTTTTTACCTGGAAAATTTGGAATTTTGCCGGACCCTTGCTGTTCCAAGCAAGATAGGGATCTTTAACGTGCGTGACAACACACACACACGGGACCTCCATTTAACCTCTCATCCGAACGAGGGCGTAATATTTGTGAAAAATGCTCACCTGCCATTTTTCAAGCAGTCGGCCGTGTCGGGATTTGAACCTGGGACCTTGGGATCCGTAGTCTTACGCTTACTACATTGATCCACGGCGACTCCACAATAGCACTACCGCATGTTCAATTGCTGATTTGAGTTTCCTTATGTTAAACAGATTCGATCATCGGCGTAGGCAATGAGTGTGACGGTACGTATACGGAGTATGAATAAGTGATTAATGGTCAGGTTCAAAAAGGGCGAAAGGACGAAGCCCCATAAGACATCCGTATGCCAGAGTTTTGGTGTATAATGCGAAATTTGTGGAAACAATGTCCTTGAAATGTATTGCGCTGGAGAATATACTAACGAATTTTTAACAACGGTCGAAATTAAATCAGGGCTAAATACATTTTACGTGATCAGCGCGTATCTTCCGCCGGTTGATTCCCGGCGGGAAAATCCTCAAACCGAGGACTTAGTAAAACCAGTTTGAAAACATTTTGCGCAAAATCGGTAGGAATAAAAATTTAATCATCGGGGAGATTTTAATGCTAAATCGCCACTATGGGGTACGCCCTATCGAAGACGATAGAGGCTCGCAGGTTGCTGATCTTTTACGGGATGGGACCTTAGTGTGATAAACACTAATGATTCACCTACGTTTGAGACGCATAGAGGCAGCAGTTTTATAGATATTACTGCAGTCTCGCACGAAATGTTAGAAACGATTTGTAATTGGAAACTAAGGTCGGACGAGGAAACGCTCTCTGACCATAAATTAATAACATGGGACGTTGAAACCAAAACAAGCGCAAACGAGCAGCTAACTATATTTCCGCGGTTCTGTAATAAAAAGCAAATTGGGAGCGGTTTAAAGAAAAATTTGGCGAAAGTATCCCTGCGCTCGAAAATGAGCTATTTAACTGCCGAGAGGCAGACGAAGTAGAAACACTCGCGAAAAATTGAACGACGCGGTGGTAGACGCGTCGTCGTATTCCATGCCGCAAAAGAAAACATTTAAAGACAGCGTACCCTGGTGGACCCGGGAACTAACCACCAAGCGGGCAGAAACGCGTAACCTAAGGCGCCGCTATCAACGCGCCTCGGGAGATATAAGAGAACAACGGAGAATAGAATATAATCAAAGTTACCGCGAATATAAAATATTAATAGAAGAAACGCGAACGAATAAATTTAAAGAATTCTGCACGCAAAACTCAGAGAAAGAACCCTGGGGAACCGCATACCGCGTAATTAGAGGAAAACAACAAAAATCGCGCTCAGTAATATAAAGAAAACAAATGGCGAATACACGGAAGGTTTTAAAACCACAGCGGAATATTTACTAGAGAAATTTTTCCCATCGGATAATCCCGAGGGGATGAAGGGTCGCACGATTTAATACGTCGGGAAGCTGCAAAGGCGCAAGGAACAGGTGCCGATAAGGCAATCCTAGTTCACGAGGTCGTCAGGGCTCTTAGGAGGATGAACCTAAGAAGGCACCGGGGCATGATGGAATCACTTCAGACGCAGCTCTGCAGGCGTGCCTGTTAGCCCCGTGTGTCTTTGTTGGGTTGTTTAATCTTTGTTTAGAAAGGGCGTTTTTCCGCGTTGCTGGAAAATCCAGAATGTGAAATTTATACCCAAACCTAAAAGGCGGATGCGTCAGATCCGGGCAGCTATCGTCCAATTAGCTTGCTACCGGTGCTGGGGAAAGTTTTAGATCGCGTTATGACTACGCGTGTTGAGCACCTAGTGCGAGACTGCGGCGGTTTTAAAAACCGACAGTTTGGTGTCGTGGAGGGAAAGTCGACTATCGACGCGTTAGAGTTCGTTGTCGGGGAAATTAAGCAGGCAAGAGATGCCAAAGAGTACTGTGTCGTTGTTGCTTTGGACATTTCAGGAGCATTTGATGCTGCCTGGTGGCCATTAATCGTTTGCGAGTTAGATCGTAGGGGTTGTCCGAGAAACTTGATGTCTTTGGTCAAGAGCTATTTCTCGGGGCGATTAGCGCAGGTTGAAATTCCGGGTGAAGTTCTGTCGCGTGAGGTGGAAGGGGGACGCCCGCAAGGGTCATGTTCTGGTCCCACATTTTGGAAGTTGTTGTATGAGAGCATCTTTAGGGTCAAGTTGCCCGCAGGATGCTCAATCGTTGGGTTTGCAGATGACACACTTTTAATTGTAAGATCGAGATTGTTAATGGATATGCGCACAAAACCGAACGAGGCGCTTAACAAATTACACGAATGGTCGCAGGCGGTAAAATTAAAATTTAACACGGCGAAGTCAGAGGCGCTTTATTTTGGCACGAAACCAGGACAGAGACCTCCTAGGTTAGAGCTAGGAGGAGAAAATCCCGTTTAAAGATTGTATTACCTACCTCGGCGTCAAGATCGACAATAAATTAAATTGGAAAGCGCACGTACAATACGTAAAAAGTAAGGGCGGCGAAATATCAAATAAAATGATGGCGGCGGCTAAAATAAAGTGGGGTTTCAGGGGCGAATCGCTGAGGACGGTTTATGCCGGAGCAATTGAGCCGGCAATACTGTACGCAGCTTCTGTATGGGCAGAAAGGTTGTAAAGTCCGGGAGATGCGTCAATTGACGAGCGTACAACGCATAACCGCGGTAAAAGCGGCGAGGGCGTACAGGACCACCTCCACGGAGGCTGTCCTGGTGATCAGTAGGACTCTCCCTATCGAATATGTCGTTAGGGAGATTAGAGATAGATGATTAATAAATATAGGAAAAGGGCGCGAAATTATCGAAGATCTTAATCTTGGTAATAGGGAAATTGCAAGAAAGATTGTTGTATCTGAGTTAGGGCACCCGGCTGATATTAGAGGGATCGAGTTTGTCGAAGGTGATGAGGACGCGATGGGTATCAGAATTTATACGGACGGTTCACGTATGGACGATGGGCAAGCAGGCGCGGCGTTTGTCGTGTATAAGCAGGAAAGGGAGGTGTTTCGGTTTCAAACCAAACTCGCGAACTGGTGCACTATCTTCCAGTGCGAATTGGTAGCCATACGAGAGGCTATCGATTACGTAATAAACCATACGGGCAGAGACGAGTATTATATAATCAGTGATAGTAAATCGGCGCTAACGGCTTTAACAAACATGAACACCTCGACAGATCTCCAAGCGGACGTCTGGAGGATAGCGCGTACGGCGCTAGAGTTTCGACGTTTAAAGTTCTGTTGGGTCAGGTCGCACAATGGTAACGTAGGAAACGATAGGGCTGACGAATTAGCTAAAGAGGCCGCGACGGGCGACTTTCGAATATCACATTCGTCGATACCGAGGTCTTTAATCAAAAGAAAGCTGCGCGAAAAATCAATTCGACAATGGGAAGAGAGGTGGAACAACGCTGCCACGGGCAGGTTGACCCACAAATTCATACCGAGCATAGAAGCCAGAGGTAAGATCGAGGTTAAGCTCGATCACAAAATGGTGCAGTTGATAACAGGGCACGGCGCCCTGAAGGCGTATTTACAAAGGTTCGGTCTAACCAACAACGACTGCTGCGAATGCGGTGAGGGCGCGGAAAGCGCAGAGCACGTGCTCTTCGACTGCCCGCTTGAGGCGGGAAATCGAGGGTTGGCTGATAGCAAACTAGCTATCCTAGGTCTGGCATGGCCAAAGAGCCTAGAGGAAGTCGGGAAAGTGGTAAACCAGAAGGCGTTCTGGACAGCCTTAAAAGAATTCGCGGGAAGGGTCGCGAGATTAGACAATCAATGACGACCGCGTGTAAAAATTCGGTGGGGTTGGTGGGAGGATTGAAAAATTTTAGATTGACTTGGCGTGAGTAAGGATACGAGCATAACCAAAACCTGATATTAAATATATTAAAAAAAAAAGATAATTATACCAAAATGTCCAATATGCACGAGAAACCCCACTCCATTAATACAATCACTGCCTATCTTCATAATTATGTGCGGAAAATCGGGAATAAATAATACCAAATAAACAATAACAAATAAATCATAAACCCTCATTAAATTAAATCAATAAAGTAAACAAGGTTAATAAAACAGAGCGCAACCGCGCATCCCCAGGACTTGAAAGTGAAGTGATAGTGATAGTGATTGTGATCCCCCCAAGAACATTTAGTGCATACCCACCAGGACTTTAGCAGTGCACCCCGTCCCACCTTTAGAAGTAAGTTACAGACGACCAGATCTTCGGATGCTGGAGAATTTTATTATCGAGGTAAGACTTAAATTGTGGCGGCTGTACTCGCACAAGCATTGATTTACATTAATTAGTAGTTTTGAAATAATTTAAGAAGCACGTTTGGTGTGTAAAGGCGCTAGCCGACATAATGCTTGTGCGAGTGCACCTGATAAATAGGGTGATGCTTTCGCTATTTTGTGCACTGCTATATGCTTAACGCTTATTAAACATTTATTTATATATTTACATAATTATATTTATTTATATTTTATATTTACACTTTATATTTATTTATATATAGCATGTATTATGTGGCTTATTTGTTTTGTTTGACGTTCTGTCGCCATTTTGGTTGCAGTATATATTTGGGAAGGACGAGCAGAATTGCGAAGATTGTAATCATAATGTAAATCAGTTAGGGAACGATAGGAAAGCTAGGGATGGATTTAAATTAGTTAGCTAGATTTGGATAGTTTTAAGACGACCCTTCAGGTCGCACTGGTAAGCAGAACCGGCGTCTGCTATCCGGTATTACGGATCCCTCCCTCTCATTTTGCTTGTTGATAGGGTACACTCGAAAGTCAGCGCTAGGGATACCATTATTTACAACCCTGTTTTTAGTTTTTGTTTTGTTTTTGTTCCAGTTTTTGTCAGATTTTTAGGTTTGTTAGATTGTTAGAGTTTGTTAGGTTTGTTAGATTTTTAGGTTTGTTAGATTTTTATTTAGTTTTTATTTAGGGTGAAATCAACTATGAAGTAAGAATAAATTAGGAGCACGACTATTTTTCGCGTTTAAACCCAATGTAGTACCTCCGGGTGGAGCATTGGGGACGTGGCCGCAAGTATAGCGGCCCTAATTCAAATTATAATGGAGAATATACTGGCATTCAGTTAACGGACGCACTGCTACCTGCCTATAGTCGAACGAACAGTGCTATTTTGAGAGCTTGGTTCAAGAAAGCCACGGGGCCTGCTGCACAAAGTAGACAATGCACACGTTCCGACTTTCCAATAAGTAAAGAAACAGTATTTAACTATTCATATTTACGTCCACCACTTACACTATACCTCTTATGTCTCTTACAATGTCAAGCTATCAGGATTTTTTTCATCGCTAACTTTGCCAAGGTCATTCCCTTGGCAATTGTTTCGTTAGATAGTGGGTTGAGAAAAGGAAATTTTACTAACCTATTCTTGCTCGTCACTAATTAGAAAAAGCATTTGGATAATCATAACGTTAACGTCGATTATCTCGTCGAATTCACGGAAAAAATGTTTGAGTTACAACTGTTATTTATTTGTTAAAAAATCAACTTATTCTTCCGTTATCGATTTGATACATAGCTCAAAATCCCATCGACAGCCACATCAGACATTAAACCGGATACTTAAACGTTTACAAATATTTTTGGCTGGATAAGTAGCCTGAATGCTCCAAAAAAAAAGACATTAGTCTGACTTGGGTGTACGTTAGTTGCCGGGAAATGGCCAACACGCACCAGGTAAATTGAATAGAAAAATATGATCCTTTTATTACTGACGTTTGTAGTATCCGCCAATAGAGCTTAGATATCCCACGTTTAATTTTCTAATACTCCACCCAAAGGTAATATGTTGGTCAGGAATCGAGTTCTTTATTTGAAAATTTAGAATTTTGTCGAATCCTTGCTGTCCCAAGCACAGTAGCGATCTATAACGCGCGTAACAACACACACACGGGACCTACATTCAACCTCTAATCCGAAGGCGGGCGTATTTTTGTAGAAAATGCTCGCTTAACATTTTTCAAGTGGACCGTGTCGGGTATCGAAGCCGGGACTTTGGGCTTAGTAGTCACACACGAACCAACCACGAAGCCCAACCTGTTTAGCTATCTTCAGGAAAATACAGTGCATTTAAGATGGATAACGTAACGCCGAAAAGGAGACAATGGCGTTTCAGATGGCGTCGAAATCACATGACGTCAAAAAGGACAACGGCGCTGTCAAAAATACAAACGGATTTGTAGATATCACGACTATTAAAATCAGATAACAGAAATGTTGGAGAGCTAAGTGTTTGAAGCTTTTTAAGGTGATATTTTCGCCTAACCTTGAGCGGTTGACAGCAGCTTTGTAGTGTATGAATTAATGATAAACTTCAATAGATGTACAGTGCTTTATCAGTGACATTGTTAATATCGTTTTCCTATTGGTAATTCAAATATGAGGCAGGGTTTTGATCTATCCTCGGTTCAGGCGCACGTGGCAATAGTTCTGACGATTTCTCCAAAACCCGATAAGGAGCGTGCATTTAGCTGACTATATTGTCTGTGTGTTTGAGCTAGATGATAATTGTCGTCGTGGCACACTATAATGTCAATTATGGAAACCACTATATGGTTGTGCATTACGATATTGGGTTTAAAATTCATGCCCCAAAGTCATTATAACGCGAGCTCTCTTGAAACCAATAGTTGCTATTTTCTGTTATTTCTTCAAAGGCGAGATCGCAAATCTAATCGTGCCGGCCAATTCTCCCTTTTATATGAGTATACTGTCCGAAAATGTTGCCCAGTGTTTCCAACAAGGAGCCACATCTACAGCAGCTGAAATTCGCACGTAGAAATACTGTGAATATTGCTACATACGTTAAAGGATCTGACCTTGTTTGAGTTTGCAAGGGTTCGGCTAAATTCAAAAATTTCATGCACAAAAGAACTCATTTTCCCTGGGCAATGTAGTACGTCTTAATGTGGAGCATCGAATAACTAAAATATACGGTACTGCGTTACTCATCGTAACTCCATATCCACACGAGTTGATTTTCATATTTAAAGCTGTAATTTGCCGGCATAGCTTAAAAAGCGCGAGGTTCATATGGGAATGCGGTAGCAATTTTCTGGACGGTGAACTCCACGACTGACGTTCCCTGCGAGTCTTAGGCTTCTAACTTTAATCAACTGATTTCCTTTAACCTGCCTCTTTCAAAGCACGATTTGTTTTTCTGTAGGAGGTTATTCCAGTCTTGTAGCAGCGGTCATACTTTTAAATCTCATCTCTAGTTTAGTGGCCGCTGCCAGTGAGTTCATCACTGGATCTTTACTTCAAAAATTTCGTCCCAGGCTGGAGTGTACTCGACACTATTATAGTTTACAACTTTGGAAATCCTAATCCGTGCCCTTCACGCTGTAATATCGCAATCTATTCGTGGTTTTGCATCAAGTGATAAATTTCGCGTGCAACTACCTGTAGTTACTGGTGAAGCGTTCTTATATATGTTACAGGTGGGACTGCTAATATCCACTGATAGGTAAAGAGATCAGTCATTTAGAAGTGAAATTCGAGTGCAGATTACCTAGAACTGGAACAAGACCAGCCTTCTTATTATGTTACACTTGGGCATATGTTATACTACGAAATTGTTATACTCGCGGTATGATTCCCGCCATATTTTTAACTCATACCGAACACGTTTTAAAAGTGATGCAACCGCTGTTTAAGTCGATTTGCCAGCACAATTTAAATCAAAACAAACTACTTACATGACGGCATCTGGAAATTCGTCTCAGGGTCCCACGATGTTTAGCAGGATGGGTTCAGCTCACGTGATGTTGAACCAAATTTCCATCCGCCCTTCTTTTACTGCACGCGTAGGGGAATGAAAGGATTAGGTACAGGTGCTATAAAAGGTAAAAGGTACAAGGAACCTACATCCCTAAAAAAAAAAGGCACACGACACAGATAGTTGTTGTTTCGTCGAGTGCTCGTAACTTAATGGCGTCTTATAACACCACGCGCGCACTCCGCATTCCTTTTGCGCAGACGCAACTGTCAGGGACGACGGAAATTGACGTATTTATTTAAAAATATATGCGGGAATTTATTTACAAATTAAATCTAACGTAATGCATGCCAGTTGGCATGTAACAATTATCCACATTAATACTTGATTAAAGAGATGTTTTATGTTGAGTAGGTTCCCGGACTCGTGAATGGGATTCCGTCCCCCGGGGTAACAGGTAAGAAGTGTTAGGTCTGATAATCGGGAAGTATGCGGATTTTTGCGCCGACAGTGATACCCTGAGTTGATAAAATGCCTGTGATGCCAGGTCTGCGACTAATATTAAGCCGTTACGCAGACTCGGTAAGAAATTTGTGTCCTTTCCACTAATGGGATAACCGGGTTCCTTTTCCAGTCGAGTACTAAAGGCTTTATTACTGTATTATCGATCTTACAAAATTACATTTTAATCATAAAGTGCAGCTAGGCCAGTAATGGTTTGTTGATACAAAACCTTTTTAGTGGGGCAGTGAACGCGCTGTCTACGTTTTGCGCCCATGATGCCTTAATATAGGCGACTTAAATAGAGCTAATAGTAAGCGGGATATAGTTTTCAAATATCCTCACCCTATTTAGGAGTGAGCAACGCTCTATTCATTTTCCAAGCAAATAGTTGTCTTCTTACCAAGATGAAGAAGTTGAATAGAAGACATGATTTATTGCCAGTCTAATCCTGCTTACGCGTGTTACTCTAATTTTGTCAGATTTGACGGTCATAGCCTGTTTTGTGCAGGCTAATCGCTATACAATTTTCGCATTGTTATGTCAGCACTTCAGCAACTGATTTTAGTTCAAGATTCCTGCGCGTCTTGGATATCTCTACCTCCGTAATGAATTGTACAGATCTCTAACCGTGCCTGTGAAGCATTCTGTGCTGCAGCCCCGCACAAGACACACCACATTACCCTAATCATTTTAGCAATTTTATAAATCTCGGTTCGTAATATATACACTGTCTCTGCACTATCACTTGGGGAGTTCAACCCAAATAGTAAGCTCTGTTCATTAATATAAAATTATACCAATCTAATTATTTATTTTATCATTTGCCACAAACCATAATGAAAACGATATTTACAGGTACAAAGTTGTTTCGGTATTCCTTAAATACATTTCAAGCACGCAAATGAAAAATAAATTAAATGGTAAGTGTTAAGATGAACAAACGATACCATAAAAGAAGCCTCAATACCTATTTTGATTTAATTTTTAAATTATGTATGTGTGTATACGTATTTGCATGAATTGTAGTAACCGTAGGTAGTGTAACTGTAGGCATGAATGAAATACCGGAAGTAGCTTTCACAATTTAAAAGTTCATTTTTATATGCACAGGTAGATTGCGGTTGATATATTATCGTTACAACTTGTTGGCTTTTAAAGACGCATAAGGTGCATTTACCTATTAATGAGCCATTTAGTAACATTGTGGTAGGTCATTAAAATTAGTAGGTCGTGATTATACCAGATTTGAGGAAGTTGAACATGATTTGTACATTTGACGACCAGTATTAGATATTGGCAATAAAGGCAATCGACGTCGTTAATTCTTACATTATAGTTGGTAATAAATGTTAGTTAACAACTCATTTTATAGGAACAACGCAACCACTTCTTCATATTCTGATATGCTACTTTACGAGGGTCAAATAAAGTAATTGATTAAAAGCATGTACTTGTTTTATTATTAGAGATAAGAGCATATTTAAAATATACTTAGTCTGTAGAGGTCTCGTCAGTTCTGGAATAGTTCCAAAATAATGAATCATTTCAGACTAAAATTCCAACAATTACCAATTTCTATCATTTTAAATAATTAACACCTGCACAATCAGCAATAATGCGTCGCTCACAACTTTCTACACTTCCGATTGTAATTCTGATTTGTTATACTCGAATTCGAAGCAATTAAATCGGTCTTAGCAATCTTTTAATCGTTATCACTAATTTTAAAAATTTTTTATCCTATATCGCAAGCAAGACACTCAACAAAAGTGTATTGTGTTGACGACTTTCTATGCTTTCAATGGTAGTTCTGAATTGTTCTGCTTGAGTTCTATGCAGTCAAACAGTTTTGGCAACTGTGTGGTACTATACTTGTTCTAAATAAATTTCATCCGTTACCATATGGTCGATAGTCCGGTGAGTGAGTCACGATAACGATTTTAGCACTCCCAATGGTGGATGCTGGCTTTTTAAATTGGTCCTATGCAATTGAATCATCTTGAGAAGCTGTTCAGCAGCACACCTATTCTTTAAAAAAATCTTGATCTTTTACTGTCAACACACTTGTCTGTACTTTCAATGGTAGTTCCGTATTGTTCTGCTCGAGTTCTATGCAGTTCAATTAGGTTAGCAAGTGTGACGTAGTATAACTATTTTCAAAAAAGTAACTTTTACCGCCTTTTTTCGCATATCATCATCCTTAGGTATTCAGTCCTCGAACTAGTTAGACGCGCACCCTCATTGTTTCCTGTCCTGAGCCAACCTACACATTTCCCTGAAATTTTCCCAGTCTGCATCTTTCCCAATCTGCATGCAATAGTCTGATCTAGGTCTACCTTTACTTCTTTTCCTATCTCTGCTTGTAATATATCCCCGCACTATTCCCAAAAATGCTTTAGAACGTATCCTGCCCTTCAATGTCTCCTATTTTTATTTGTTTTCCATAGATAGCTTTATTCCCATACTATTTCTACAAACTCATACATCTGAAACACAACATTCCAAAAGGTTTCTACCGTTTTTCTGTACTGTGCTGTGCTCCACACATATGCTTTCAACAATATTCTCCTTGGTTCTATGTTTGTTGTCTTCGAACATAGCGCTGCTCTTTCTTGTTAGATGCAGTTTGGCTCCCCGTCTATTGTTTACAAATATATACCCAATTTACCTGATATTCACTGGTATGCGATTGGGGGCAGGGCAGGCGGCTCCGTGGCGTAGTTGGTATGTATGCGACTACTACGCCCTCGTTCGGATGAGAGGTAAAATGGAGGTCCCGTGTGTGAGTGTTGTCACGCATCTTAATTAAAGATCCCTACCGTGCTTGGAACAGCAAGGGTTCGGCAAAATTCCAAATTTTCCAAGTAAAAAAAAACTCGCTTCCTGTCCAATGTGGTACCTTCGGGTGGAGCATTAGAAAATCAAATGTAAGGTATGCGAAGGGGAGGCGGCTCCGTGGTGTAGTTGGTATGCATGTGACTACTATGCCCAAGGTCCCGACACGGACCGCTTGAAAAATGTTAGGCGAGCATTTTCACAAAAATACGCCCTCATTCGGATGTGAGATAAAATGGAGCGCCCGTGTGTGGGTGTTGTCACGCATGTTAAAGATCCCTACCTTGCGTGCAACAGCAAGGGTTCGGCAAAATTCAAAAATTTCCAGGTAAAAAACTCCCTTCCTGACCAATGTAATACCTTCGGTGGAGCATTGGACAAATCAAATTCGGATACCAAGATCCCCCAACATTTGCCGACTTAATATTTTTCCAATATATTCTTTCGCACAATCAACATTAGTTGAAAATATTTCAAAACCAATACCTGTAGTTGTTTATAATAATCATCAGAATTAAGTGCAATTATTTTTTTCGTCATTAGGTTTTCCGTTTGGACGCGTACCTTTACTTATTTCTATTCTGAGCTAGCCTGAAATCTCCACAGTCTAGAAACAGCTCGGTTCCCATTCTGTTGCTTCCTAATTATATGCCCTATTTCACCGAGATTCAGTGGTATGTAAAGAGAGTTAAGCAGCCTGTAGCTACCAAGAATCCCCCAACACTTAGACATTTGCCGAATTAATTTTTCAGTAAATCCCTTTGCACATTTACATTAGTTGAGAATATTGTAAAACCAATACCTGTAGTTGCTTATAATAATCAACATGTTTAAGTACAGGTATTTTTTTGTCATTAGGTTTTTCTTTTCGTATATAAGCAATTCTAATTTTTCGGTGTCTGATGATAGGTACTTGAACTCATTCTAGATAAAGCAAAAGGATTCTTTCGACAAATATAGTAAATATAGTATATTAATTATATAGCAAGGGGCCGAAGCAAGTCATTTTTATACCCCAAGTATAGTGTTTGTTCTACGAGAGCTTTAGTCCAAAGACACAACCACTACTCAAGAGATTAGATCACTTCAGTGCAGTCGTATTTTATCAAACGTAAGATGGGAATCAAAGGTTTTGAGGATAAAGGTTAATAGTTTTGATACCAAGGTGGCGGCTAAAAGTTCGAGTCTGCGCAAAGAAAGGGTACGAAGAGTGTTACGTGCAAATCGAATTTGCACTTAAACATTGTTTTAGTCTAGTTTTCTTGATGTGCGGAAGTTCCCGCCATAATTTTAAATACGCAAGACGCGCGAACATTTTTAAATGAAATGGGCGGGGCTTCCGGTACGTCACAATAGTGCAATTGGCAAGTGTGAATTATCCCCATAGGGGTAAGGCAATGCTACAAAAGAGTAAGGGAGTTCCGCGGTTCTCGCGCGGAAACGTGGCTTTTTTACGCCGAACTTTGAAGTGAACAGTCGTGCGGGGTGTCGTGTTATCTTATTATGTAGATTTCCTTATCTTGATTATCTTTCCTTAATTACCTATTCCCGTCTTCCACTGCATATAGGAACGGAGATGACCCTGGAGCATCCCATGACCCCGAGATAATTTGGATGTCCAACTCTACCAGCAGCAGCGATGCCGAGGCTACCGCAGCGTGATTTCCTGCCGGTTAGCGGATCCTTCACGTGAGTAGACTCTCTAATTTTTATTGTTTTAATTTTATGTAACTTCGCTTAATTATGGCGCAATATAAATTATCAGTGACGTCATGGTGTATCTTATGAACTTTGGTAATTGTATTACCGGCTTTTAAGAGCCATCTATCGGCATTTCAATGTACCAGAATCTAAGTGTTACATTTTGTTAACTGCATTACCGACCAGATAAAACGTTAAATCTAGTGTAACAGATGGCGCCTTCAACCTGTTCAGGCTATGAACTTCAGGGTTTCTTCTTTGTTTTAGGTTATGTTAATTTCAGTTACAACCATGCAATATTTTAACAGATGTTATTGAAACAGTTTTTTCACTTAAGGAAACGTATTTTTATTCATGTAAGTATTTACCTTACCTTATGTCTTTAAATACAGTATTATAGAATTACCTATTAAAATATCTTTAGTTGCTTTCCTTAACTTTGAAAGGCCGTTTTTTGAAACTTAAATACATTGTTCTTTATGTTACATTCTAAAATTGCATTATGGTTTATCCTTTACATGAAAATTTTGTGTTTAAAAACACTTGAGTGAAATAAATTGCTAGTATACCTTTTAAGAAGTGTTTGACTATACGTTGTTGCCTTATAGGTTAAATAACATATCCTCTGCGTCCATTTTCCATTTTGGAAGGCTTCTTTGTCATTATCTATAAAATATGTATTTAGCTGAACATTGATTTCGTTTCCATATACCTTAAATGTGTTTCTTTGGTGTTATCGGTGACGTTCTAACAAGTTCTTACCTCTAAATATCGTATCGTATTACCTTAAAGTAACTGTAACGTGTTTTTACCTTCTAATCTGCGTCAAAATCGCATATTTTTATATCGTGTCTTGAATATTGTATTCATAATGAACGTATCACATCTAAAATCCCTCGAATTAATCTACGAGCTGGAATGTAGAAGTATCATAGCTGCGAGCAATCAGAATGATAGGCGATCTCAACTTAGGGCTGTTTTGTCACAGGAAACCAAAGGCGTTGCTATCTTAAAGAACCCTGTTGGCGATTGGCCACTCAACGTAACAGAAATTAAATTATCTTTAGATGATATATCGGGTATAATAAACAAAACAGATCCTGCGGCTACTAATATCGAATTAGGGAGATTGACTTCAAGAATAACCCACGTCAAACACCGTATCGAATCATTATCTTTATATAACGATGACCAAGCGACTCAAGCTAAACAAAGTTTGTTGTCCGAGGTGTTATTGCTTGAAGGAATTCTTTTAGAAAGACTTAATCCTAACGCAGACGTAGATATATCGTTACCTTTTTCAAATCTTGCGCTTGCCGAACCTAAACCATTAGGAAAACCTATACCTGTATACAAATGGGGTCTCACCTTTGAAGGGTTTGATTCGAAGGTTTCTTTATCATCCTTTCTTGACCGGATTAACGATTTTAAAATTTCCCGCGGGTGTACCGACCAAGACCTATTTATCTCAGCTGGTGATTTGTTCGCAGGCTCAGCATTAATATGGTATAGAAACATACGACACCAAATTTCTACCTGGAATGAGTTAGTTGCCTGTTTAAAACGAGATTTCCTACCTTATGGCTACATTAACGATCTTTGGAACGAAATCCGTAACCGAACTCAAGGTCCCGACGAAAATGTTGTTTCTTTTATTACCTCATTAGAAGCTTTATATAGCAGACTCGACAAAAAACCTTCCGAATCCGAAATTATCGATCAATTACTTAGAAATTTAAACCCCCATTTCTCAGAACGTTTGGCATTACAGCCCATATCTTCGCTAGCTCATTTTAAAGACCTATGTCGCTCTCTTCAAGAAGTGAGGTCAAGGATTGACAAATATCGACCACCACCCGAGAAATTATCTGGTCTCCTAGAACCTGATCTAGCTTGCCAAGTTCGAGCTTCCCGTAAACTATCTACCCTTAACGTTCCTCCTACCGTCACTAACAACGCACTTACCTGTTGGAACTGCAAACGAAGTGGACATAGCTATACTGTCTGCACTTACCCTAGAAATATTTTTTGTTATGGTTGTGGTCGCTCAAATATCTACAAATCTAACTGCACCAACTGTAATCCTAACGTATCGGGAAACTCCCGGCGAGATATTTTAAATCAGGGTGTGAATATCTCAAGAAACCAAAATCGCCCTCAACACCAATCATCCAACGGACACAGACGCCAGTAAATTTAAATTATAAAACCACTTCTAACGTTGTACCGTCATTAAATTTATCTAATAATAATACCGCTACTATTAATGTACAAAATACCTTACCTTCATTAGAGGAACTATGCTATACTACTCCAGCCGAGTGGTCTAAGTGGTTACAAACCGTCAATTCCTTTTATCATAAAAAGACTGCTACCGTTTCACAACTTGTTAAAAAACCCTTCGATAACCGTCGACACTTATCTATCTCAATTGGTTCCTTAAATGTAATTGCTTTACTGGATACAGGTTCTTCATGTTCTCTTATAAATAACGAAGGTTTACATCAATTATCTCAACAAAATATCAAAATTCAAATTATTCCCGAAAAACTTCCATAAATTTAGCTGACGATAATCAAATACATGTAACCGGTTCCCTTAAGTTAAAAATTCGTGTAGAGTCTCTTGAACGTGATGTTTTATTTTGATTGTCCCTGCATTAGCGTATCCTTTTCTACTGGGCGTTGATTTCTGTAAACTTTTAATCTGTCACTTTACTTTCAGGATTTTTCATGGCAAACCTCTATTAAAACGAACTCCTGTGCATCTACAGGAATATCTAACAAAATCTCTCTTACTGACTCCCAAGATGTAACTCTTAACGCTACAATCGATAAATTTCGCAAACTTAATACCTCTGAACTTGGTTGTGTTACAACGGCAACACACGTTATCTCTACAGGTGATGCCCTTCCCTTTAAGCAACGTCAATATCCCTTATCGCCTGCCTTACAAAAGCATTTACATGCGGAAATAGACAAAATGTTAGTATCTGGTGTTATCTCTCCTTCAAATTCACCGTGGACCTCTCCCGTATTGCTAGTTCGGAAAAAGAATGACGAATGGCGTGTTTGTTTTGATGGCAGGAAGCTAAATTCTGTTACTGTTCCAGACGCTTACCCTCTACCCAGAACTGACTCAATTTTGAGCAGGCTTCGTAACGCAAAATTTATCTCATCTATCGACCTAAGACAAGCTTTTATCAGATACCTCTTGACTTATCTTCTCGTCAAAAACTGCTTTTGTGTCCCAGGCCGAGGTCTTTTCGAATATAATTTTTTGCCATTTGGTCTCTGTAACGCTCCACAAACTTTACAACGTACTATGGATCAAACGTTAGGTCCTATCTTACATCAAGAACGTGCCTTTGTATTTTTGGATGATATCTTAATTATCTCAAGTTCTTTCGATGAACATATCGCCACATTAGATGAAGTTGCTGAACGTTTAAGCGCAGCAGGCTTTAAGATAAACTGGGAAAAGTCTCAATTTTGTCGTTCATCCCTTACATTTCTTGGTTTTATTGTCGATGGAACAGGCTTACGAGCAGATCCCGCTAAAGTTGATGCTATTACTAAATTTAAAACACCAAAAACTGTTACCGAAATCAAACGTTTGATAGGAATGATTAGCTACTATCGCATTTTTCTACCTAACCTTTCAACTATATCTGCACCCATTACTGCTTTAATTAAAATAAAAGAAATCCCAAACTATCGAGTGGAATTTAGAATCCCAACAAGCTTTCGAACAAATTAAAACATTAATCACTTCAGCACCTATCTTAATCTCTCCAAATTTCGATGATAAGTTTTATATACAAACCGATGCCTCACTTACTGGGTTAGGTGCAATGTTGTTCCAGGTAAACAATGGTTTAGAACATCCAATCGCTTATGCGAGCCGTGCCTTAACTTCTGCCGAACAAAATACTCTGCTACCGAACGAGAACTATTGGGCGTTATCTTTGGCATCGAGAAATTTAGAGGATATGTCGAAGGTACACACTTTACCGTAATCACTGATTGTGCAGCACTCACTTGGCTTAATAACTTGAAACAACCCGCAGGTCGTTTGGCAAGATGGAACTTGCGTATATCTCAATTTACTTTCGACGTTAGGCATAGGCCTGGCAAATTAAATATCGTACCTGATGCGTTATCTCGAGATGTTGTTTCTCTAAACCTTCCAAATTTAATTCTGGATACCTGGTACCTCAATATGATTAGAAAAGTTTCCGATACCCCCGACAAATTTCCTACCTTTCGTGTAACTAATAATAGACTGTATAAATTTGTATCCTCGTCCCCACATAAAATATCGAATATACCTGAATGGAAACTCGTTGTGCCCACTGCAAATCGCAGTGAGGTGCTCAAATTATGTCACGACGATCCCTTAGCTGCACATCTTGGTGTTACAAAAACTCTCGCTAAAATATCTGAATTGTATTACCGGCCCACACTTAAGCAATCTGTTTGTCGCTACATTAAGAGCTGCAAAATTTGTGGTTCCCATAAGAGTTCGCAAGATGCTCGCCCCGGTTTAATGGGTAACTTTAAGCGTGTATCTTATCCCTTTCAATTAATATCGCTTGACTTATTAGGACCTCTCCCTCGATCGAAAAGAGGCAATCAATATCTTTTAGTCGTTACCGATTGGTTTTCTAAATTTGTTATGGTACAACCCTTACGTAAAGCTACCTCCGCTGCAATAATTAAATTTCTAGAACAGAATGTCTTTCTTATCTTTGGTGTCCCCCAGATTATTCTTTGTGACAATGGTGCACAATTTATCTCTAAAGATTTTCAGAATTTCGTTAAAAGTTACAAAGTACAAAAAATTTGGTTTAACGCAAAATATCACCCCCAAGTAAACCCTACCGAGAGAGTAAATCGAGTGTTAATTACCGCTATCTCGTCTTATATTGATTCAGACCATACTACATGGGATGAACATATCTTTGAAATTGCTCAAGCTTTGCGTACATCTAAACACGAAGCAACCCAATTCACTCCGTCTTTTCTTGTTTTTGGAAGATATACCCCAATCGATGGGAGTTACTATGGTTTAGTGCCTGACGATACTAACGTAATCGAATTTGACGATAAAGTACGTTGGGACAAGGACCAACAGTCATTACCTTCTATCTTTAACGACGTTAGAAAAAATTTGTTAAAAGCTTACGAAAAGAGCAAGGACCATTATAACTTGCGTAAGCGAAATACTTCCTTTGCCTTAGGCGAACAAATGTGGAAAAAGAACTATGTCTTATCGGATGCATCTAAGAAATTTTCTTCAAAATTGGCCCCTAAATTCATTCTTTGTAAAGTCACACGTGTTATTAGTCCCCTTATCTACGAACTTCAGGATACTGAAGGAAAACGCCAAGGCAGGTGGCATATTAAAGACCTTAAGCCATTCTCTGCCGACCCAAATGCTAATTAAGTTTTTCATGCCCCATTCTCCTCACGATTTACCTAATACTTTTTGTTCTCACCATCAATTAGTATCTTTAATTACTTATTCCTTCTCTCATATAGTATATAATTTCTTACACGTTTAACTTTACTTACCTTAATTTAGCTATCTTTTTCTTCTGGTTGACTTTTCCTCGACCATACCGTTACTCATATATCACTTCATCCTCTACACCCCCCAATATAACTCTGTCGTTTCATTTAATTAACCCTTGAAATTTTCCTATTACATATTGTTCGGTCTTTAGTATTTCTCTTATATGGTTTAATTGAATGGTAATTGTCGTAACTTTGGTTGAAATAACCCATTGAATTTTTATGACTGGTTTTGGCTGATGTTGAGTGAATGCTTTCTTCTTTGGGCTCACATAGAACATGCGCAGTCTATGCCATTGAAAGAAATAGTTCATATTCGCAGTTGCAAAAGCTAGGATTGTCTATTCCGTGTGTTTTTTTTCCTCTGAATTATTGCAATCGCCCACATTATACTACATCATTATACTACAACATTATTCCTTCCTTTTTCTACTAAATCTACATAACTTATAAACTTTTTTTTCGTTATTTTTTATTGAACTTTGTGGTGAGACGCTATCGCTTCTTATTGTTATTTTATTAAATTCTCGGTTGTTTTAGCATATGGGGACAGTGTATCTGTATTTAACTGCTTATAATTGGGCATTTTTGTGTGTTTAGGGTGCTACCGTTTTGAAAAACTACCTTAAAACAGTTTGTTTTTGTGTGTTTGTATCTGTAATGATACTTGTAAGTTGTTGTGTCAACTTTTGTCTGATTTTCTTATCGTACTAGTTCTCTTAGGAGCCTAGTGAATTTTAAAAATGTGTATATCTTATCTTGTCGGATTAATATCGCAGGTGGTCCTTCAGACTACGCTGTGTTTTATAGGGTCAATCCCATTTAAACGGCTCTACTGGAGCCACTCTTTTGTTGTTATCATTGTCTTGGGTAATAACTAGGCCAATATCTTTGTCTTCTTTATTATCTTCGACAATACCCTTAGGTTTAATATCGTTATCTTATTGATTACCCTTAATAATAACCTTAGTTTAGTATCGTTATCTTACCGATTACCGTTAGTAATAACTTTTGGTTTAATTTATCGTTATCTTACCGACTACCGTTAGGAATGACTTCGAGTTATGTCGCGTTATCTTACCGGTTATCTTGAGTAATAACTTCTGTTTAAATTCATGTTACCTACTATCTCTTATAATCACGTTAACTTAATATCGTGTTATCTTATCGAGTATCTCAAATAATAACTAAAGCTTAATACCGTTATCTTATTCATTACCTTTGAGGATAACAACTTAAGCTTAATATCTTTACCTTATCTATTATCTTTAACATCAATTTGAGATCTTATCTTATCTTTTATCGTCCTAACGTGTGGTATATATGACCAGACGTGGGAATTATCTTTCTGAAATTTAAGTGAAAAAGCTAACCCAATTTAGAAATGTAATTTGTCAGGTTAGCATATAAGGATTTAGTAGGCGGTACTTTTGGTAAATTTGTGGATTCACAACTGTGTCATGGACAAGTTAAATGTGCATCGGAGGAAACCAAAGTACCAGAAACAAAATTTGCCAGAGTGCAAGGTGACGCACTCTCATGAACATTTTTTAAATTTGGGCACTTCTTGCCAAAAAAGAAGAATAGTTTGATGCGACACTCATGTGTGTTTGCATATAAGAACTTTATGTTAGCTTTAGTTAGATAAGTTTAGATAGGTTTAGATAGGTTAGGCGACTTGTCGCACCCGTGTTAGTTTAAGCAGTGTTTCATGCTCCCCGACAAATTTGTGCTGTCGGTAAGTAGTGTAGTCACAGACTATCGGGCTACCTATTCCGTTCCTGGTACTTCGGTAGACGTGTTATCGGTCGAAAAACCAGGTGGCGCCTTATATAAACATTTTGTAGCTTTAAGTTAGGGTTTATATAGGGTAGTAAGGACTTAGATTTTAAGCTGTTACTGTGCTAACAGACTTTTTCTTTTTTTAAGTTTTTTCTTTTGTGGCTTTGTCGCGATTGTTACGTGCAAATCGAATTTGCACTTAAACATTGTTTTAGTCTAGTTTTCTTGATGTGCGGAAGTTCCCGCCATAATTTTAAATACGCAAGACGCGCGAACATTTTTAAATGAAATGGGCGGGGCTTCCGGTACGTCACAATAGTGCAATTGGCAAGTGTGAATTATCCCCATAGGGGTAAGGCAATGCTACAAAAGAGTAAGGGAGTTCCGCGGTTCTCGCGCGGAAACGTGGCTTTTTTACGCCGAACTTTGAAGTGAACAGTCGTGCGGGGTGTCGTGTTATCTTATTATGTAGATTTCCTTATCTTGATTATCTTTCCTTAATTACCTATTCCCGTCTTCCACTGCATATAGGAACGGAGATGACCCTGGAGCATCCCATGACCCCGAGATAATTTGGATGTCCAACTCTACCAGCAGCAGCGATGCCGAGGCTACCGCAGCGTGATTTCCTGCCGGTTAGCGGATCCTTCACGTGAGTAGACTCTCTAATTTTTATTGTTTTAATTTTATGTAACTTCGCTTAATTATGGCGCAATATAAATTATCAGTGACGTCATGGTGTATCTTATGAACTTTGGTAATTGTATTACCGGCTTTTAAGAGCCATCTATCGGCATTTCAATGTACCAGAATCTAAGTGTTACATTTTGTTAACTGCATTACCGACCAGATAAAACGTTAAACCAAGTGTAACAAGAGGAGCAATTTTAGATTTTGCACAAACTAAACGGACCTCAATAGAAGAATAGGTGACAAAAAGAAAATAAACTACAGCGCAATAGCCGCGTTCAGAAGTGTCAGCAAAGTAATGAATTTCGCACGTAGAAAAATGTGGCGGAATTAGCAAGCGCGGCAAATCAAAGTCTGAAAGAAATGACAATTCATGACTATCCCACAAACGCAGTATATCGGGGGGAAGGGTATCATCCCATTCTAATTTCAAGGACCCCAAACGCTGAATTAAATGCTTTATTAAGAAAGTTAGGGGGGATATAAAATTCCCATAGGGTTAAAAATACGGGATAAGGTGGAAACTAAGTTGCGTTTGGTAGATGCTATCGTTTGTGGTTGAACTATAAAACAAGATGTATCTGAAGCGAGGTTCCATTGAAGACCTAGAACTTTCACAGGTTGAGTGTCAGGATCCTCAAAGGAGAGAGGTTGTGCAAATTGTTGCGAAGCGGAAAAATCTTTGAGTAATTCAGGTTGATTACTAGACCACTTATGAAGTTGAAAACCGCCCAGTTTTAGAAGAGCAATTAATTGATTTCGTAAAGCAAGGGTTGTCTCAATAAAGATCCCACCAGAAGCGATATCATCGATATAGATTTGATTGCAAAAGCGGACAAAAGAAAGGAGTTCCCTTCGACCTCGGCCAACTGCAGAAGAGTGTGTATTACAAGAAAAGGAGTGCAATTTACCCCTATAGGTAACTGTATTCAATTGAAAGTTCTGAATAGGATCCTCAGGAGAAAAACGCCAAACAATTCTTTGAAAGTCGCAAAAGGAGTGGGATTAACAAGGATTTGTCTATACATTTGACGGATTTTTGTAGTAATAACATAAGTATTAAGGCGAAATTGTAACAAAATTGCAGTAATATCTGGTTGAAGTTTGGGCCCAACAAACAAATGATCATTTATGGAGAATCGAGATAGTTTTAGCGGAAGCGTTGAAAACTACACGTAGTTTAGTACTTATATTTTCTGGTGTCACAACACAATGATGCGGGATGTAATAAGAAATGCCAGATAGAAAACCAACTTGAACAGGTTGCATGTGTTTGGAATTTAAATAGTCGCGCATAAACGAAACATATTGTTCATAAACTGAGGGCTGTTTAATTACACGATTTTCTAAATATACAAAACGCTGTAAAGCAAGATCACGACTAGCAGAAAAGTAAGATTTTGGATCTTCAAAGGACAGTGACACAACATACCGTCCTTGTTCATTGCGGCGAAGAGTGTCAACAAAATTGTTTTCAACTAAGATTGCATCAGGTGTGAAAGGTTTAGCCTCAGGAACATATTCAACTTCCCATAATTTAGCGACAATATCTTCCAAAGAGGAAGCAGACTCTGTCTTATAAAATAAGCTAGTGATCTGTGAAGAGGGTGCGGCAGGAATAGCTTCCATTAGAACATACCCAAAAACTTGAACCTCGGATGCGGTCATTTAATAAAACTTTAGGAAAAATATCCGCGCCAAGTAATAAATCAATCGGTCCAGATTGAGCAAATGAAGGGAGAATCAACGGCGGTAGGATCACTTTGGATTTTGCACTGAGTGAAGGTGTGGATCCACCTTCCATAAAGGAGGCAAGATTGATTGAAAATAACTTGAAATAAAAGGCTTTAACAAGAAAAAAGGTATTGTCGAAGCGCTTTCTGATTGAATCCTCTATTTCAAACTGATTATCTGCGTCTTCAGCCGCAGCGATTCCACCAATAAAGAAATTATGTTGCTAAAAAAGTTTTCCTTAATCGTGTCGATCGACGTGCATTGAGACCGGAAGAGTTCTAAAACACTGGGTTCAACTACAGTCTTGTTAGCGATTTCAAAGGTCTCTTGAAGGGACTTAATTTGCGTGTTTCATTTCTATTAGTAAGATTTAAAATGTGTTATACTAATTATACAACTAAACTGCTACAGCTTGTGTTTCTTATTTATAAGTTATGGATAACGCCTTTTTCAAATAAAACAATTAGCCTATTAATAGAGTAGGCACCTACTTATTTTAAAAGAGCACATTAAATATGTATCAAGATACCTCAATTATATTGTAACTGGCGATATTTTCAAAAACATATTGCTACGTGCAGCGACGTAGTCAACAAAAAAAGACAATAAAGAAGAAAGAAAGAGAAATTGACCGGGCTCAGACGGTGAGTGGGCGGGGTATAATACCTACAAAAATTAAATAAGGCCTGAAATAAAAATAAATTATTATTAACGGTTCCGTACAACCTGTAGGAAAAATCTCCGCATGCAGTTATACCTAAATAAAAAAAAACAAACAAAGGAAATAACACGTTAACAAGAGAACTCTAATTAGCAGAAAAAGAAAAAGAAACATTACAATGGGCATTAATTCGGTTTAAGTAAGTGAGAAAAAACCATATATATTAGTATTTGATAGCTAGTGTATTTGTATGCCAGATTTCACAATTTCGTTTAGTAATCATAATATTATGATACCTCACATAGGCTCTGATAATGCTAACATATAACCAACAATTACCAATACAATGGCAATAACGTCTTCCAATGTGCCAGCAAGTTTTTATCCCATTCCCGCATTAATAGATAGTAGTTAAAATTAAGCGTAATATAGTAATTTCATGGCAATAGATTCCAGTATCATAAATCATTTTCGTCATACAATTAATTCAAAACCTGTATGATCCTCAAACAGTAAAACCTAAGTGGACAGGGTCTCGACACAAGCAGGAAAGAAACACTCACCCACGCCTCTACAGCGTTGGATCTCTCGTTCGCTCCTCGGACCGTAGCGCGCCAGATGGAGCCGAGATCAGGGAACGGATGCAGCCTTCTATACCTCAAGGATCTGCAATTCAAGGGACTATCGTGCCCCTCGCAGGAAGCTAGAATGATTACGAAAAATACTAATTTATTTACGCCGACAAGTACGGGTTTATAAAACCATCAATACTCACCACGCTGTAAAGTGTGTGCGAAATTTTCATAAAGAAGAACGGAACGAAAAATCTAGCAATTACGAGTGCTTTTAAACTTTTGAAAAGAAAGCGAACATAAATTCGTTTAATTAAACAACCAGAGCTCCAAGCCATATTGTGGTTATCAAAAAGCGTGATTAGGAAACTTGGAAACGCGCTTTTATCGGATAGTACGCGACGACGAGTCTTTAGATTCAAACCATAGAGAAAACAATTATACGTTATCGGAATGTTTAACAAATTAAAGGATACCTAAAACAAGGTATTGACCTATGTAAATTTTATCATGAACTTGTCGTTTCCATGCAAATAGATTTGAGTTAAACAATTATTGTAAAGCGGGCTTATGATGAACAGGTAAAATATACAGGATGTTGACGAAGGATTCAAAAATAGCAACGGAATTGATTTACCTGAAAAACAAATTAAAAAGGAAAAGGGGTAATTAATTTATCCCAAAAATAAACGTAACAATATTATTGTAACAAGTAACCACAACTAAGGGGTGACTTGATACAGCAATATTTTTACCAGTCACATGTTAGGGATTTATGAAAGAGTGCTGATTTTTTATGAAATAGTAAACCTAGAACATGACTGAAATGCTACCTTTTAAATGACCCAATTATCACTAATCACGCTAATGGATACATGAAAAATGTATCAAGTCATTCCAATTTACGGTACGCACTAGTTTTAATTTATCATATAGATATTTTAATATATGTTTGTATTCGTTCGGTGGAACTGAAATAGACTAAACTACTTCAAAGTTTAACATGTAAATATTTTTTCCGACGACCACGTATGAAAACAGAGATTACACACTACCTATTTATTTAGAAAGTGGCGTATATCACTCTAGAGTGCGAAAATAAACATCACTGTAATGTTGAAATAATTTTCAACTTTAGAGTGATATGACCGATGAGATATTAGTACGTTAATTACCTAGACGACTCAACACACCCAATATAAAAAACACGATGTAGGGTTTGTTCGACATTACCAATAGACGATCGCACGACCTTACATCAAGGTAAGGTATTTAAGGGAAAGAGCAACAGTGTACGTATATTTAAAATGTTTTCCTAATTTTTTTCTTTAGTCGTGGTCGTCGGAAAAATCGTGTATAGTACTTTTGTCGAAAGTTTCATTTTCCACACTAGTAATGCTATATACTATAATCTAATTGTTTGGTGGAATTGAAATAGGCTACCTTAAATTGTTTACTAGGTATATATGGCAACAAGAAAATATAAATTTAATGTAGAATTAATAAATAAATTACATATAAATGCATTGTCTAAGGTTCAAATAGAGCTATTATCGAATGAATCGAATACAAATTTTAATTTAGTAAGAACAATAATAAATGTAATTTTAATTAATAAAATATAGTATTACTTATATCTCGAACAGCATTTAAGGAAAGTAACCACCCACTCCCCCATTATTATGTTCCATTTCAATATATGCATTAAACGCTAACGCCATTTCTTTAGAACGTTTGTCTAAAAGCTTAGGAAGTTCATAGTTAATCCGGAATAACAATACAAAAAATGAAATTTATTCTAAGGAGAATAGTTTTAATATAAATTAAACAAAAAAATTTCTAAAAACAACAAATAGGAAATGACAGCCGACGGATGCAAAATGAAATAAAATTTAGCAAAGTGCTAGTGACAACATCGCAAAGTGATGCCAAATCGTAGCATTAATTTTCTCCTAAACATTACACGTACTTAGTTTTGGATTACATTTGGCTATAAAAATTACTGTCTGTGACGTCACTACAATGATTCATGAAATGGAACTGTACTATTTATACAAGTGCTTGTTTTTATAGGACTAAAATAATTCTTAGTTATAATTTCTGTATTTGTTCGTATAAATAAACAGTCGGTTATTTCTTGCCCCTATGTAACTGAAAGACCCTCGTGCAAATAAACAGACTTCTACGGTTCCGCTCCAAGGTTGAAGAACTTAATCTGCCGCATTTCATGTTTATTCATAACCTTGATCGACGGGAACATATGTTTTGTCTTTACACATTCATTCACGACATATTTAGGAGTTGTTCTTATAATAGTTACCTAAGAAAAATACAAAAGAATTCTTATTCTAATCCAGGGTTAAAACATGAATTAATGCAGCGGAAAATCACAAACAAGTAATTATCTAATGGAGTTTATTCTAAAAATTATAGACAAGACTGAAAAAATGTAATTATTCCGTAAGAAGCGTTGTCACAGACAATGCTCCAAATGGCTAGTATGAGAGCAGAGGTACAAGATACAAGTAACGAAGTAAATGCCGTAACTTATGGGTGCTCAGCACATTTAATGAATATGCTAGCCAAAGATTTTAATATAGGTAACAACAGCCATGAACGGTGAACTTCAAACTATTACATATTTTAGAAATAACCACATGGCAAAATCTTATATAGCCGTCATATTAGGGGTTTCACCTCGGAATGAAAGATAATAAGCTGCAAATTGATATAAACCTTTGTTTTGTCGTCCTAAATGCTGTCTCAAAAGTCACAAATGCTATCGTGTCCGCGTCTTAAGATATTGAAGGTCAAAGGTCATAAAAATCGGGTTTTCACAAATATCTCGCTTCCTATTGCTTAAATGAGAATTGCACTTATTATGAAAGTTGTAGAGTATAAAATTCTCTACAATTTTTGTTTAAACTTTTTTTCCATACGATCAACCGTTTTTGGAGTAGAACGCGAAGAGTGCGCAGCGTACAGTCATATATTGCCTAATGCAAGGTCAAGCATGAGTTACGGTTACCAGTACGTTGTATAAAGTCAATTATTTACTAAAAAATTATAATTATTAAACAATACCTATTATTTATGTACTAATTATTAATTATTTATATTGAATTAAAACGAGTAACTTAATTATTTATATTTAACTATAGTATATTATTAATTCTGGATTATATATTTTAGTTATATTTTAAGTAAAAAGACAGTAAGGGAATATATTTACACATCTTTATTTATCACTAAATATGGCATATTATACATTTATTAAAAAGTGAGTTTAAATATTAAAAGAAATTTTGTTGATTTTAATTATAATAAAATTGTGAATGGAAGCTAGTTATCGTCTTCTTTTTCGTCTTCTTCTTCTTGGTGTTGCTCAAAAATGTTCAATTTATTGTCATCAGCCTAATTATGGGTTATATTCATCTCCAAACCTTCCAGAATTTCAGGATCGTATGTGCTTTCTTCATCGGGATTACTTGGATATAGTGGAGCGTTGCGGCAAGCTTGTCCATTGCACTGACCACAAGCTAACGAATATAGTAGCCCTGATATTCTGTATTTACAGCGGGAACCACAACCATTTTTGCAATTGCAAAATATTATGTTTAGTAGTTCGGCTGGTGCTGGAGGTAATAACGTTTTTATGGGCTCCAGGATTTCATTTTCAAGCATCCAGCCCCATTCTTGAGGTTCTAAGTCCTTCCCTAACCACGTTTGAATCTGGCAGTAGACACGCTTTATACGTTGTTGAGCTGCTACACTTGTTGGTGGAAGTGTTGACAATTGTACAGGTTGATTTAGTTTCGTTAATTTGATGAATTGCGTGTAGCGGAAATGATCAATGTTGTCTTCAGATTTTGGAGCATTATATAATGTCAACAAGATGCGCACTCCATTTTCAAATAATGTTTGCACGAGGCACTTTTCTTGTTGAAATTCTTCCACCAGTTTATCCAAATTGGGAATTTTCTCCAATGCTCTAGAAACAGTTTTTTTCCTTTTTAAAATAGCGCAGAAGTCGTGTCACAGCCACTAAATGCGTGTAAAAATAAAATGTGTTTTTTAGTACGAGGATATTGGTCAAAACTTTTAGAAAAGTATATTTGTGTCTTAACATTGCCTTTGCCAACTTTTTTAAAGAAAATTTCCTGTCGATGTGATTGAGTACGTCCAATTAAAATAACGAGCAAATCAATATCTTCTCCTATGATGACGGCAGTCTTTTGATGTTCTGATAAGGCAATAGCTGTGTCGATGATGAGAACATCGGCAGCAACTCTGGTTTCTTTTGTTGTGATATCAACAGTTTACAATTTTTGAACAAGCATGTCGATAATTTTTGTTTATTAGACCGATTTGATAAAAATTTTTCTTGGCTGATTGGCACAATCATTATTTCGTCCAAACAGAAGTTGTAGAGAATTTTATACTCTACAACTTTCATAATAGGTGCAAATCTCATTTAAACAATAGGAAGCGAGATATTCGCAAAAAAACGATTTTTATTACCTTTGACCTTCAATATCTTAAGACGCGGACACGATAGCATTTGTGACTTTTAAGACATTTGGGACGACAAAATAAAGGTTTATACCAATTTACAGCTTATTATCTTTCGTTCCGAGGTTGACCCCTTTTTTTGACCTAATATGACTGGGCTAATAATACACAACTTCTAAAGAAGGTTCAGCTCTAACAATGCCACTTGAAGTATGTTGGAGTAGTTCATACAATGCAATACAATCATATTTAAAAAACCGGCCCAAACTTAAGAAGAAATGCGCGATATTCTTGATTGTGACATATTTAATTTAGTGTGTAACATTGCAGTTAAAAGAAATGCTGTAGATCTTAATGACCTACTAAAACCAATATCGATGCACTAGATTTGTACTATAGCCCGGCATTTAATTATTTGTAGAAACTTAAGAAAAGAATTAACTGCAAAATCGGATAAAGCTGGAAGAAATGCGCTTAAAGTGCGGTATTTATAAGTTAACTCAATGAGACGTAACAGCACACATTAGAGCACTAGATGATACAAGCAGACCGATCTGGCATTTTAGTTCTCATTTACAGTCAAAGGCTACGTGTTTTGTTTGTTCTGTTATGGTTTAGAAACATTTTTTCGAAAAAAAAATGGTATATTATGCAACTGTAATTTGTTTTAAAATTCAAGATAACAGAATACCGACTTATAACGCCGGTAAAGATGGTTAATTAATTGTAGAGAATACAATTGGATTCCGAAACCAACAAAGGCATTGTGTAACGTATGTTTTTGAAAAGATTGTATTTAGTTGTGTACTATAATGTTTTGAACAGGAACATTTTGAAGCTTCACCGTTCGAACGATTAAGTGCAGCTGTGGTGACCATTTTGGTCAAAATAATTACCCGGCTTAAAATTTCTTCACGAAGTGCTAGATTGGGTACTAAACTTCTCTAAAAGTTTAAATAGGGGTCTAGCAATCCCCCCCCCCAACACCCCTTTTCCGCAAAAATATGTTCGTCGCTCTCTCACATCCGGGATTAAAAAAATTCGAAAAAACACTATTATGAATTAGGAAGCTTACATAATTTCGAAGAAAAAAGTTCTTTACGGATTTTTCATATATGCAATAATTTGGCCGCAATCGCATTCTCCTGTAAATGTGAAATTTAGCGTGCGAAATTTTTGCGCGAGAAAATTTCAGCAGGCTACTTTTTTTTTATAAAAAGTGAAATTTTCAACATTTATATAATATATTTTTAAAAATTATAATAAGGCATTGAAAGTCGATATATACACTGTTTTTTGTATTTTTCAAAGTTTCCAATTTTGTCTAGTAATAAATTTTACATCATAAATCCAAGATTTGTGGAATTTTTCATATATTTTTTAATCACCTTCCAAGCAAATTTAATAAGTTTCGATTTAACTGATGAGCGCTGAAAATTTAGCTTGGAGGTGTATCTCAAATGTATATGTAGTGAAAAATAATAGTACCCCACTGGGAGAAAATATCAACATATTCAAATTATGAAATTTCGGGCTACTTTTAATATTTTTTTCAAGATGAAGAAAAATAATGAAGGAATTAAAATTTCCTGTCTGTTTTGTGTATATAATTCATTGGGCTATTAATAATTAATTTCCCATGATTGTGATATTCAAAATCAGAACGGTATGGAAAATTTCAGAAAAAATTCTATAAATGTATCTTTTTTGCCTTTTTTTTTAAAATTAATATTAGGTCTCTGAAAAAATATTTTTGAATTTTATAGGACTAGAAATGAAGGTAGAACTCAAACTATACGATGCCGCTATTCATATGTATTAATACCTGTCCAGGTAGAAAGATAGAAGGTAGAAAGGAGGAGTAATTTCAAAGAATATTTAATATAGCATTTACAAGCGACGGTTCGCCGGTCGAGTTCTCTGTGTTAGTGTACGTGTGTATATGTTATATAGTTGCGTGCGCATTCCTGTATAATATATATGAGATTTACGCACAGCTGATCGAAAACAGGGTTTTTTCATCTAAAAGTCTGGATCACATGCCATTTTGTAAAGAAAACACTATATTTTTACATGCCATGACTGGCTGTGATACGACATCCATCTTCCATTTCAGAGGGAAGAATACTGTTTTGAAACTATTTGAAAATGAAAAAATACGTCGACAGATCAAAGACACAGCGGAAATATTTAAAAAAAATCAATCCAAAGAGTCTATTGCAGAAAATGTAATTTCTTGTATTCTAAAAATTTACAACGCAGGGGTAAAAGACAATTGTCTAAATAAAATTAGACATACAACTTTTTTGAAAAAGTAAAAATAATGCCGTCAACTATCATCATTACCTCCCGCCGCAGATACAGCTACACAACATTGTTATAGAGTGTATTTACAACTACAAAAATGGTTGTCAAATGATTTACCACCAGAAGAGTGGGGTTGGAAGAAAAAAGAAATTTTAACTCCAGTAATGATGACAAAGCCATCAGCACCAGATGATGTTCTAAGAATGATTTTTGTAATTGCAAAAAGGGTTGCAGAAATGCTTGCTCATGTAAGAAAGCTGAGCTATTTTGTAATGAAGCTTGCGGTAATTGCTGGAAACAAGGATGTTCAAATCGTTATCCTGTCGAAGATGAAGAAGTATAGATTACGATGAAGATATAACGTCCACTGGAGATGAAAATGTCAATATGAATCTGAATAAAAAGTCATTTAACAAACAATACAGTGGTATTT
This sequence comes from Platerodrilus igneus, assembly GCA_036346225.1. Classification (NCBI taxonomy): domain Eukaryota; kingdom Metazoa; phylum Arthropoda; class Insecta; order Coleoptera; family Lycidae; genus Platerodrilus; species Platerodrilus igneus. The sequence continues at coordinate 5,370,114 of JARFIW010000559.1, forward strand.
ATTATGTGTAGTTGTATACAATGTACAAAAAACGCGTTTCTCACGTCTTTTAGCATTCTTCTTAAAACAATGCATTTTAGCGAAAAAAACTTAATAATAAAAAGTTGTAGAGAAAAATATTCTATTCTTATGAGGTTTTTTTTAAATTATACTTTGAACTTCACTCACTAGAGCGCGTTAAAATTTGACATGTATATATATTTTTTTAATTTTTCCAGGTTTTTCTCGGAAAATACACACTCTAGAGGAAAAACACAAGAAAGCAAATTTATAGAGCAGAAAATTTCGGATTGTTCTAAATTTTAATTTAAACTACTGCCGCTAGAGCGCGTTAAATATTGATATATATTTTTTCAATTTTCCGCGTTTTTCTCGGAAAATACGCACTCTAAGAGGAAAAACACAAGAGCAAATTTGTAGAGCGGAAAATTTTCGATTTTTATGTGGCTTTTGTTTTCAATGTTAGTCTAAACCCCTGCCGCTAGAACGCGTTAAATATATATATATATATATATATATTTTTTACTGTTTTTTAACGAGTTATTGTCGGAAAACACGCACTCTAGAGAAAAAACACAAGAAAGTAAAATTGTAGACAGAAAATTTCTGATTTTTTATTTACATACTATTTTATCGATATCTTGTATAAATAACAAAATATAGCCGAAAAGGCGTTTTTGGAGAGAAAAAAAGTAAATTTTATAAGGCATACTACGATATAGGTCTCCCACGACTGGGTTTAAACTCAAACCAAATTCAATTTCTACAATAATTTAATATCATGGTGTTCTAAAAAAATTTATTGTTAAGCAAGTACAAAATTGAAATTTGTTACTCCTTGTGCTGATATTTATGTTAGCATTGTTATTTGAAAATAATTAAGTACTGGCGTGGAATTTTGTGAATAACTGAAGGTTCGAGTATATGTATGTAAAACTGCATTGCATTTTAGATCAAATAAGTAAAGTCACCGTGTAAGGGAGCGGTTTGTACTAATTAACAGTTAGCAGATATCTTCACAAAATCATTAGGATGTGAAAAATTGTGTAACGTGAGCATACAATCTAGATAAATTAATTAAAATATTAAAAATGAAGAAGTTTTTTCATTTATCATTACTGCTTCATATGTTATATTAGACGTTTTACTTTTCGTGCGATGCTGTTGACAAAAAAAAACATATAAAGTTTAATTAACAAATCTGAATTAATTCAAAAAAACTAACTTTTTGACTTTTTCTAAAAACTTATTCTAACGGTATCCAAGCATGTCCCATAATTATCAAGCTTTTTATCCGCTATCATGACCACACTAAATTTTACATTTATGAACCTAAGCATCTAGATAAAAGAATTTTAGGAAACTAAGATGTGATGCTTTATGAAAAATTAAACAACTGCAAGATTTCTGTCAATATTTTTCACACAAAAATTGTTGAAAAACACTTGAATACGCTTTAAAATGGGTATTTTTCTTAATACGGTTTTTAATACAATCAGTTGCACAGATACACAATGAACTGTGTCCGTGGTCGGTATCTATGCCGGCCATTGACTGTAGCAGTCACCACAAAAATCATGAAGTTTTTCGAATTTTAGGAAATATGAATTCAAGGAATTCACGATCTAGAGAATTGACAATATATTATGGGTATATATTGGGTGCTTTTCAATTGCATACCAATACTTAATAAATTTTAACCTATGAATGACTCTTCATATTGTAACGAAAACTCTATTTGCATTAATAACAGTTCCTTATTTTCAAACTGATGATACAAGCCTTTTCAACACCTGCTAGTTATAATGGAATTTGTTAAAAACTCTCCCAACAGAGTATTTTCAACTAACCGTTACCAGCTTCTTAAACTACGATGCTATCTTTTAAATTACTATCGAAGCATAATAATTAACTATCCAAGCACTAATTATTAATTTATATAATCATTAATATAATTTATATCAACAGTAATTTATATCACATATTTCTTGGCCTTAAGCTAGAACATATTGTAATCAAAACCAACTTCCAATATTCATCTCGGCAATTCGTATACATTTCAATCGTTCGAGAACATACCAGAAATTATGCAAATAACTTTCTCGAGATTTCCTATTGTAACCTAAATAACTCTTAAATGTAAAACCCTTGTACCTGTCAATTAAGTTCATATGAAAGAAGTTCGGTAGAAGGCAACGGAAAATTATTACCCTAGGAAAGGCAGTTCAAAAAAAAAAACAAACATCAAAGTGGTACGTCAGGTTAAGTATATTCAACCATACTTCGATAGGCCACCCTATTCGGGAACCACAAAAAATCACTATGGAGAGAAAAGTAAAAAGTCACAAAGAAGAACGAATGCTCTACGAATTGGAGCATGTCTCATTTAGCGTCTTTTGAGGCTACGAGAATTTCCGAATAGAAATGATCGAGCTGAAACCAAATTGGTAAAGCTTAGTGAAGCCGGATGGCTGACAGAATGGTGATTTTAGTCAAGAAAATTTTGGTTATATTATAAATGGGAAAACACTAGAAAAAGAAAAATGTTAAACAGATTAGCGATAGGATAACAGCAATTAGATTTGGTACTAAATAACAGGCAGTGATAGGTTTAGATCTATATGCCGACATTAGATTATGAGGATGAGGAAAAGAACATCTGATTAAATTCTAATGTTAAGAGTGTTAAAAAGCAACAACCATTGTTAGTTATTGCAGATTTTAATGCAGTTGGTAGCTCAGAATATGGAGCAAAAGTTGGTAGGTGAATAACAAAAAGCACTAAAGCAGCTAAAATTAAAACGTCATAGGAATAGAGGTTTAAAATTTCAGTGTAAGAAGTGCTTTATCGCAACTCTTATTTAAGTTGTACATGGAGCAAGAAATAAATAAAATCAAAGAAGCGAACCAGATAGATGTCGCAATTCAAGGTGAAAATGTGCACATGTTAAGCTATACGAATGATATAGTTATATTACTAAAAACAGATATGAAGCTAGAAACAGAACTATCCCAAGTAAAAGAAATTTTAGAGAGAGAAACAAGAAATTAAAAAAGAAATGAAAACAAAGACAATGAAAAATAGTAAAGGAAATAGAGGTAAAAAAATGACAGTAAAGTTAAGGTTAAAAACTTTTGAAAAAAGAAGAGTTTTGCTATTTAAGAAGTTGTATTACACATGATAATAGAAGCAAAGAGAATGTAAAAGTAGAAAAACCCAAGAAAAGAAGCCGTTCGAGGTGTAGGAGGTGATACTAAAATCTAGGATAGCTCTAGCTCTTAGAAAAATATTATTCAAAGTCTATGTTTAGAGCATAGATGCAGCTGCGAAACTTGGACAATAGGCAAAGCAATTAAGATTAGAAGCTTTCTGGTTGTAGAAGCATATTTAAAATCAACTTAACAGATAAAGTTAGTAATGATAGGGTTCTCAAAATGGTTCAGGAACAGAAATATCACATGTGTAGTAAAAAAGGTGTGGCAAAATGATATGCCGTTATCTTAGAGCTTGACTGAATGGTAAATACAGTAATACCAGACAAATCAGAATGAGAAATATACAGAGGAAAACAAAGGCATAACAGACTATAATAGTTACAGGACACTAGAAAATTTAGCACGGTATAGAAAACAGAAGATTTGCGTCAAACCAACATTGACACCGCGACTAAAAGGGGTACTAAAGAGAAAGAGGGACAGAGAAGAGGATAAGAGAAAGAATGGGAGACAGGGAATACAGGCGGACAGAGATGATAGAGACAGAGAAATGCATACTGTCCTAATCAGTAAACCTCACACACCTTGGTTGACAAACAATTCAAATTTATAATTAACTTACGAGATAATGCTTTAAAGATTAAAAAAATAAAAATTTTCAACAAGGGAATTATAAGACACCATGCTTTATAGAAAGTATACTTTAGTCATTTAATACATATTCCTACCTTACCATATATTTCATTTATTTCCACAATTTCTGAATTTATTGATTATATGGATACATAGAAATGTTTATTAACAATGGAGTAGCTGATAAAACTGAACAGCGTACCTAAAACTTGCGAGATCATATTTTATTTTAAATAAGATTTCTATTTATTTAAGATACAGCGAATTTTAAAAATTAGCTCACGATCCAAAATATATAATAATATATTTTATATTTAAACAATATCTCCAACATTTCCTAAAATTTTTCAAAAAAATATTGAAAGCATTTATTAAAGATAAAGTAACATAATATAAAATATATAGACGTATTTTATTTTCAATAAATATGTTATTTGAACAATTCCTTAAATTTCAGCAAATTTTTGAAATACATCAAAACATTAAAACCTCTGCTAAAGATAAACCAACTTTAATCAACTTGAGTAGAAAAGTTCGAATATATAGTAAAATATTTTATCTTCAAAAAATCCATACAATTCCAACATTCCAAATTTTTCTAAAATATTTCCAGAAATATATTTAAACATTACACGCCATCATCAGCATTAGGTCTTCAGTCCTGGAATTGGTTAGACGCGTATCCTTATTGTTTCCTATTTTGAACTAACCTACACATTTGCCTGAAATTTGCACAGCCTGTATCTATCACTATCTGACGTAAGTCTCTATCTACCTCCTTTTTCCTATCTGTGCTTGTAATATATCCCATGCTATTCCCCAAAATGCCTTAGAACGTATTCTGGCCTTCTCTTTCTCCTATTTTTTTTCCATAGATATCTTTATTCCCCTACTATTTCTATAACCTATTTGTTTTAACTTTGTCTGTCCATGCTATCATCCTCATACATCCGAAGCACAACATTCCAAAAGGCTGCTACCGTTTTACTGTCTGCTTTTCCTACTACCCGTATTTAATAGACATATTGTGCTGTGCTCCACACATAGGCTTTCAACAATTTTCTTCTTGTTTCTATGTTTGTTGTCTTTGATCATAGGCGTTGTTCTTTCTCGTTTGATGCAGTTCGGCCCCCTTCTATTGTTTTACAATTATATACCCTATTTCTCCAATATTCAGTGGTTGTGAAGGGGGTAAGCAGCCTGTGGCTGCCAAGTTCCCCCAGCACTTGAACATTTGCCGATTTAATATTTTTTCCAATATATCTATTCGCACAGTCAACATTAGTTACAGATATTTCACAACCAACACCTGTAGTTGTTTATAATAATCATCAGATTTATCTGCGCTTATTTTTCCGTCTCAAAACTGGATGGACACGTACCTCCACTTATTTATATTCTGAGCTAGCCTACACAGTTCAATGAAATTCTCACACAGCCTATATACAGCTCGGTTCCCCTTCTATTGTTTTCTAATCATATGCCCTATTACACCGCGACACAGTGGTATGTGAAAGGGGTTAAGCAGCCTGTGGCTGCCAAGATCCCCCAACAATGAGACATTTGCCGATTGAATAGTTTTCCAGTAAATCCTTTCACACAATTAACATTATTCGAGAATATTGCCCAATTAATACTTGTAGTTGCTTATAATAATCATCATGTTTATGTTCGGTTATTTTTTTCGTCATCAGTTTATCTATCTTGGGACTGGTTGGATGCGTACCTACATTGATTTTTATTCTGAACTAGCTACACGTTTCGCTGAAATTCCTACAGCCTACATCTTTCACTCTCTGTGTGCAGTAGCCTCACCTAGGTCTACCACTACTTCTCTTTTTTCCTATTTCTGCTTCTAATATATTCCGCACTATTCCCTCATGCCGTAGTATGTGACCTATCATCCCATATCTCTTATTTTTTACCGTTTTCCACATATTTCTTTCTTCTCCTACCATTTTTAGTACCTCTTTGTTCTTAACTTTGTCTGTCCATGACATCTTCATCATACGTCTGTAGTACCACATTTCAAAGGTTTTTTTTCTTGTACGTTTCCCCTACTGTCCAGGCTTCACAGCCGTACAGTGCTGAGCTCCACACATGTTTTAAGCAATCTTTTCCTTGTCTCTATGTTTGTTGTCTTTGCACACAGTACCTGCTTTTTCTTGTTAAATGTGGCACGACCTTGTGCTAATCTTTGTTTTATATCTTTGGTGCTTTTTCCATCTTGCGTTATTTGACTTCCTAGGTAGCAGAAATCCTTAACATCTTGTATGTTCTTGTTACCTATTTGTATTCTTGTTTTTGATTTATTTTCCCCTCCTTTTCACATTACACGTAACTGATAAAAATTAATATTTAGGTGGCAATATACTTTGTTTTTAATACTTCTGATATTTTCATTTACCTACTTCTAATATTTACAAACTTTCCTCAAATTTTACAGAAATGTTTCCAAAGTAACTTTATAACTGAATTTAAAGTAGAAGCCACATGAAATTTCTAAAGAAAAACTATGTTAAACTTCTGATTAAACGCTCAAGTTTGACAGCTTCTGAAGACGATATGTACAATATGTTATCATATCTTCTATAATAGTGAAAAACAAAATAAGGGTTTCTATGTGTAAAACTTCTAGTCATTGTTAAGAACATCAAATTTTTGCATTATAATCGTGAGTAGTTTCTTTTCTTAAGCAGAAATAAAACTTCGGCCAGCTGTTTGTTATATTCAAACCAGAATACATGTTATGAATGTATTTTGCACGAGAACTCGATGTTTCAGGGTAACATTAAAAACTAATTGACCTCGAACTATTTTAAACCCGTGCTTTGTCAGACAAAGAATGACGACCATCAGATCAGCCGATAGAGAGCCTTAGACCGAGTAAAAATACCCTGACCTAGTTTCACAGTCTGGCCGCACTTGTTTAAAAACGAACTTACACACGGTAGACACCTCCAATTCGACCATTGATATTTCAGTAACTGTCAGTTATCTTAAATAATATTAACCTAACCCATGGTTTTTATTATTTCAGAATTACGCAATGTACGGAAAAGGAACTTAATAAAGGGTTTGTAGATTATAGAATAGAATGTATGATGAAAAGGGTTGGATTGTTCTACTTTTTATATAGGTCAATAGGGAGATGCATTATAAACACGCGCCCATGACGCATGCATATATTGCTATAAATAGCAAGTGTGTTTTCCCACTCTCCTACCAGTTCCATCTTTAATACGGTTTTGAAAGCAATTTCCATGTATGGATGGATCTGCAATTATCATTCCTGCCCCTTTTGCGATTTATAACATGAATGTGTGTGGTCACAATTATTTCTGACCCTGATGCAGAACATTGACTGGTCCTCTTACTGCCTATAAAAGTTACCAGCAATATTACACGTGTCACGTTGATTTATAATTTTGCAACGATAAACAAACTTTGATTATTTCTGAATTGATGAACACAATGATGATTTAACTTTCATTAAACTGCTACAGGGTAACGTACTGTAGGTAACCGAACGAAACTTGTGTTCCATCAACTGAACTTCGGTTGTAAAATTTCTTTGGCAACATTTCTGGAAACAGGCAATATTAAAAACAAAGCATATTGTCATTTTAAAAGGTGCGTGTCCCATGTTTAAATATATTTTTGGAAATATTGGACATGTTTATTGAAAATAAAATATTTTACAATATATTCTAACTCCCATTCATGTTTATTGTTCAAATTTAGTTATTAATAAATATTGTAACAATTTTTTTTGTATGTAACAGAATTTCCTTACAGGATAACAAAACTGTATCAGGGTAATTAAAAAAATTAAAATATTTAGCTAAAAATTGTATTTGCAAACCAATACAAGTTTTCGAATTCTTAATAGATGATTGATCCCATATGGAAACCCACAAACGATCTGATATTTCCTAGTTTAATTAAATTCTAAAGCTCAACTCCGCATTTTGTACCAATAATAGTATTGAAAATAATTCTGCTGTTTTGAAACCTCGCTTAGAAAGTTTTAAATAGCATTCTCATCATTAAAAGTTGGTACGGTATTTCGTGCAGACAAGAAAGAACGCAGCACAATAAAAGGTGCGTGAAGTTAGCCGCAACATTTTTGAATTTTTTAAAAATATTTATGTCATAATTAGGCGCCAATTAGGCGCCATTTTGCGCCGCTAAAACTAAATTTTGCGCCGTCTTGGCAAACAAGTTATTAATAAAATAAGATTTTTCCGGTCAAGTTCACGAAGCCGCACTTTTTTCAATTTTCAGAAAATCTTTATTCCAAACGTGAAGTTGGCCGTGACTTTTGAATTTTGAAAAAAATTTTGTACCACAATTAAGCGGTAATTAGGCGCCATTTTGCGCAGTTGAAACGAAATTTTGCGCCCTTCTGTGTAAAAAGTTATTTAAAAAAAAGTATTTCTCCAAACTAGCCAAAATCGTTAAGTTGGCCGCGACTTTTTTGAATTTTGAAAAAAATTTTGTACCACAATTAAGCGGTTTAGGCGCCATTTTGCACCGTTGAAACGAAATTTTGCGCCCTACTGTGTAACAAGTTATTTGAAAAAAAAACCCATTTTTCCGAACTGTATATACATTCATATCTTGATTTATACCAAATTCTAGAACTAACGGACACATCTAGTAAGCGAATATAATATAGTTGGCCACCAGCGGTGTCCTCTTATCAGAAATTAGCTGTCGCCCGCCTCTTCATGCTTGAAGGATTCGTAATTTGCATATCATTTTTTATCATATCTGAAAGTATTACCATGGAATTACACCCCCTGGTTAGGAGTAGTTTTACATAATTTAAATACTCGATTAATAATATATTTTTATAAAGTTTCAAGTTAATAACAGGAAATAAAATTTTCATACCAACTATCATTCTCTATTCTACACGCTTATGAGGTTTCTTAAAAAACGCTTATACACGTATTTTATTATTTAAGACTAAGATCCTAAATGCCGATTTTAATATCTCTAACTGAGATTTTGTGAAAATCAGCAGCGAATTGTATTTCACTTTTATTTATTTAATTCTTGACTCTATAATATACTTAAATAAATGTTGTCTACTCAGCAAAATGCAAGACGCTACTGATTATAATGTATTTATTTGTTTAGACTACAATAATATTTTCTATAGCAGATTCCCTGTATGTAACGTTTTAAAATAATACAATTATCTCTCAACTACGATGCTTATTGTAAAGAACGGTAATTTCAACATTGAAGACACGCGTCTAAGATAGCCAGAGAAAGTTTTCTTCAAATAAATTGTTACACGGGGTGCGCAAAATTTTGTTTCAACGGCGCAAAATGGCGCCTAATTACCGCTTAAATTTGGTACAAAAATGTTTTCAAAACTCAAAAAAGTCGCGGCCAACTTCACGGGCGTAGCCGTGGATCAATGTAGTAAGCGTAAGACTGCGGATCCCAAGGGTCCTGGGTTCAAATCCCGACACGGCCGACTGCTTGAAAAATGACAGGTGAGCATTTTTCACAAAAATTACGCCCTCGTTCGGATGAGAGGTTAAATGGAGGTCCCGTGTGTGAGTGTTGTCACGCACGTTAAAGATCCCTACCTTGCCTGGAACGGCAAGGGTTCGGCAAAATTCTAAATTTCCAGGCAACAAAAAACTAGCCTCCTGGCCAATGTAGTACCTTCTGGTGGAGCATTGGAAATGTAAATGAACGGCCAACTTCACGATTTTGGGTAGTTTGGAGAAATAGCTTTTTTTAAATAACTTCTTACACGGAAGGGCGCAAAATTTTGTTTCGACGGCGTAAAATGGCGCGTATTTATCGCTTAAATTAGGTATAAATTTTTTTTCAAAATTCAAAAAATTCGCGGCCAACTTCAGGTTTTTAAGTAGTTCAGAAAAATAGTTTATTTCGAATAACTTGTTACACAGGAGGGCGTAAAATTTCGTTTTAACGGCGCAAAATGGCGCCTAATTACCGCTTAAATTTGGGACACAAATTTTTTCAAAATTCAAAAAAGTCGCGACCAACTTCACGCTTTTAAGTAGTTAAGAAAAATAGTTATTCTTCCAATAACTTGTTACACAGGAGGGCGCAAAATTTCGTTTCAACTGCGCAAAATGGCGCCTAATTACCGCTTAAATTTGTTGCAAAATTTTTTTTAAAAATTCAAAAAAGTCGCGGCCAACTTCACGCTTTTAGGTAGTTCAGAAAAATAGTTTATTTCGAATAACTTGTTACACAGAAGGGCGCAAAATTTCGTTTTAACGGCACAAAATAGCGCCTAATTACCGCTTAAATTTGGTACAAAATTTTTTCAAAATTCAAAAAAGTTGCGGCCAGCTTCACGCTTTTAAATAGTTCAGAAAAATAGTTGTTTTTCGGATAACTTGTTACACAGAAGGGCGCAAAATTTCGTTTCAACGGCGCAAAATGGCGCCTAATTACCGCTTAATTGTGGTACAAAATTTTGTCAAAATTCAAAAAAGTCGCGACTAACTTCACGCTTTTAGGTTGTTCGGAAAAATAGTTTTTTTCAAATAACCTGTTATACAGAAGGGCGCAAAATTTCGTTTCACCGGCGCAAAATGGCGCCTAATTACCGCTTAATTGTGGTACAAATTTTTTTTCAAAATTCAAAAAAGTCGCGGTCAACTTCACGATTTTGGGTAGTTTGGAGAAATAGTTTTTTTTAAAATAACTTCTTACACGAAAGGGGGCAAAATTTTGTTTCAACGGCGCAAAATGGCGTCTAATTACCGCTTAATTGTGGTACAAATTTTTTTTCAAAATTTAAAAAAGGCGCGGCCAACTTCACGATTTTGGGTAGTTTAGAGAAATAGTTTTTTTAAATAACTTCTTACACGAAAAGGCGCAAAATTTTGTTTCAACGGCGCAAAATGGCGCCTAATTACCGCTTAAATTTGGCATAATTTTTTTTCAAAATTCAAGAAGGTCGCGGCCAACTTCACGCATTTAAGTAGTTCTTAAAAATAGTTTTTTCAAATAACTTATTATACAGGAGGGCGCAAAATTTTGTATCAACGGCGCAAAATGGCGCCTAATTGGCACTAAATTATTGAATAAAGATTTTCTGAAAAGTGAAAAAAAGTGCGATTTCGTGAACTTGGCCGGAAAAATCTTATTTTATTAATAACTTTTTTGCTAAGACGGCGCAAAATTTAGTTTTAGCGGCGCAAAATGGCGCCTAATTATGACATAAATATTTTTGAAAAATTCAAAAATGATGCGGCTAACTTCACGCACCTCACAATAAAGCTAACTTTAGTGCTATGGAGGGAGATTTATCGATTTGGATATTTGTGGAATTAGATATTTTCGCTTTTAATCATCTAGGGTATTTTCTGCTTCAAGTATTTGGAGAAAATAGTTTGACAGATGACATTTGTTATTGTTTTGGGTTGCTGGTTGTTAAGTTTTCAATGTTACTAAGCTATGAGTATCTAAAGAAATAACGGATTTGCTATTCATTTCCAATATATTTAATAGGCAAAACGCAAAATATATAACAGCGAACAACACGAAAAGGTAAGGTTACGGTTATAACAAAACAAACAAATCACGCGCTTTTCTGAACAAACACGCATGCTCCGATTTCAAAATAGCCAGAAAAGTTGAACTCGAACCAACTTTTAGGAGATCGGAGATTCGGTGTTTTGACGTTTTTCGGCGGTGTCACGTAATCACTTTAACCAATAGGATCCTTCTTCAAATATCTAAATCGCCAAATCTCTGTAGCACTAAAGCCACCTTAAGTAGAGAAAGTCGCCTACACCGAATACCACAACAAAACACAGGGACAGAATCGAACTCCAAAAGGATCAGAGGTCTGGCTAGCTCAAAACGTTGTAGAGTAGGGAGGGTGACCTAGAACGCAAAGAATTGGAAACTTCAGTAACAAAAAAAAATTATATTACGATTTTGTAGAAAAACATACAGTCCCAAAGGAATATTTAGAAACGTCGAAAACACATTTACGTAATCGTTCGGTACAACGTGATGTACACAAAGCTTCAATTTACATATAATATAGCATAAACCTAAACAATCAAAAATATCAAGAATAAAATCTTATTATCTAAATATTGTTACATGCCGAAAATCGGCATTTAAATATTTCAAATTTTAGTTCTGAATTTTTAAGTGAATTCGCGCCAATAATTTAAAAGACCTGTGCGTGCATTTACGTCACTTTAGATAGTTGCGTTTGCACAAGAGAATGCGCAGACGCAGAGTGAAAAGAAAAGGGTGATTTCCGTCACGTCGGAGACTAGTCAAAAACCCGCCGAACCGAGTGGATCTGTGTGCCGTTTATCTTGTCTTCTCTTTTAGATATGTAGGTTTCCTGCCTCTTACCTGTTATCGTTCCTCATTCTAGTATCCTTTACCGTTCCGCTACAAAGAAGAGAGAAAGCACATTTGAATCTGGTACCGCCGAGGGGGCAAAAGGACGACCCACGCCCGACTGCCGCCAAGTAGCTGTCCTGTTGTGAAGAGCACCACAGTTTACGTGAGTACCTTTTGTCTTCTCTTCTAATTGCAATAAACATTTTTGCATGTGATAATAATTTGAAACATTTGTATGACGTAACACCTTATTGCTCCACGTCATGCATGCATTAATTATTGTTACCAACTGTCGTAGTGGCTCTTATACGTTTCGCGCCGGGACGTTAACGAGTATACCTTAGAGTAGAGAACCGGGAGTTTAACAATATACGCATACCTACAACATGTTCCAACCCTAAATATGTACAAGAAATCAAGTAATAAAACAGTAAGAGTAACATCTGCTTTAGGAAGCGCACCTAGAATATTAAATAGTTAAACAACCAATTGTTGACATTAACATTATTTTATATAGAAAAGTAAACAGTAGAAAAGTGCTGTAACGCATTAAAATTTTAAACAGCAAGTTTTACAAATAATGTACATAATTGTTCGTGTTGTGAGCGTACGCAAGGTCTGCAGTTTATTGCGGAATCGATAAAAAAAATGTCTATTTTCCAAAACAGCAACACAAAATAAAACAAACACAAAAGTACATTGTTCCTGGAACTATCTTCTCTTTGGTACCATCTTAGGATGAGGAAATGCGACTGTATTCGTCTACGACTGGGTGCAGGAACAACTTAACTATTTGTACTAGAACAAACGCATTTTAAAAGCGCTACTTTATATATCCCAGATAACGGCCAAACCTTCCTAAAATGCAAGCAATAACGATAATTAATTCTATTGAATTTCGTTGTTCGCATGGGAATTCAAAATACATTTCAAAACATTCCAGCGATTTAAACAACCAGATCTAATGTCAAGCAAATAAAGTGGCCTGACTTTTTAGAAAAGAATAGAAGAGTTTGTATGAGTATCGATCCATGCTACGAGGATATCACGAAATAATCAAATTAGCAGACCGATTTTATTAGCCATAAATTTGAGCGACCGAACATGCGTAGATAACAAAATATAATTTCAAAGTAAACGAACAAGAAAACAAGTCCATTAAGGCTTTAATGAGCGAGAAGCTTCAATCTTTCGACGAATAACTATTTGAAATAACAAACGCGTATTTCAAGGAACAAGAAATTACGAGAAGCCAGAGCTTGTTTGTTTTAACGAATTTATAAACGATTATAGAATATATTTGACGTACCGAGAGAAATTTATACAGGACGGTATTAAAACGTATTTGTTAAGTTTGCATTATTTGGGAATAACAAAAAGGGTTTAGATTAGCGTTATTAACTAGGGTAGTTGCAATTTAATGCAGAATCGCCTATTTCACACAGTTGCTGTAACAAAATCCGTGTAAACAACTTATTGTTCACCTGTATCTCAAGGTTTTCAACTTGTTTCGTAAAGATGGCGCGTGGTTACCTAGCATTTGTTCTAATGAGCATAAAATTCCTGGAAGATAAGAATTCTCCAGATCGAATCGTCTTCATAAGTTATTTTCCTAATCCGACTACTCTCTCGTTAATTTTCGAGTCAAGCGGAATGGGAGTCGATGCGCAAACACCATGAGGTCAACAAAATCCTTCAGGTCAATAAGGAGAACACCCTCAGGATAATGAACAAACTCTCCGGTCAATAAGTTTCATAAGTCACTCTGAGGTCCGTTGAATTTTATTCCTGCACGTGAGAAACGGGTTGAAACCGCATCATAATCAATGCAAGGGTAGTCGATGACCGGTAGTTAAAGGTGAGTATTTTACTTTTGTCGAATCCCTAACCGGATTTACTTAACAACCCGCTTCTCCACATACTGTCAAATTACCAGCCGTGAAAATCCTCACCAGTTCAGTTCATGTTGTAATCACCTTTAATTTTACTAATTTTGCATGACTATATATTTTTTGTGAATGAGAAATCTACGAGCAACGAAATAAGGTTTATATTAAGAATGCTTAAGATTTCAGTTTTTTATTAAATTTGTACATGACTGCCAGATCTGACATTCATTAACGAACATGCTATTATGTAGCGAGATTTTGTTCAAGTTTTTTTAAAACTAAAAAGTCTGTGATATAATTTATTTGTTAAAAATCGCTATTATTTGATTCAAATTATTTGTTATGAAATAGATGTATTATCACTGCGGTAATTTTTTCCAGGTTAAATAGGTCTGACCAATTATCCAAGAATTTAAGTAGAAAAATTTAGAATCATTGACTTACAAAAGGGTTTTCTGTATCTCATCATCATTAGGTATTCAGTCCTGGAACTGGTTAGACGCATAACTCCATTGCGTCCTATTCCGAGCTAACCTATACATTTCCCTAAAATTTTCACAACCTACATCTTTCACTATCTGCATGCAATAGTCTAATCTAAGTCTACAAGTACCTCTTTTTACTATTTCTGTTTGTCATATATCCCGCACTATTACCCAAATGCCTTAGAACGTGTCATATCCTTATATTTTTCCTTTTTTTTTTGTTTTCAACAGATAACCTTCTTGTCCTACTATTTCGATAACCTCTTTATTATTAACTTTGTCTGTCCATGCTATCATGATCGTACATATGAAGCACCTCATTCCAAAAGGCTTCTACCTTTTATATATATATATATATATATATATATATATATCTCGTCTTTCCCCGATATTCAGTGGTATGTGAAGAGGGTTAAGCAGCCTGTGACTACCAAGATCGCCCAACACCTAGACATTTGCCAAATTAATAGTTTTCCAATTAATCATGTCGAAAAATCAACATTAGTTGAAAATATTGCAAAACCAACACCTGTATTTGTTTATAAGAATTATAAGGTTTAGGTACAATGCCATAATCTTAAGTAACAATTATGTACGCTGTGTATCTACCCTATTTGCTAGATATAGTGGCGTCCAACTTTAAATTTCGACCCAGCTCATCTCGAATTCTCCCTTGGGGGCGCTAGCCAAGTTAGTCGTCGGTAAAATAGTGAGAAAAGTAAAGCAGAATATTAATCGGTTGCCTTAACACGCCCCATTTCATATAAAACTCTTTCATTGATGTCCAACGTGTAGGGCTCTGTTTTTACCTTTTTAATTTAAATAATACTTGTTTGGGGCACGCATCGTATTTTAAAAACTTTTACATTAGCGCCGCATCGTGGAGTATTTTTAATTTTAGCAGGTTACCGTACAATTAGGACGCTTACAATAAATGTGAAAACATTAGAAATATTATATTCAAAATAAACTATATCGTTATGGTTTAAAATCTATACCTATTGTTAAAGTTGCTTTCGTACTTTAATTTTTTGATGTATTTCAAAAATTTCCGAAAATGTTTAAAAAAAGTGTAAGGCGTTTCGTTGCGCTAACAATAAATTAAAGGTGAAAGAAAGAAAAGTAATCTTGAATGACAAACTTGTTATGGAAACACTCTGTATAATTTTAATTTCATGTTCAATAACACAACACTGCTTCCGAATTAGTATTTTTATTCAAATAATAAACTTAAAACCACAAAGATAATCGTTTTATTTTCGTTAGATACATTTTAGAACTCAACTCAGGGTTGTAAATTAGTTTTTTTCACTAAGCTTAGATTTAGGAAATATGAATGAACTCTTTAATATGCATAACAAATATGAGCTTTAAAAATTTTAGTTGAATAAATTACACGCAATGTGACATCGTTTTAATATAGACATAGTTGCAATTACAATGTAAGGGAAATACACAAGTATAAGGTTACAAAGATGACTTAATCTTTTCATTCAATACATTGCAATATATTTATTTTATATTTGTTAATCAAAATGTTAATTTGCATTTACAATCACACAAAGGAAATGATAATTTAAAGGAATATATCACCTACCTTTCACTGGTTGTAGTGGTTGATTGTACTTGCACTGCTATCAGATAATTATGGACTGTATGTATAATGTTCACTAATTGTTGCTAATTACTGATGCTCGATGCACCGAACTAAATCACGAACCAAAGCCAAGCGAGAACGAAGTTGAATTGTCGTCCACTCGTACATTACCAACCCTTTTATGTCGTTGCACTAAAGGTAGGGATAATGGAGGGTTTCTAGGTGGGAATAGTTTAAGGACTTAAATTAATTGTGATTGGCATACTACACTACAACCAAAATACTTATAAAGCCTTAACATACCGCCCACCAAAATAAGTATTAGGAACTTATTTTCTAAGTGTGTCTAAACGAGCAAAAAAAAAAAATATATATATATATATATAACCGTAAATTTAAAAGTTAACTTACCCTAATATACTAACTATAATACTAAGTTGCCTCTGGAATGGGAGAGGGCACAATTTTACCACGGGCCTTTTAAATAGTCCCTGGGATGTTGCCACGGTAGCCACACGACAAACATTGTCCTTTCCATAATGCAACGTATGTATACGTCCCATTTTCCACTGTAATGGAGACACTTGAGTATCTTTAATCAACACCAACGTTCCCACCATTAACGAATAATTAGCAGAAAACCATTTGGTTTTCTGTTGAAGTGTGTAGGTACTCCAAATGCCACCGTTTCCAAAATGATTGCTGAATACGTTGAACCAGTTGCCAACGATTTAAGGAAGATAGTTTCAGATCTAAGACATTAGGGTCGGGAATGACAGACACTGGTTCTACGTTCAGAAAATGACCAGGACTTAAGAATGAAAAATCAGTGGGATCGTTACTCATTGGACATAAAGGTCTGGAGTTTAAGATGGCTTCAATTTGAACTAGAATGGTGTTAAATTCTTCGTACGAGAGAATTTGTTCGCCTACCACCTTCTTGAGATGGGACTTTACAGATTTTATCCCAGCTTCCCACATTCCCCAAAGTGAGGAGCCGACGGAGGATTAAAACAAAGTGAATACCTTCCGTTTCAGATGACTGCTTCATATATTCGATTAGTTC
Organism: Platerodrilus igneus; assembly: GCA_036346225.1. NCBI lineage: Eukaryota > Metazoa > Arthropoda > Insecta > Coleoptera > Lycidae > Platerodrilus > Platerodrilus igneus. The sequence continues at coordinate 5,387,376 of JARFIW010000559.1, forward strand.
CCGAGATGCTCCGATAAAATTTGTTCCACAGTCACTATGAATTTGCAAGCATTTACCTCTACGTGCTACAAACCGCCGTAAAGCTGCAATAAAGGCCTCTTTAGATAGGTTTGATGCCAACTCCAGATGTATCGCTTTTGTACTAAGACAAACAAATAAACAAACATAGGCTTTCAATGATTTGGCACCTCTAATACGATTCATGGTGATAGAAAAGGGTCCACCGTAGTCTACCCCAGTATGTAGAAACGCTTTACCGGCAGTAAGTCTAGCGGGGGGCAAGTCGCCCATAGGAGGGCATAGCGAAATAGGTTTTGACGAAAACATCGAATACAAGAGTTTAGGCACTGTTGAATAGCCCTTTTGCAGACAGAATCCAAAAATTTTGTACTAACAAAAATGAGTAGTTCTAAGTCCAGGGTGTAAATATTTCGTATGGCAATCTCGAATAATGAGCTCTGTCACCCGGTGTGACCGAGGAAGTAGAAATGGAAATTTTGTATCATAAGATACGTCTGCATTTCGCAACCGGCCGCCCACCCTTAACAACCCATCACTGTCAAGGAAAGGACTGAGAGGTCGAAGTTGTTTATTACTAAGTTTTCCCTTTCGAATGATATCAATGTCCTGACTGAAAACTTGTTCTTGAACCCGTTTTATTAATAAATGAAGTGCATACTGTTCGGGGGAGACCAATAATTGTTCTAAGTTTCGAATATCCAAATTTGCACGAACTTTCAAGTTACGAATGAACTGACAAATATATACCAGAATCCTGCATATTTTTCGCAAATCTGAAAATTGATTTACCATCGAGTCTACGAAATGATCTGCAACGTGTATATTAAGGGATAAAGTTCTTTTTTCAATTTGCATCTGAGTGTGATCTGTAAGAGTTGGTTCCATATGAGCAGGCCAATTCTCTTTAGGTAATAGTAACCATGGTGGAGCCGTCCACCACAAAGGATGATTAACAAGCTCAGCAGCTAATAATCCTCTTGATGCACAATCAGCAGGATTATCCTGTGATTTAATATGATGCCACGATGATGGAGCCACTCGTTCTTGGATATGCGAGACACGATTGCTAATAAAGGTCTTCCAATTATACGACGAAGATCGAATCCATGCTAATGCTACTGTGGAATCTGACCACGCAAATGTATCGTCCAATACTAAATTATCTCTATACGTATTTTGCACATACTCGACCAAGTTCGACAACAACACTGCACCACACAATTCTAATCGAGGTAATGATATACGATTGGTTGGTGCGACCTTAGATTTGGCACAGACCAATGATACTTGGATGTTCCTTTCTCATCGACACAGCGGAGATAAACTGCTGCTGCATATCCAGCTTCCGATGCATCACAAAATGCATGAATTTGTACAGTTTGATAGTTATCGCAAAGAATCCGTCGAGGAATTTCAATTTTCAATAACTCGGGTAATTGTTGAAGATACAGATTCCATTTTAAAACAATTTGTTGGGGAGGAAGTTCATCCCAGCCAATTCCTAATATCCATACAGATTGAATCAAATGTTTTGCGAAGAAGACCAATGGTGATAATAACCCCAGAGGGTCAAAGATCCTTGCAATTTCCGAAACCATATTCCTTTTGGTACAAGGCCGATCAACGATATTAAGATTGTAAAACAACACATCACTCAATGGTTGCCATTGCAGTCCTAAAATTTTTTGAGAAGTATTGTTTACCTCTTCAAACAAAATGCTTGCTGATACCGAACGGAATCAGGTAAATGGCCAATGACACTTGGCACGTTGCTATTCCACTTTCGCAACATAAAACCACCTGATTGGCAAATTTGGTTTAATTCATACACGAGTCGTTTGCCATCCTCTATCGAATCACACCCTGTAATCAAATCATCCACGTACGTATCCGATGCTAAAATCTTGGAAGCAATAGGAAAACGTAACGATTGACTTTTGCAAGTTCTTGAATTACACGCATGGCTAAAAATGGTGATGATGTGATGCCGTATGTAACAGTGTTTAGCTGATAATCGATAACAGACTCCGAGAACTTAAATCTCCAAACTATACGTTGATAGTCTCGATGGCTAGTAGAAATAAGAATCTGTCTATACATTTGCTTAATGTCCGCAGTTAAAACTACAGAATGTAAACGAAAGTGTAATAACAACTCCATGATATCTTTTTGAAGAGGGGCCTGCGAGTAAATGATCATTTAAAGACCCTCCACTTTGAGCGCTGGCTGAAGCATCAAATACGACACGAAGTTTTGTAGTTGTACTGTCTGGTTTGAACACGGCGTGATGTGGTATGTAATATACCGGCGATAATGTAGACGATCGAGTTGAATCCGATACAATACGAGACATGTGACCACTATCGATATAATTCTGCATAAATTCTCTGTACGAATTATACAGCTGAGGATTTATTTCAAACGGCGTTCTAGTGAAAGAAATCTTCGAAGTGCTATTTCGAGAGCCAGCAAATAGCGGTTCAGGACCATTGAAAGGTAACAAAACAATAAAACGACCGGTGTCATCCTGCTTGTGAGTGTCCACAAAATGCCTTTCACAAATTTCCGCATGAGGAGATAATTTGTTAGAATCTGGAATATTTTCCAGTTCCCAAAATCGAGTAATGTTAGCATCTTCTACAAGTGCAGCTAATGATATACGAGATGTAACAGAAGAAAGAACCTTCCTGTTAATATCCACCCAAAGGTAGTGTGAATTGCCACGGGTTCTTCTAGTGACCCAATGCGAGTTGCGTTTAATAAAACACGCGCGAACAAATCTGCACCTAACAATAAATCGATATGGCTAGGTTTGTCGAAGTCCGAATCTGCTAAATCTAATCCAACTATGTGAGGCCAACTATTTGGTGAGATCCTTGATGAAGGAAGGGTTCCACAAATGTCTGGTAAAACAAAACAATCAATACTGTACTCTGGAACAGTTTTACCTTGAGGACTAATTTTACACGATACTTGTCCATACGCATGAGAAGCAGATAGACCTAAGCCTTCAACCTTCATTGAAATATTCGATTTTCTTAAACCTAAGCGTCGACAACACTTATCAGTCATGAAATTTTCCATTGATGCACTATCTACAAGTGCTCTTACTGTCTGAACTTTACCAAACCCATCTGTAATTGAAATTCTTGCGGTGCCTAATAACGTCATTGTGTTGGACGATCTAGATGATAACAACGTACTTGTAGTAGTGTTGCAGGTGGGTTCGGGAAGTTGATCTGTTGCCTGAGTGATTGCAGGTTTCTGTGCAACTGTAGGGTTTTCAAAGTGCAATAAAGTATGATGACCCCTTGCACACTTTTTACAAACAAGTTTGGAAGAGCAGCGTGTAACCATATGAGAGTTGCGAAGACAATTAATGCATAAGTGTTTGTCTTTAACAAAGTTATAACGGTCTTGTGGCGATTTATTCAGAAACATTTCACATTGGTATAAGTTATGAGTACCACTGCAAAGACTGCATTTCTGAGCGAATGAAGTTGTTACGAATGACTTTCGAACTTGGGGTTTTGAATATTCAAAGGAACGTTTAGAAGGTACACTAGATGATATGGTTTGTTTAATGGACGTATTAAATTTGGACGGTGTATCGGAAACAACCATATTGCTAATTTCTAATGCCTTGCAATGTTTTTCTAGAAATAATTTTAATTGATCATAAGATGGAATGTCTGATGTATTTTCTAACTCAAATGTTTTCAAAAGATTTGTATCTACCTTTTTTGATAACAAATTAAACAATACGAAGTCGAGCAAATCAATCTTAGTTTGACGTAAGCTTGATATATTTTCCGTAAAGCAATTAAGCAATTCTCTTAAATCTGTATGTGAATTAAATTTTGCTTTTGGTGACGATTCTAAAGCATTCCAATGCGTGTTTGCAATTAAACGTTTTGAATTAAACCTCTCCACAATAATTGAATAAGCTAGCATATAATTATTATTCGAAATTTGCAAATGTCTAATGAGTTCTCTAGACTTAAAATCCAACGCATCAATTAAAAAATAGAACTTTTCGATCGGTAGCAATTGATTATTTTCATGAACTAAATTATTAAAAAATTGAATAAACTCTTGGAAATGTTCTATTTTTCCAGAAAATTTTTCATTTCTATCCGAGGGAGACGAATATTAGTACATGAGCCGATGCTAGTAATATTTTCAGTCAAGCATTTTTCAGCAGTGGATATATTATCAAACTGAGCTTTAATAATTTTAATGTTTAACAAAGACCTATCTATTTCAATTCTTAGTGTTGTAATTGCATTTAATAATTCAGAGTTGTCCTCATCCAATATGCACGTTTTATAAGCAGTATCTACATCGTTTTGATATCAAAGGCGCTTTCAGCCATAATATTAACAGAAATACAATTGCCTTTAATATGCTCCAATTTATCTATCGCACCAGATATATCAGATAATCTATCGAGTGCGGCCTTTAAATCCACTATCAACCTATCCGATGAAATATGTGCCATCCTAACGAACAAGGTTACTAATATCGATTTTATATTGATTTCAGCTACAAAATGAAGGGTTTGTTCACCTAATAATAGGATATACCAAGGGTAATGTTGAACTACCTGTTAAAGAATTTTTACTACAACGTGCCTAACGGGAGCTTGCAAGTTTCAATATGACAAAGAGCAAAGGGTTTTATTCTACCCGGTTTTACGAATACCTGAATTCTCTAGCGAACTTGAATTACAAGTTTAAAATAACTGTATTGCTTAAACACTTTTCTGACTACAAATTCTTACGTTAACTATCCCTAAAATTTACAAAGATTTGTCATTTTAAGGCTTTATAAGATTCTGTATCAGTACAAAATTTCAAATTTAATGCGAGATTGCATCTACTATAAGTTAGTTTACACAATTGAGTATGAAACTTGTGGTATGACTACACTTTTATTCTAAATGCGGTCAACCCCTAATTTAAGCGAAGAGCAATAAACAATGTAGTTAAATTGAATGCCAAAATGCCAATAATAAACCAATTAATAAGCCAAATATTTGCTCAAAGGACCAAAAATGTTAATCAAAATGTTAATTTGCATTTACAATCACACAAAGGAAATGATAATTTAAAGGAATATATCACCTACCTTTCACTGGTTGTAGTGGTTGATTGTACTTGCACTGCTATCAGATAATTATGGACTGTATGTATAATGTTCACTAATTGTTGCTAATTACTGATGCTCGATGCACCGAACTAAATCACGAACCAAAGCCAAGCGAGAACGAAGTTGAATTGTCGTCCACTCGTACATTACCAACCCTTTTATGTCGTTGCACTAAAGGTAGGGATAATGGAGGGTTTCTAGGTGGGAATAGTTTAAGGACTTAAATTAATTGTGATTGGCATACTACACTACAACCAAAATACTTATAAAGCCTTAACAATATTGTTGCAGAGCAAAAAATAAAACATATAACCTAAGTAAATCACACGATAACATTTACTACCCGCGTTTCAATTTCATAAACTCAATAGCAAGATTGCAGAATGACAAAAATCCCTGGTCTAAGAATATAGAGTGGGGAAAACGATACCAGAATTAGATATCCGACTGAGACTGAATGATGAATTAGTTGTGAACTGACAATACATCAACATCAAAATGTAGCGATACGTGTGAATAGGCGAAGAGGAATGTGGGGTTAAAATAATGTTCGTTTAGAAGTAAGGTTGAAAGTACAGAAGCTCCAAGAAAAATGTGATGCATTCCCGAAGGGAATAGGTAGCGATCGACATGTACAGGTGGAATACATCTTCAAGTTGCAGGGTAGTTTCATAAACGCGCGGGGATACAATGTCGTGAGAACAGTTTGACAATAAAGGGGTTTCGACTGGGTGAGTCATCCCTGCATTAAATTGGCACGTTGTAGCTTGTGTAGTGCAAGGAAGCTTTCTGTTTTTGGATTACTGAAGGAATGATTGCAAGCAAGCATTGGTATCCTTGATACTCTGGAATTACGCAGAGTGATTAAATAGCACGTTTAAGAATGTTAATTATGCATTTATGTACTAAAATGCTTATTGGTTCGGACTAAGTAGCGACGGAAGCAGTGGATAATAATTTTAAGTACCAAATATGTAGTGAAATTTAGGTTTGTAAAAGTATAAAACTTAGTAATTTTGAAATGGTCGATAAAAGGATAAGAAAGAGGTGGGGATTTAACTGTTTCTTGTTTATTATAAACGACATTTCAGGTAATTGCGATTAATGAATGTCTTATTAAATGTGAAAGCAGGAAAAATTTGGAATGACAAATAGTTTTACGAATAGCTTAGATTTAAGATTTCTTAAATGCTTTTTTTTACCCATGCGGTTGGTTACCCATTGGGCGCGTTTCCATGTGGCGAATAGGAGAAATCCCAGGATATATGACCAAGGGATTGGCTATCTATCTGGGAAAAATTGATAAGCTTATCTCTTTCAGTGACCCAGTGCCTGAGTGGTATAAGACGCACACCATGGTGGAGAGCAAGAGACTGTGCTAGAGCGGGATAAAATCCTCCCCCAGCCAAGTGAAAACGATCCCGCGAACCAAACCCCTCAGCCCAAGTTGTAGTTTCGTGGCTAATGAGCCTGCACTGAGGTAAACGAAGCCAGTGGAGCAATTCTGCAACACAGACACACCGCGCCTTCCTTGCTGTCGTGATCATGTCTCACGAGCAAGAGGGTGTGGGGGTCTTGGCTTAACCGCCCGGACCAAGAGGAAACAACCTCGCTAAAAACCTAAACCCTGTGGCGAAGGACTGAGCCCAAGGGATGCGTGGCTGGATAGATGACCAATCTTAATCAGTCCAGAACTCGGGAAACAGGGCGGCACCCCGTTTTATTCACGCCTTCCATGCCAACAGGGGGCACCTGGCATGGTGGTCATTTACCGTGCATTTATATTTCCAATGCTCCACCAGAAGGTACTACATTGGCCAGGAGGCGAGTTTTTTGTTGCCTGGAAATTTAGAATTTTGCCGAACCCTTGCCGTTCCAGGCAAGGTAGGGATCTTTAACGTGCGTGACAACACTCACACACACGGGACCTCCATTTAACCTCTCATCCGAACGAGGGCGTAATTTTTGTGAAAAATGCTCACCTGTCATTTTTCAAGCAGTCGGCCGTGTCGGGATTTGAACCCAGAACCTTGGGATCCGTAGTCTTACGCTTACTACATTGATCCACGGCGACGCCTTGATCATTTACCCCCCCTCATGGGAACAATTATGAATAATATTGGCAACGTAAGTAAAATAGAATCTGAAGAGGTGGAACTAGCAATGGGGGACCCCTCAGGCAATCAAAACATATCCATGGAGGTGGAGCAGACCCGGGATGCAAGTCCGCTTGCAAGACCGGTGTCTGATACACCAGACACGAAGAAAACAATAAAGAAACTTGCAGGCACTAGACTGCAAGCAAAGAGGCTTTCGGGTGCTCAGCGTAGGAAGCTGAGGCAAGCAAAGAAAGTCGAAGCTGGGACTTGGACGGAGTCACACCCTCCGCAATGAAGGTGTCAGTGCAGAAGGAGAGTGGGGGCAGTAAAAGACCTCGTTCAGAGACTTCCACACCGACACCATCTAGAAGCGCTTGGTAGAACGAGACAGCGCCTATTCGGGCGACCAAAGTTAGACCCGAAGGAAGTCGATACCCTCTCATCAAGAGACCTGTACTCTGTAATTCGGGGTGCAGGCTTTGCAGATTGGGTATAATACATAACCAGGGTCAGCACAATAAGCCTTTTAGGCTGCAGTGCGGCGAAGCCGTTTGGCAGACGCACCAGCCAGGGGGAGTGGTTTTAGTGGGTATGCCGCAAGGAGAGTCCTACACTTCGGCTATAAAAGCTTTCCACTCCACCAGGTTCGGATAACTTTAAAAAAAATCTGAAGAAGATGAATACTTCTTTATGTTTAGTGTGCTTACAGTTATATTTAGCTTCTTTGGGCAGCAGTGGATTGAATACATATCATGCAGAGAGTTTCAAAAGGGAAAGTGAAGTTTCATTGTATCTTTAATTACAATTGTGCTTACAATGGACTTCTACATCAGCATACATTATATTGTATATAAAAAATATAAATATTAGATAAGTGTTTTTTTAATTATAGCCTCTTTCTTCATTGCAGTACCAATATACCCCAGGCTGAGGCAGGTTGAAACATTTTTCTTAACTTGGACATATAGGCTCTCATTTAGTTTGTGTTTTATATAGAAATTTTACATAACTGATTAAAGATTGGTATTGAGGTATCATTTTGTGATTTTTTGAGTACTATAAATGGAACACAAGTTAAAAAATTAAAAAGGAAAACTGACAAACTATCCCAGATCGCTCCTTTAACTAAAAGATGTTTTACTAATTGTACAACTTGAATAGCTTTTTCAAACGCAGGAGCTAAGTTATGTATTTTATATATTAAGAGATCATCACAGTAGCGGCCATCTTGAAATTTCTAAAGATCCAATTTCTCTCCTATTAGGCACCCAAATTAAAAACGGTTTTAATAAAAGTTACGTATAAAATAATTGTCTATGTGGGAGTCATTTAAGTTTTTTTTAACTAAAAGAAGTTTTTTTTGTTGCTGATAATAGAGCGATTTAAACCAAACCAGTAACTTTCCCAAATGTGTGAATAATTTTTATGAATTTTCATCAAAATTGCACACTACAATTCAGTTTATTTATCGAATAAATCAAATATTAGTATTTTTTAGAAAAACGCACCTGCAATGTGCTGCTGTGGAAAAATTCAGAACTTCCATGTCATACACTATTGTAAAACAGAAATGGTTTGAATACATGCTATATAAAACTAACACAACTAACCTTATGAGAGTTTTCGACTATAGTCGTAATCGCTTGCAAATCTATTTATAACTTTCATCATGGATATTATTTAGCGTCTCGTAATTATAGAAATGAGTTCTTCATAAATCTTGGATTTATATAAATTTTTTTTCGGTTTCCTATTTAGTGAAATAGGTATTCCCCCAGTTTGAGTAGTGTAAGACTTGTAAAAAAGGATAAACACAGAATTGTTTAAATTTTATATCAAGTTCAATTGTTTTGGGATAAATTTAAAACGCCACCAGTAATAATTCGCTAATATTTAGGCTAGTGTAGTAATAAGAAATAATGTAATAAAAATTCTAAGATGTGTACCCTCAAACTTCTGTAATACACGCAAAAGCTGCATGCAAAACGTAAATAAATAAAACCAAAACAAACTTTGGACTACTTAAAAATGCAAGACATGCATTTTTATTCTACTACAGGAATGTTTACTGTGTCCGATTCAGTACACTTTGTTTATTATTTCGTTGTTAGAAAATGATAAGGGAAACGCAGATGTGATAAGAAAAGAAACCAAACCAATATTTGTAGCTTTTCACAAACTGTAATCAAAACCCACTTGACACTTTACCTAATCATTTTTTATTAGAGATACGTTTAAACCATCATTCTGATTTTCCATTTATTGGCCAATTAATTAATTAATACAACAGCTTTGTCAATTGCATATTAGAAATTGAAAATAACTGTGCGATGCAAACGTAGAAATGTTAAATCTTGCAATTTCCTGTTCCCTAATAATTTTTTTTTACATTACATATTTGAATTTCAAAGATTTTCACTGGTTATAAATGTTAGATAATATGTATAATTAAAATATCTGTGTGGTTTATAACTGGACTAATAAGTCCACAACACTGCCATCTATATTTGCGCCCTGGCACTTCATAGACCAAGTAGGCGGAGTATTATAAACATCATATCCTTTTCTAATGAATATCTACATCTCCACATTTCGTCCCGCCCTATGCTACCTCACCCCTATCCGTGCTTTTACAGCAGATAGTAGGTAACCTGTTGTGATGAGCTCTTAAAAATCTTCTTGCTTCACCTCCTTTACATAATAACAGTTGAGCAACAGGTCTTCATTACCTCAATTCTACAGTACCTTGCCATACTTCCATGTCAACTTTTTAAAAAAATAAGTCTACAGTGGGTAATGTTAAAAAATGGCGCAACTACCAAAAAGACCTTGGTTATTAAAAGTATTATTGATCAAACATAATTTTCCCAGCAAGTTAAGTGCACATTATTTTAATTACCTCCAGTCGGCAAATGTAAGGATTTCTTTAATTAATAAAACCCACTAACATATATTTAACTGTTTAATTACAAATTCATTTAAGTTAATTGGACAAATTTAAGTAAAATTAAACTTATTTTATTAATAATTTAATCTGTACATCATAACTGCCCAATTAGACGGCAATAAATTACAATCGCAATTTACCCAGCTAGCGAGAGATAACCGCATACTTAAATAAACAAAATTCCTGAATCATTTCGAATGTATGCGATACGAAGAATTGGAACTATCCGTACCAGCTGATTGTGACTCAGATTTAAAATATAGGTTTGATCATATGTTATTTACGTGATATGTAAATGTTTGGGATTTTTGTTATTGTTGTGTCTATTAATAGTACTGTACTACTGCTGAACTTGTTACATACTTTAAGTTAGATAATCAGCGACCTATTTAAATGTAACAAACAATCGTTCGTATTACATCACAGAGGTTAATAACAACACGGAACAAAAATACCGGCGCCAGATCGTAGTATGAATGAAAATAATATCAGGTAGTAATAAACTGCACTGCAATACGTATACCTCTTGAAATAATTAAAACCAATCAAGTATACTGTATTTTTGTTTTCAATATTTGAGATAAGTGTTACCAATAACGGACATTGTGTGGCGATAGAAAATCTACTGGGTCACTCTAAATAAAGTATTTTTTTTCTTTCAACTATTGTGTCTACACGTCTATTATACATAAATACAAACCATTACCTCTATTGGACATATTTTTAATCAACTAGTTTTAATGTGTGACCCACCGATGGGTCACAACCGCTTGTAGTGATAAATTCCTCTTTGAGCCACGTTGTCCACCTGTAGACAACGTAAATTACATAATGTATTTTATTTTGTAGCAACGCAATCTTTTTTGTTGAAGGTAATTCGCTCAATGCGTTAAAATTAAGTTCCAAAACACTAGTATTGGTAGGATTTTGGCAAATACTGTTACTAGAAGAGCCAAGCCCGAGGTCCATCTACAGATGTTCTATTAAAAACGATTTTTATATCCTAATAATTTAACAGCCAGAGGAAGAAGTCGCTAGGATTTAAGTCAGGAGAACGCGGGAGGCCCGTGAATGGGTGCTTCGTGGCAACTATCAATCCATCTACGAGTAAATTGTTCATTAAGAATACTCTCTTACGGCACATGCAAAATGAGGTGGTGCACCGTCGTGCATAAAGAACATGTTTCGACGAACATTATGGTGCAAGTCTTCTAATAATTCTGGCAAACTTTCTTGAAGAAATCGAAGGTAACGAGCGCCATCCAAACGATCAACGAATCGGATTGGCCCAACCATAAAATTGCCAATAACTCCGACTTAGACATTAATTTTAAATTCTCGTCGATAATGTTTACTTTTAATAGCATGTGGATTTCATCTGCATACATATGCTCATTCTGCATGTTCGTCATGCCACAACGTGAAAACAAGACTCATCACTAAACAAGATATTAGTGTGGAATCCGTTATCAAGTACCCTGCGTTCCCGAACGATTTGTGAAAAATTTAAACGTGATCCGTGGTCAAGTGGCAGTAATTCCTGCACTGACTGAATGTGGAACAAACGAAGTAATTGATCTCTAATGATCCAACTTAGGATGCTTTTTGGAACCCCAGTCTCTTATTGCAATGTTCTAATACTGGTCTCAGATTGTCATCCATCATTTGAAGAACAGCACCTTCCGTAATTGGTGTTCGGGCTTGTCGATGATTGCTCAGCGTTAGTTCTAACTGGGTTCCACATTCCTATTTCTCGAAGACGTCTTTCGATTCGGGTAAAGGTTTTGTGATTTGGAATTCTCTTGAAACACGCTTACACTTTCGAGGCAGTTACCCTGACAGAATCCAAGAACTAATACCATTTCTACATGCTAATTAAAAGAGAACGCCATAATTTGCTAGCTGGCAAAATTACACAACGGTAATAGCAATTTAAAGCAATGACGGTGAATGCGTTAAAGAAAACAGGACAAAAGCAAACTGAAGCGAACAAATTATTGTAACATTTACTGTCAAAAGTGCCATAAACTAAAGTGATACGATTGTGTTTTATGATATGTTTATGCATATCGTTTTAGCAGCGTTTAAGAAAACATTTTTCCATCAAAACTAAGCGAAATACGAAGTTATTGCAAGAGTCAAAAAATGAAAATGATGGGTAAGTATTTCTGTTAAAAAAAGACAACGGTATTACCACCCCTAAGATAAGTATATCAAAAATTGCGAGGGGTAAAAGTGTTGTTAATCCTTCTACAATTTCCTTTGGATGTCTTTGATTACTGAAAGTAGGGTAATCCTATAAAATGCATTTTTACCAAATTTCAATAAATTTGTTTCACACATTTCTGAACAGCGTACAAAAATGTGATTTCTTAAGTGAACTTTGAACTCTTCTCACGGACACGCGGTACATTTTTGTATATAGGTAAATTGGATCCAATCGACTTATTTTGACGTCTACAATACGCGGTAGATTTATTTCCCAGCAATTTTGGGACACCCTGTATATGAATAATTTTTATAATAGTCACGCATTGTGTGTTGCTTTTCTTAAGCGGATGACATTGCACTGGAACATTACGTCTGAATCGCAAAGGGAAAATCCACCTGGAATTGGTGCGAAATTGATAAGAGGTGAAAAAATTGTAAAATGTGATCATGCTTCTGGGTGTTCACATGGGAAAATGACGTGATGAAAGACGCGTTTCATTTATCACTACAGAATTTTCGAATGATTTCGTCACAGTTTCTAATAGAAGAGGCATCGAAAAATAAAAACCTGAAACCATTGCAAAATACAATAGCAATGTGGCAAGTGTAGATAGGAATGATCAAATGATGTCCTACAATCCATGCCGTTTGGTCTCTTTATCACACATTTTCGTGCTTAATTTTAAGTCGTTGTAAATTCGTACTTGTAAATAAAATAGCAAAGCTGTCATCCCTTGTCCCGTTATGTCCTGTCATAAACCTCCTTTGTGCCTGTGGAATAAGTTGGACTAAAGGGGTAGTGATCGACACTTGCTCATAGACATCGAAGAGAGCCGCTTGTTGGTTCGGTAAAGTGAGTTAAGTTATTAGTGTCTGCGAATGTGATTTTATGGATAAACCATAAAAACACAGTGATAATGTGTACGTAACACGTCCAATAAGTAGCTATACAGTCCACTTGGTTGAAGAGTAGAAACGACACTTATAGAACAATAGAACACGGCTGAGGTAAGTCGATATATAAAATTATAAGGCCCCTCGCGCGTTAAACACATGCGAGCGTAGAAGTTTACGATGGTATAAAAATTATTTGTCCAGTTTATAAAAATAATGATTCTAAATTCACATTTATTATTCAACAGATATCCAGGTCAACGAAAAAAATTATATGATTTTCGATTAGCCATTCCTTGTAGAACTTTTTAGGGGCTGTATTGCTTTTAGATACATCCCCAGCAGTTGGAGAGAGGTTAGAGTTGTCTTCATTCCTAAAACCAGGCCGGAAGGACTACTCTCAGGCTAAATCCTACAGACCGATCAGTCTCACGTCCTTTTTGCTAAAGACCTTGAAGAGACTGTGCGACAATGATTATGAGGGAGAGGATAATGCTTTCTTATCCACTTCACCCAAATCAACACGCCTTCATACCAGGAAAATCAACGGAATCTGCCCTCCACGCTGTTGTAGGACGGATTGAAAAACCCTAGATCATAACATGTCCGTCTTAGGCGCATTTATTGATATTGAGGGTGCGTTCAGCGAAACCACTTTCGCAAGCATCGATAGAGCTCTACGGACACATGGAGCTGACAACACCCTTCGGCAGTTTACCATGCAGATTCTGCGATGTCGACGGGTACACATCAATGTGGGGAAACCTCAGTAATTAGGGCGGTAGGTAAAGGCTGTCCCCAGGGGGGCGTGCTGTCACCGCTACTATGGAATTTAGTAGTGGACAGCATTCTCCAACATCTTAATGAGGCAGGTTTCTACACGATAGGTTACGCCGACGACATAGCTATCCTAGTAGTCGGCAAATTCGAACTAGTGCTGTGTAATTTGATGCAAGCAGCACTAAGGATCACGGAGCTCTGGTGCTCCGATAACTTTTTAACCATCAACCCCAACAAAACGGCGCTGGTAATGTTTTCCAATAAAAGGAAGCTGACGGTAACCAAATTGACAATTCTCTTCCAAACTTCTCTGCCCCTATCAGAAGAAGTCAAGTATCTGGGCATTATACTTGATAAGAAGCTCAACTGAGCCAAACACCTACAAATGAAAACTAGCAAAGCCAACCACGTGTTCTGGCAATGCAAACGTGCCATAGGCAAACTTTGGGGTCTTCCACCAAAGGCTGTCCTGTGGCTATACATTATGGTAGTAAGGCCGATGCTCTGCTATGGCGCTGTAGTCTGGTGGTCCAGGACCAGACTGGCCCATACAGTCAAAGATCTTACTCATATCCAAAGAGTGGCCTGTCTAAACATTACAGGTGCAATGCGTTCTACACCTACTGCAGCCTTAGAAGCCATCCTAAGCCTCACTCCGCTGGACCTACATGTGGAGAAGATGGCTTTGAGAGCGGCAATGAGGCTGCGGTTCAAAGGTCTATGGATCGATAAGGGAGGCGGTGGTAGACACCACAACATACTAAGAGAGGAGGTGCAGAACACCCCTATCTTGGGAGGAGTGGTTGATTCGATCGCACCCATAATGATTTCCGGGAAGCGCTTTGGGGTTTGCCTAAACACTGAGGACGCCTCCTTAACGGAGATCTCCATCTACACAGATGGTTCCAAAACAAAGGAAGGTACCGGGGCAGGCATTTTCTACGATGACCTATACCTTCATGAAAGTGTTACGCTGGACAGGCTGGTAACTGTCTTCCAAGCGGAGGTCATAAGCCATCATGCATGGTGCTAACGCCATACTGGAACGTGGGATCCAAAACAAAGCTATACGCATCTTGAGCGATAGTAGAGCAGCTCTTCTGAGCTTAAACAAGCAGAAGCTTATCTCGGGGATGGTATACCAATGCCATCGTGTTCTCGAGCTCGCTTCTAATACAAACGCCCTTGAGCTGGTTTGGATCAAAGGGCATTCAGGAGTACATGGTAACGAACAGACCGATTCTTTGGCGAGGCAGGGAGCGGCTCGGGGTTTTGTCGGCCCTGAGCCATCGGTTGCTATTGCGCCATCGGTGGTGTTCTTCATGATAAGACAAGTAACCCATCGGCGTCACAAGGATAGGTGGGCTTGTACATTAAGCTGCCGGCAGGCAAAAATGTTCATAAGGTCTCCCATGACCAAAATAGAAAAATTTGTCATACGCTTGCCGGGACAGAAACTACGGCTACTAGTAGTTATTCTGTCCGGGCATTGCACTTTAAGGAAGCACCTGCACAGGATGGGTCTGTCAGACAACCCCACCTGTCGCGGCTGTCAACAGGAGGATGAGACGGCGGAGCACATTCTGTGCACCTGTCCGGTACTCGCCCGACTTCGAGGATCTATTCTGGGGGACTTCTGGCCCGAGAAGGCCGGAATTCGAGACACCCCTGGTCCGACATCCTCAAATTCACCTGCAAGGTCGGTGGTTGAGCAATGAAGGACCAACCTAGGGCAAGGAAGGCAGCACAATGGGCCCACCAGGAGGCCTAAGTGCGCGTGGCTTAAGTCACCCTTCCCAATTTAATCAATCAATATTAAATTATAGAATAATACACAAAAAGAGATCATTATCCGAATAAAACCTTTGTTACATGCCAAAAATTGGCATTACACACTTTTTAATTTGCGAGTGAATTCGCGCCAATATTTTAAAAATAGACTTGTGCATTTCCGTGTCTTCGGACAGTTGTGTCGGCGCAAGAGAATGCACAGACATGGAGTGATGAAGAAGTGCGCGGTTTCCGACAAGTAGGGGACTCGCTAACGAGACGTAGAACAGTGAGGTTTATCGGTGTCGTCCTTTTTGTCTTTTCTCTTAGAATGTAGGTTCCTCTATCGTACCTCTTATCGTTCCTTACCGTATCCTTATCGTATCGCTACAGAAAGAAGAGGAAAGACAAAGCAATCTGGCTTCAACGAGGACGTAGCCCGACCCACGGCCAAAATGAAGATGAGTATGGCTCATACGCAAGGATAATCGCAAAATCGCGGAGAGTTCCACATTTTAAGTGAGTACATTTTATGTTTTCCTTTATGGCGTCTCTTGTATCACAATAAACATTTTTGGTATGTGATACAATTTGAGACGCAATTATGACGTAATATCTTATTGTGCAATATTATGAACGCTTTACTAGGTATTGCCAACTATCGTAGTGGCTCTCAACACGCGCGCGGGACTTTAACGGTTTACCTTAGACTATAACACCTTACCGGAATAGAAAGGGCGAATTCAAATTAGATACTGGCAGTGAATGTGTTAAGGAACCATTCAATGTTGGTAGTACGTGACCGGGGGCTCCGTGGATTAGTTGATTCGTGTGAAACTACTAAACCCAAGGTCCAGGGTTCGATTCCCAAGGCGAACCTCTGAAAAAATATTAGGCGAGAATTTTTTACAAACATGCGCCTTTCCTTGCTTGGATGAGAGATAAAATGTACGTCTGATGTATGTGTTGTCATGCACGTTCGAGCAATTTTTTTTGGCTATATAAAAAACTTTCTTTTCGAAACAATATAGAGGTATTAAGGTAATAGAAAAAATGAAAAAATTCGTCAAGTAAACTTATATGCAAATTTATATGGATTTGTTATTTTATAGTTTGATTAAATTGTAAGGATAAGATCAATATTTTGTACCCACAATCATATAGAAAACAATGCTTTGAAACCAGGTTTGCAAAATTGTAAATAGCATTATAATCTTTCAAAGTCCGCGTAAACATATTATTGTTCACAATATACCTCAATGTTTCCAACTTGTTTCATACACACGGCGCGTGGGCTTTAAACATTTGTTCCGATAAGATTTTCCCTGGTTGAACTGTCTTTGTAAGCCGTATTCTCAATCCGCTCACTTCCACTTCGAGTCAATCAGGATAGGGAGTCGTTCATGCGCAAATTGTATAGAGTCAACAAAGTCTTTAGAGTCTACAAAATCCTGTAAGGCCAACAAAACTTTGCAGAGTCAATAAAATTCCGTAAAGTCAATAAATACCATCGAGTCAACAAATACCTCCTAACCAACACGTACCATCGAGCCTACCAGCAACGTTCATGTCCAAGCATCCTTGAGTCGACAATCATCCTCGACTTCACCCGTCACGTACTATGGCATCAGTCTGGGGCCATTGCCTTTTTCACCACAAGCAACAAACCGGGCCCAACCAATCTAAGGGTATCAACCATAGATTAGGGATGAGTTATTTCTGCTGAATCCCACAACGGATTTATTTCACAACTTTGAGCCGCGAAAACCTCCATCCTTCCAGTCTGTAAGACCCGGTACACATCTGGATCAATTTTCTTTTGTTGATTAATTAATTATTACTAAGAATGTATATTTTCTTGCTCATACTTTATTATAGTTGAAATCTCACTAATAACTATTTTAAGATTACTTGAAATACCGTTTTTGATTAAAATTGTACGTGATTATCAAATCTGATGCTCACCTAAATATTAAGTACCGAAATTTTGTTCAACTCATAATTTTTATATGACTAAAATATGTAATATTGTTTATTTCTTTTTGTTAAATGTAGTTATTGGGCACGGTAATGAAACGCGGTTTAAATTAATAAATAAAATAAAACTGTTACAACGTTAAAGATTCACCCTTGCTTGAAACAGCGAGGGTTCAGCAAATTCAAAATTTTCAGGTAAAGAAACTCGCTTCCTGGTCAGTGTAGTACCTTCAGGTGGAGCATTGGAAAATCAAATGTAAGGTAGAATGTGACCTATCAGTAATGACACGTCAAATAAGGAAAGATGGCGCGACCTCCCGATAGGATCACAAATATAGAAATATAGAATTTCCAGAGATCCTTTTTAGTGTAAAAATGGCCCCTCGAGGGACTGCTACATTTTCTAAATAGAATATCAATCGAGCGACTAATTCTTTATATAACCATTTAAAGGAAAATAATTGTTCAAACTAAATGTTGCGGATAATTATTTTCCAATCGCCTGTTGTTTGTTTAAGACTTTCGAAAAATATCAAATCCTTGAATTATTTAGATGTAAACGACTTTAATTTGTTCAATTTCCTGGTGTTAGTACCTGTTATCTCGTTTATTATTCGATTGCATATCGTACTTTTGAACTTTGTGGGGTTTGCAAGATGTCCCCTATGGTTGAAAAGGTCGTACGTTCATCGTTGTCTTGGGCGGTTTAAATTGTAGAGCAGAACGTAATGCATTACTTCTTAGAGGTGGCCGTTGGTATTAAGTTTTGATTTAGTTTCGCGAATGAATTGATCAGCAGTAATTTTTAAAATTTTTTACGATTTTAATATTTTAGGAAACGCTTTCCATTTACAGTACTACAAAAGAATGGACGTTTTACGCAGTTTAAATGTTGCTACGACAAAGTACGTGCTATTTTAAATTCAGTATTTGAATTTTAAAAGTTTAACTCGTATGATGTCTTAATTTTTGCTACATCAATGAATACATGGATAGACGCTGCTGCAATTTAGTTCAAAATTATATAAATCAATTTTAGATGATTTATTAAATTTTTGTAGGAGACCAAGAATCTTTTTGAGCTGCCCCTGGCCAACTCACCACGGCAGATAGTATTCTTGTTACGCGCAGGCAGTACGTTCTTTTATTTGAGTTACCACGGATAATTTTATAAAACTTCCTTTGGCCTACGTACAATTAACGCTTTACTAGAGAACTTTTTATTTTATTTAAACATGCTTGACAAATTTAGATTACCTGTACTGTACCTGATGCTTATCGTTTAAGATTTTTAAACCTAGAAGTAATGATTTAGCATTCTTCTTAAAAATCTAGTAATGTTATAAAAAAAGTAAACCTTGTTTTGCGTAAATTAAGTTTCTTTTAGAGCTACTAAAATAAAATTTTGTGAACGATTTGCGCACCTCGTGACATTTTCGAATATTTAAAGTCAGTTTATTTCTTCTGTACACAGATAGATAAAAATATTAACTTATGAACAAAACCTTCTTTATGTAAACAAAATTTATTCTGCTTGTTAAGAGCATAGATTACATTAAATTTACAATTTATAACTTGATTCTTTTGATTGTTGAGTTTTAAAAGACACCTAGCTATCACTATCTAAAATTTTGGCAGTTCTTCCACATACGATTACGAAGGTGAGGAAATATTTTCATTTTAAGAATTTTATGAGCATATAACCATCATTTAATTATTTTTTTTGTTGAGTGATGTAGTATAAGATTTGAGTTAGCAAAAACTCCGCTGATTAATTGCGTCAAGTAATTTTGTTATATGTGCGTTAAGAGTATCCAGGGAGTAAGTGTGCTGAACTTATTTTGGGCTTACCAAGTTTAAAAAGGTAAAAATTGGCGTGCTTTGAGAGGAACTAATATAGCTCATGTAAGAATTTTTAGAAAGCAGTTTAGTAGATTCAGCCTTATTTGAAAGGGCTCTAATCCCCTTCTTTACCTTTAACCCTGGTTAGGTGGCGCCCACTCCAGCTTTTAGTTTGGCCCTTTTTATCTTTACCTTGTGGAGTTTTTCCATTTACTACGCTAGCCATTTATTTTATCTTCCTCGTCTGTGGGCAGATTTCAGAGGAAAAGGCTCCCATTAACATCTCGACGGCATCTTTAGGCAAAACTTCATCATTTAAACGTTTTGTCCACTTCCCCAAATTAAAAGTATACCATAATGTTAATATTTCTTCCTTTCTTACACAAAATGGCAGAAAATTCAAGACTGGTATTTGAACATCTTAAATTATTGTAGAAGTGTATTGAAATAAACGCTTGCTAACTTTTCATTATCATAGTCACTAGAAATATAATATTAAATGTTCAAAATACCATTAAAAATAATAAAGTTCAATGACTTTCAAAATAAAAGAGATATGTTTATTATTGTTGATATAATTGTACTAAAGCGAATGTTAATAATTTTGCCCTGCGTTAGCGATTATAGAATTTATTATTTAACTTACCCGTACCTTTCTGTTGTACGTTTTCGAAGTTCACGAAGCTTGCGATCTGAGTACTAGTGACTTGTAGGCCATTTAAAGCGATTATTTAGCTATTGTACAGAAATCTGCTATTCAGATACACTAAATTTGATTTTCAAATGCTCCACCCGAAGGTATTACATTGACCAGGTAGAGTTTTTTACCTGGAAAATTTTGAATTTTGCCGAATCCTTGCTGTTCCAAGCAATGTATGGATCTATAACGTGCATGACAACACATACACACGGGACCTCCATTTTACCTCTCATCCGAACGAGAGCGTATTTTTATAAAAAATGCTCCCCTAACATTTTTCAAGCGGACCGTGTCGGGATTCGAATCAGGGAATTGTGCATAGTATTCACACGCATACCAACTAGGCCATAGAGTCACCGTTGTTCAGATACTCTGCATATGATTTTTCAATGCTCCACCTGAAGGTATTATATCGGCCAGGAAGCGAGTTTTTTATCTGGAAAATTTCGAATTTTACCGAACCCTTGCTGTTTCAAGAAGGTATAGATCTTTAACGTGCGTGACAAGTGACAACACTCATACACGGAACCTTCATTTTACCTCGCATCCGAACGAGGGCGTATTTTTGTGAAAAATGCTCGCCTAACATTTTTCAAGTGGGCCGTGTCGGAATTCGAACTTGGGACCATGGGTATAATAGTCACACGCATACCAACTACATCTGGTTGAATCTATACATCAAATACATTCTCAACAGCTGGGATTATTTTATTGACTAGCAAATTGGTGGTATACATTGATGTTTGAATTAAAATAATATTAGTTTGCTTTCAATAATTCCCGCCAGGAATACTGGTTGAGGCAGTGTATCATCCAACTACCTCAATCTGCCCCATACCGACTGTTATGGCGAATGATGCTCCCGTCGGTTATTATCAGTGGTAGATTTTGATGTACCTGATCTATCGTCAAAAACGAGATACAAATTATACGATTTGTACCATTGTGGTTTTTGAAATACGTGAACCACCGTCAAATCCAAAATTAAATCTATTAGCAACTTAATTCTTTCTGATTCGCTCCAAGGCTATTTTAACTAAACTTGGAAACAAACACACAGTATGTAAAGTATGCGATAACCGGTCGTGTGACGGGCAAACTCTAAATAGATCAATCCTTGCACCTTATGATCAATAACCGTCTAATCAGTTACAAACCTAAAAAGTACCGCGTATAATGTGATAACTTTCAGGTAGTACACAACGTTCCCATTTCACATATTCTTCCTACACATTCTACCTTATCTTTCATGCGTTCTATTTATTGTAGAATCTAGAACCTTGTTGATCCTAGTCATCTCTTATTTTCCTACTTTTTGATCCGTTGCTAAATTAGCCCCAAAATACGCAAACGCGCTTTTTTCCACTTTTCATACATGGTGAAGCACTTAATTAGTATTTAACGAATAGGTGTTGGATTAGGCCCAACGCCGACCCACGAACCGATGACCTGCAATCCAAAATGACCCCGTGATAAGAGATCCCAACTGACCCGGTGCTCAATGGCTCAAAATAACGCTGCTAATGGTCCCTTAGTAATTGAAATACGCATCTAGACAATTTTTAAGTAGTATAAACACCTGTCATTGTATTAACTTTGCCACAATGTTCCGAATTTGATTTTATTTCTCCATATTTAAACAATTATTACATCAAAATTCAAGGAAAATAGTACTAACTAAATTTGATATAGCAAAACAGAAAATTAACATATCGACCAATTTTTATATGAATAAAATTGAGTATTCACTTACCTTACTTAACTTTTCTCCCTCGTGATGCGGTAGCAAAGACCTCAGTGACTGAAACCCAGCATTTATACTCTGCATTCGTCGTCTTTCATTACTATTTGCGATTTCACGTCGAATTCTCTTTTCCGCCTCCATTGCAGTTGGGGGTTCCCCGTCCGGTTTCACTCGGCTGCAAAAACAAAAAGCATAATATTTAGATAACGAATTATAAATGAACAGTACCGTAGTATTCATAAATATTTTTCAATTTCCGCTTTCTGAGTTCTGATTTATCAAATACTATATAAACATTGTTTAGAAGTTATGGAAGTTGAAATGCTAATAAAAACGTCACTGATAATGTAAAACAGTCGACAGCGTGGACTTTGTGCTTGATTAAATTAACTTCCATTCATTCGCATTTTAGTTTCATTGATGGATCGATATCAACATTTTATTCTAAATATAGTCTTTTTATGTAAATAATGTTTAAATAAGCTTACGCAAGATTTGAAAATATCATCCATCATGACAGTAGATCAAAACATTTATATCTAACATTTTTTACAACACAAAATACCAACAGAGATTTATAAACAAGTATTCAGTATACGAGATAAAGATCTTTAAAATATTATATATATATAGTAACGACAACTTTTGCATTAAAAGCAGCCCCTTTATTATTAACCCGCTACACAAGCCTTTCCAACTAGTCATAGCACCATGAAATTCTATAGCACTCGAAACAATTTATTTGCCGCTAATCGCTGACAGTGCAAATGCTAACTTCTTAAAAGCGACAATGCTATCTTCTTAATTTATATCGAAGCACTATGAATAACTATCCAAAAACTAATTATTAATTTATATCGAGCACTACAATAATTTATATCACATAGGGCAATTTAGTTTAAACAATATGTTACCACTAATTTATTTCATATCAGAACTTTATAAATAGTGCTATAATCAAGTGTAACGAATTAGAACTTAACGGTAATTTATATATTATCCCATTGCTCTAAATTATATCGAAAATATACTAGAAATATGCAAATAACATCAAGAAGATTCTTATTGTAAAGTTAATAAAGCTCTTAAATACAAACTTTTGTAACCTGTCAATCAACCTCATCAGAAGATGTCGCCACAAGGTGTTTACAAATTATATTTCGTGTACAGGTCCCTCGTTTACGTTCTGCTGTATAATTCTGGTTAAAGGTACACTAAGCGACGCGGCATTATAACATATAAAAAAATTGCATAAGCACGTTGATTAGTAATACTACGATATTCGTTAATAAAATGAAACTATAATTTGGACTTTCTTACAAAATCTAAATGATCATTTCAAATCGAGCTAGGAATGGGAAAGAAAAACAAGAATACCCAGAAAATTAATAAAGCATATATATATATATATATATATATATATATATATATATTGCTATGATAATAGGGTTATTTAGGGGTATATAGAGTCACAAGGGTCGCACACTACATGTAAATAGTACTAGAAGCTAAAAAACTAAACTATTTTATCATGAAAAGTACGCAATTCGCAAATTATGCAAAAAGGAAAGATCTAACATACTGTATAAGGATCACAGTTAACTTAATCAATCCAGGGAAGCTCATCCTTCAATAATACAACCACATTCAGAAAGATAAATAACTCTGTACGCAATCAAACTTATTTTTAAACCAGAAAAGCATTATAAATTCTAAATAAATACGCATTAAAAACATCGAAAGCTAGAAAATTATGATACGATTTCTGTTAAAATTAAACACGCAATAGTGCCAAGAAATAACAAAGCTTTCTCGTAATAAACGCATTTCAATTTATGTCATTATAGAAATTTCGTCTACGTGATTTTTAACATGGAGTAAATTCAAAACCCAAAAACATTGTCTTGACAAAAAAAGCCTAAGTTTGTCTACGTGAGAAGTCTAGTTAAAATTTCCTACAACAACAGAAAACAGACGGGTGAAAGTACACGGGTTTATAGAAATCCAATATACTACGTGACCGACATTACATTTGATTTTCCAATGCTCCACTACATTGGCCAGGAAGCGAGTTTTTTTTACCTGGAAAATTTGGAATTTTTGCCGAACCCTTGTTGTTCCAAGCAAGGTAGGGATTTTTAACGTGCGTAACAACACTCACACACGGGACCTCCATTCTACCTCTCATCCGAACGAGGGTGTATTTTTGTGAAAAATGCTCGCCTAACATTTTTTCAAGCGGACCGTGTCGGGATTCGAACCCGGGACCTTGGGCGTAGTAGTCACACACATACCACTACGCCACGGAGCCGCCTACTACGTGACCGACGGCATTGTTTCGGCGGGCTATTATCAAATTCATACCTGAGAAAGACCATAGTATTGACAATATCCTATAGCATGCCTTAAACTTTGACCCAAGGACGCCGATAACCAATGGTGTCAGATGGAAGCGTTGCCTTATTTGATAAACAAGCAGTCTTCCTTCAACCTACTATATTTTTATTATTACACCAGAATATTTATGTAAGGGGTCATCAAAAATCTTTTTATACGTGAAAATTTACGTAACGGAAAAGTCATTGAACGTTCAAGGGCGTTTCCAATAGTGTACAGTGTCATAACTAAAGGGAGCTATAATTTTGAGGATAAACGAATTGATACCATTATTATTTGATTCAGGAGTTTACTTGGTCGAATAGTGAATCATATTAAGTTGTAAAGTGTATATATTTTTTCTTTGTCATTATACAAATCTTGGTCAATTTCGTTTGCCTCATTCAAGTAGGAAAGTATTAGATAAAAAGGGGTAAATTCTTTGTTATCGTAAAGTTGTGCACTCTGTGTGGATTAGACTGGGCTAGTCGAGGAATATTTAAATTTTAGGTTGTTAAAGACACAGAGCGGTGGAGGGCAGTAGGAAACTGAACGTTAATTACATCGGTGTGCAGCGTTATCATACCAATATATATATATATATATATATATATATATATATATATATAAGAAATCACGGTCGTAACTTTGTTAATAGTTTGATTTTATAAAGGGTGTCGACCTTATTATTATGTTAATAATCAAACAAATTTATAACATTATTTTTATTAATGCTCTATAAATCTTCTAAGTTTTCGTCGTCTGTTGGACAACTTCGTCAGGGATATTTGTTAAAATAGATTCACATAAAACAATAAAAATATATCAGCACTTAACCTTAAACATTAAATATCATAGTGAATTTAGATATCAAATGTATAACTCCTTTCGTTATTTGAACAACAGGTTGGTGTTAACCTCGTGCTGGATTGGATTGAAGAGGATATTAAATAAGATGCAATTTTTGGTCTGAATAATTACGTCATTACAAATGTCAGGTGATCCTCAGGATCAGGATCACCTGACATATGTAATGGCGTAATTATTTAGACCAAAAACTGCATCTTATTTAATATCCTTTTCAATCCAATCCAGCACGATAATAAAGAATATATCACATACAACGGTCGTAAACCCACTTATATATATATATATATATATATATATATATATATATGCGTGTGTAATAGCATATAGATTATTTATCCAAAAGTTTATATACTTTGAATTCAATCTAAAGTCACCAAAAACTACCTCTTTACCAAAGAAACCCGGAACGTTCTAGACCTCTTTAAGATATATTACGTAAGTTTAATGTATGCAATGTTTGTTGTTGACTTCATTACAAGTTTTATATAAATTGAATACATTCAGTATTAAAATTTAAATAGAAAAATATCTTAAAATAAATAGATCTGACCTGAAATATGTTGTTCGTGTTGTGGATCAACACCCCTTTGTTGTCTTCAATCGTCTACCAATGCTCTGCTTAGTTGAACCAGTATTTGTTTTCCAAAAATTACCTCGTGCTACTTTATTTTATATTTGTCTGCAAATATTTTAAATCTCTTCCCTTAAATGCTTTCGACGCAAATCAGAATTGTACCAGAATTGTACCAAAATTCGATTAGAATTGTCCCCTTTGAATCCACTTAGAATTAGAACTTCTACATACCAGGAGTATTATTGCCGACGCAAACTTGAATTGTCCAGAAATATAACACAAATATAATTAATTGTCGACGCTGATTTGAAATTTCCAGTATTATTCTCGACCCAGATTTGAAATATTATTATCGACACATACTTGAAGCCCTATCATTGTAAATATTTAATTTAAATCAATTACCCAAATTCTACTCACGTTATCTATAAAAAAACGACAAAAACTCTTCGTAATTGTTGCACTATTTTCACTGTAACTTGAACTTGATATTCTATTATACTTTATTTTACGCGTGGATTTTTGGTTAACAGTGTCGCAGCTTCGACGTGCATCACTTGTCAACTGACCCGTCTTTTCATAAAATGGGTGTTAAATAGCATTTTCCCACTACATGTGGGCTGGGTTTTCAAGCAGTTCTGTTGTAAGTTTCTGATGTAATTAATTCGGATTTCCATGTAATGGTGTTTATGCTATTGATACATTGTTATCCGTTATCTTTGCCATACGTTGTTTTGTGTAGATATCGCCTTATGGATAATTGTACAAAATAAATGATGTAACTTTAATGCTGTTTTCGTTTGTGTTTATGCATCTTTAAAACTGCGTTTTCTTATCAAAATGTTCATATTTTCAGCGTAATTGCATAAAACTTTGTTAGTTTTTATCTACTCTACTGCATATTTGTTTTCTAACTAATTAGAACACTTCTCAAGGTATGTTTAATTTCATGTACGATTAGTTCTCTTCTGAATACGTGTTCTATTGTTGAAAGATATTCTTACTGGCATTACTTAAAATTCATAACGGTCTATCTACAGAGTGTTAAATGCTTGCTATTTACATAATGTATGAATTACCTATTTTTCTGCTGAATACGCGTTCTATTGTTGTAAGATAGGCTTACTTGCATCGCTTAAAGCTAATTACGGTCTATATACAGGGTGTTAAATGCTTGCTATTTACATAATGTACGAATTACCTATTTTTTTGCTGAATAAATGCAGTTTTCTGATTCCTATTGCTATTTATAGTTGCTACATGACCCTTGCTACTCAATACACCCCTAAACAACCCCTTATCACAGCAATATATATATATATATATATATATATATATATATATATAAGTTGATCTTCCTTTCAATAACGAACGTATTTGTTATAAACTAATTGACCTTTTTTTTAATATTGGGATAAATTTCGTTCGATAAAAGTTACTGGTTTAGTTTAAAACATTTATTCAACTTAACGTTTCGGAAAATTTGTTTCCTTAATCATAAGCTACAAAGTGGATAGCATTAAATTACATATATAAGTTATAAATTACTTACTTAATGTGTTTTTAGTAGAAAACCTGTTTTGACATGTAACGTCATTTCATTGAAAGTTGTTATTACAAGTGATGTTTGTCAAAACTAGCTTTCTACGTTTTTAATAATTTGATTAAAATACAAAATGTTATGATTGTTTAAAAATTCTTATTTTATCTGACCAACAAATCTTTATTAAGTTTGTATGTGTGTGGATGTGTGTGTGTGTGTGTGTGTGTGTGTGTGTGTGTGTGTGTGTGTGTGTGTGTGTGTGTGTGTGTGTGTGTGCGTGTGTAATAGGAAACTGTTTTGTCTTTGGGTTGTTTGTATCTGTAATTCATTAGTTTGATTTAGTTTTGTTTAAAATAGTTAGTTGAGAAAAAAGTTATTATTTATATAAATTTTATGTGAAGAAATTTTGGAGACTGTATATGTGACCTGGTTGTTTAGTTATTAGGAATATTATATTTGTTTTTTAAAATTATAGAGTCCAAAGTATACTGCTTCTAAATTATTAATATCAGTTTTTTCATTTAAACAGTTATTTGTTTTTTGAATGTGGTAGGATTCTAAAAATAATCGTTTGTAATAATTAGATTCTATTTCAAGTATTTCAACATTTTGCAGATCTAAAGTGTGATTGTTTCTTTTTATATGTATCGAAAGTGCGCAGGTTGTTTTTCCTATTTTGGCGTCGCTTTTATGTTGTGTAAGCCTGTGACCCAGGTATTGTTTTGATTGACCTACATATTGTCCTCCACATGAGCATTTGATTCTATATATTGTATTGCTTATTTTTAGTTTTTGTGTTTTGTCTTTTAAATTTGTGAAAAGTTCTTTGGTTGATTTAATTATAATTAAAAGTAATTCCTATATTTGGTTGTTTTAAAATTTTTTAAATTAATTGATAAATTTTGGATATATGGTAATGATCTGTATTGTTTTGTGTTACTGTATTTTCTTCTTTGTGGTGAATTTGGTTGTTAAATATTATTTTGTTTATTAGTGTTTTAGAAACCATTGTTTATGAAGATATTTCTTAGTTCAATGAAGTTTTTGTGATGAAATTCGGGGTCGCTTATTTTTATCATTCTGTATTTTATGGCTAATATTGTATTGATTTTATGTTGGTATGAGTGATTTGAAAAGTAGTTTATGTATCTCCCAGAATTGGGAGTAATTCCAAATCTTACCTTTCAATTCCCATTCATAGCTAAATACGTTGATGACATTCTTTGCTGCTGTCCCGAAAATAAAATTCAAGAAATCCTTAATAAATTTAATCAGTTCCACCCAAAATTACAATTTACACACGAAATAGAAGAAAACAAAAGTATCCCTTTTTTAGACTCAAAAGTCATAAGAGATGAAAATAATAAAATAAAATTAGATTGGTACAAGAAACCAACCAATTCTGGGAGATACATAAACTACTTTTCAAATCACTCATACCAACATAAAATCAATACAATATTAGCCATAAAATACAGAATGATAAAAATAAGCGACCCCTGAATTTCATCACAAAACTTCATTGAACTAAGAAATATCTTCATAAACAATGGTTTTCCTAAAACACTAATAAAAAAATAATATTTAACAACCAAATTCACCACAAAGAAGAAAATACAGTAACACAAAAACAATACAGATCATTACCATATATCCAAAATTTATCAATTAATTTAAAAAATTTTAAAACAACCAAATATAGGAATTACTTTTAATTATAATAAATCAACCAAAGAACTTTTCACAAATTTAAAAGACAAAACACAAAACTAAAAATAAGCAATACAATATATAGAATCAAATGCTCATGTGGAGGACAATATGTAGGTCAATCAAAACAATACCTGGGTCACAGGCTTACACAACATAAAAGCGACGCCAAAATAGGAAAAACAACCTGCGCACTTTCGACACATATAAAAGAAACAATCACACTTTAGATCTGCAAAATGTTGAAATACTTGAAATAGAATCTAATTATTACAAACGATTATTTTAGAATCCTACCACATTCAAAAACAAATAACTGTTTAAATGAAAAACTGATATTAATAATTTAGAAGCAGTATACTTTGGACTCTATAATTTTAAAAAACAAATATAATATTCCTAATAACTAAACAACCAGGTCACATATACAGTCTCCAAAATTTCTTCACATAAAATTTATATAAATAATAACTTTTTTCTCAACTAACTATTTTAAACAAAACTAAATCAAACTAATGAATTACAGATACAAACAACCCAAAGACAAAACAGTTTCCTATTACACACGCACACACACACACACACACACACACACACACACACACACACACAAACACACACATACAAACTTAATAAAGATTTGTTGGTCAGATAAAATAAGAATTTTTAAACAATCATAACATTTTGTATTTTAATCAAATTATTAAAAACGTAGAAAGCTAGTTTTGACAAACATCACTTGTAATAACAACTTTCAATGAAATGACGTTACATGTCAAAACAGGTTTTCTACTAAAAACACATTAAGTAAGTAATTTAGAACTTATATATGTAATTTAATGCTATCCACTTTGTAGCTTATGATTCAGGAAACAAATTTTCCGAAACGTTAAGTTGAATAAATGTTTTAAACTAAACCAGTAACTTTTATCGAACGAAATTTATCCCAATATTAAAAAAAAGGTCAATTAGTTTATATATATATATATATATATATATATATATATATATTTTGTGGATCGCATGGCTTGTTCGCCTAATAAAAGTGCTATTATAGATGCTTCAAATTGTCAGTCGTTTAATTATTTTTACTAGCTCTCCAATTAATAAACCACCGTAATCATACATAAGATTTTGTTACGTTCATTTTCGTAAATCATTAATTAGTTATATACAATAATTTTTATCTTAAATTCCTTTGGCGTTCAACACAAAAATTAATTCCGTTAATTAAAAAATACCCCTTTCGTGTATTAAAATTTGTATGGTAATTAATAATAAATGTCCTATCTATGTCAGTTGATAAATCGTTGTGCTTCATTAGAAAAATAAATATCCTTTCTAAGAATTTCGTCCCGTGGAATTTACGCCTTAATTAGATAAGCGACTTTCCAAGTATTTTAATAATTAAATGCTGGTGTGTTTTCCCTTGAAAAAAAACATTCCGCGAATTTATTTTAATAAAACTAGGGTTTTCCTGGTTTATTTCCTTACTTTGGTGGTTTAACAAATGTAACAATTCATTTGCTGTTTGAATAGCCACAAGAAAGCACATTCTATTTGGCTTGGTTCGTTATTTTGATGTGAATTTCCGGCACGCATTATTTAGCGTGGTGAGTATATGGAGTTTATATAAAACAATACTTTTTTTGGCTGCAATAAATTAATTTATGATTCGTAATTATTCTAGCTTCCTGTGGGGGACACGTTAATCCCTGGAGCTGTCGTTTCTTCCGGGAATGCAAAGTCAAATGCGCTCTGCCTGGACGTAAGCTTTCCTGTCCGCTGACGCAGACCAGCGACTGGTTCCACCCCGATGCGAGTGACGCGAGGGTGAGTCCTTTTTTGTTGTTTTCTTGGTATGCGCGATTCTGACTTCGGAACCAGAACGCCTGGGGTTTTACTATTAAAATATGGCCTCTCTAAATTTAATTCCTTATGAAAATTATTAAACTATTTTGGCATTTACTGTTCTTTGGTTACTACCTTACTATCTGTTGTTACTAAATTTCTAAAAATATATTACATGTTTGTAAAGTTAGGCTAAGTGTATATTTACGACATTCTAGAGCTGTGGTTTTTAGGGTTGCGTTTGGTTCTTTCTTTTTTCTTCTAGTTACCGTCAGGGGGAGTTGCCTAAAAACTACAGCTCGCCATTTTCAGGGGTAATTTTTTTAAATGTAATATGTAAATTGGGTACATTGACTTGTTTTGGGGTTGGGTTTGGGAGTACTGTTTGTTTGTATATATATTTTGTTTTTAATTATAAGTTCTTTCTTTTCCGTTGTATGTTTTGTTCTGAGTGTGAATGAGTGAGTGTATATATATTTTTTTCTTTATTTCAGGTTTCTTTTTTTGTTAGCTATAGGTATAAGACCCCGCCGACTCGCCGCCTGAGCCCGGACTTACTTTTTTCTTCTTTTTCTTGTTTTTTTATGTTACGTCAATGTACGTAGCAATTTATAATACGAAATGTCCTCTTACAAACAATCTTGCAAATACAAATGAATACTTCCACAACAGCTTTCTCTTAAAAACAATATCTACAAAATTAATGCAATTAACTTCCTCTCAACACATATGTTATATACTACATATACATTTCAGAATCTCTTTAAAACTAGGATAATCAATCACTTATTCTACACAAATCTTAATCTCGTAATTATCATTCATGAACAACTCCATAATTACATCTTCCTTAATGTAATTTAATATTCTCCCCTTCAATTATCATATTTCAACTTATTTGATTTCAGCTGGGTTAAATAATCACCTTGCATAATGTCAAAAACCTGAATCATCGGTTTTCCAACACTTTTAAAATTAAATTGTATTGACTTTTACACACAACTTTACCCTAAATTCAGAAAAATTTCATCATACAACTTAACTATTTAATCGATAGATATGTCCTTTTAGAAATCTAAACAAAATATATTTATTTTTCCGTTACAGATCTACTGATTGTAGGCCTTTTGCAGAACGTATTTACCAATCCATGTTCCGAAATCGTTTAAATCATTTTAAAAAGTAAGCCTTTCCATGCAAATTGCGTCATATAACATATAACAAAACATTTCAATCATATATGCATTATTTCAATTAAGAAAGCTTTATATTGCAGTAGTTTAAATTGTGTTTAATTATGTCGGAGTGAGTTACAATAAACACTTTAACGTCAGCGACTGGAGTAACACTCATCTTTTACAATAGTTCATATGTGGTATCAAATCGTTCATCTTCCATAATGTATTTCAGTAATTTTCAGTTCTAAATACTGTACATGTTGGCTAGAACTTTAAACTACGTGACGTATTATCTAATTTCATCAATATGTTAACATCAAAGCTTCAATCAAGACCGAACTACCTTCTCAACATCTATTGTTCTTTATAAAGGCGGGCCTCTCCTGACGTAGGCTTCGAAAACTTTCGCGGTAAAACTCCTTGATTACATGTTCAAATTGGTTCTAGAAGTATGTGCGCCATTATCACATTCGAAGATTTATTGTTTTACTACTGTCCCGGACTATATAAAAATTGATGTCGTTTACCTATCTTCCAAATTTATTGCTTTTTAGAACATGGGTTCATTAACTAGCTCTTTGTTGCCTTACGGCTATTCGCTTTAATTCGAAATACTAACGCACTTTCGTTATTAAATGTAATGTTTTAAATCTAATCAATCCGGTTTTTAAATAACGTAAATTCGTTTACTACTACATGAAAATACACGCGGTATTACATAAAATCGACATTAAACTAAACTGTAAATTTGATTCTGAAATTTCCTTTACAACATTAATTGCAAATGAAGACTTAGCACATGTGAGGTTTTAATGGATGAAACATTTCAACAAGCACCTATAACAATAAATATATACATAATTGGTTTTTTCGTGAATTTTCTAGAGTTTACGACATCGGATGTTTATTCTTTCATGCAATATGACCTAACTATGACTTTTAATCGCATCAATATATATATATATATATATATATATATATATATATGAGTGAGCTGACAGTGATGAGTGTAGTGAGGTGTGTGTGTGTGAAAATGTGAAGATAGAGCACAGCAGAGAAAAGTTTTATTATCACCGTGAAATATAGGAATTTCATGGTCAAATAATACGCGTAAAATTAAAACCATGAAGGCATAAAATTAATTAAAACTCAGGTTGTTTCAAAGATCAAGATCAAGCCCTAAGGCATAAAATATTATTTATAAGACGATTTATATCAGTATAGTCGATTGAATATTGAAAATTTACTAAACAAGTGTACACAGATAATACTATTAATAGATACCAAATTGGAAATTACGTGCATTAATTTATCTTAAAGAACTCTAAGTTTAAGTCGAATCCGTTTTGGGACTGTTAAGAACTAACCTGTACCTATATATATATATATATATATATATAGTATATATATAACACATCACTCAATAAGTCCGTAGGATAACTATAGAAAACACATTTTTGGCGAAATTCGATTTTATTCATCATACATACATTCCTTCAAGAGTGATACAATCAGTCCAAGCCGTTCTAGCATTTCGATACCTTTGTAAAACAATTCGTCTTTGGCCTCAAAATAAGCTTCAGTTTCAGCGAATCACCTCTTCATCCGAGCCAAATTTTTCCGGCGAGCATTTTTCAGGTCTGCGAACATGGTAGTTAAAGTCGCTGGGGCCAAATCTCGGAGAATACGGTGGGTGCGGAAGATCAATTCGAAGCCCAATTGGTGCAATTTAGAATCGTTGCGATCGACTTGTGACACGGTGCATAATAGTCTTGGTGAAAGAGAATTTTTTCTTATATGTGTGGCCGTTTTTGGCACATTTCTTCCATGTCAAACGCACTAATAATGCCATATAAAGTAATTCGCTGTTGATTCTTCTTCCTTTCTCAAGATAGTCGATGTACAAAATTCCGTGCGCATCCCAAAATACATGACGCCAAAACCTTACCAGCCGACTATTGCGGTTTTGAGCCGCTTTGGATATTCGTAAGTCCATACGATCCATTAACTCTGGGTGGTCATCACATTGGTTAAAAATAGGATGCAAATATCAGAGGTAGAACAACAATTTCTGTACAAAATCAATTAGTTTTTCTCGGACATGCTGGCGTGCCTTTTGGAAATTTTCTGAGATTTGAATGGGAGTGAAAATTTTTGGAAATCGACGTGAGCGGCAGACTGGGAACATGGCAAGAGAAATACAATAGTCAAACCCGTTTTGGGCAATTCGACCTTATAGAAAGTTTTTTTACCGCATGAAGATAAACTTAGTTTCTGATCACCTTTTGACGATCCGATGCCTAAAATGCTCGTACACGCGACTTTTTGGAGATAGAAACAGTGCATTTTAGTTTGGCCAAATAATTTAAATGTGCTAGGATATTTTAGTGATTCAAAATAGCTTGGTTATTTACGTCTAACATGAATGTACTTCAGTGCACTTAGATACAAGGTAATAAAATTTAGTTTCACTGTTACCAATGCAAAATTTTAATTTCGAATCATACAAAACACTAGGCAGTAATTGGCATATATTGCTGACAGAAGCATTATTTTCTTTGCTATTTTTCGGGGTTAATAATTCCTAATGTCAAATACGTGTCAGATCCATGAAACCAAGGGTCAGATTTTACTGTGAGTTCGGAAAGGCCCAACGGCTTGCAGTCCATGCTGATGGATTAAACTTTAAGCGTAGAGAATCAGAAGCCATAAATATAATCCTGTTGAATCCGGATTAACTAAAGAAACGATACTTTGAAGCTACCGACAAAAGCTTCAGGTAAATCATACCGTTTTGTTTGGCATTCCTGTGTATAAACGCCCATTTGATATACTTTAAATGGACATTAGTGAAATTGTTCTAACCATAAAAGTTTAATTTTAAGATGAAATTTGCTTGTTTAAGTTAAAAGGGTATTTTGTTTTGATGTTCGGGAATATGATGAAAATTTGGGTATGTCTTTGAGCTCAATTAGACGAACCTGGTTAATTAACGTAAAGGGGTGGTAGATGCTCCCTTTATACTCAGACTCCGGTCTGCTTATATTGTTATATTAATTACTAGGCATCCAACAAGGACTTTAATTCTGGATGCACAGTAAAATGATAATAAAATTAATCTTGAAATTTTTTTTGAAAACTGAATTTTATGCTGAAATTTAATTTGAAAATTTAATGTATTCTGAATATTGATGTAAATAGAGTTAACGTTGATGTTTTTGGTAGGAATGTGTTGTTTTTTTTTGTTATGAATGAGGAGGTTTATAACATTAGGTGAGCAGCCGAGGCGAAAAGCGTAGTTCACGGATTTTAAAGGTATCACAGCATTCTTGACGCCCAAACTGTGGGGCTCGAATGTTTTTTTTGAAAGGGCCAGTAACCTGCAGATATGAGAAGAAACACAGCAATATATATATATATATATATATATATATATATGAGTGAGTGAAAAGTGAGTGAGTGTGAGTGAGGGTGTGTGTGTGTGAAAGAGAGAGAGACAGAGAGAGAAAAAGTTTTATTATCCCTGAAATATAAATTCATGGTCAAAGAAACGTAAAATTCAAACCAAAAGGCATAAAATTAATTAAAACCAGTAATCAAAGATCAAGATCAAGCCCTAAGGCATAAAATATTGTTTTACGTGTTTTTATTAGTATAGTCGATTGTAATATTAAAAATTTACTAAAAACAAGGTACACAGATAATACTGTTAATAGATACCAAATTTGAAAAGTATTAGTTTTTTTAAAGAACCAAGTTAGTCGATCGTTTTGGGACTTTGCACTAACCTTTATATATATATATATATATATATATATATATATATAACACATCACTCAATAAGTCCGTAGGATAACTAAGAAAAACACATTTTTTTGGCGAAATTCGATTTTATTCATCAACATACATTCCTTCAAGAGTGATACAATCAGTCCAACGCCGTTCTAGCATTTCGATACCTTTTTGTAAAACAATTCGTCTTTGGCCTCAAAATAAGCTTCAGTTTCAGCGATCACCTCTTCATCCGAGCCAAATTTTTTCCGGCGAGCATTTTTTCAGGTCTGCGAACAGGTAGTAGTCGCTGGGGGCCAAATCTGGAGAATACGGTGGGTGCGGAAGCAATTCGAAGCCCAATTGGTGCAATTTGGCCATCGTTGCGATCGACTTGTGACACGGTGCATTGTCTTGGTGAAAGAGAATTTTTTTCTTCTTTATGTGTGGCCGTTTTTTGGCAATTTCTTCCTTCAAACGCACTAATAATGCCATGTAGTATTCGCTGTTGATTCTTCTTCCTTTCTCAAGATAGTCGATGTACAAAATTCCGTGCGCATCCCAAAATACAGACGCCAAAACCTTACCAGCCGACTTTTGCGGTTTTGGCCGCTTTGGACGTGGTTTTCCGGCTGCAGTCCACTCAGCTGACTGCCGATTAGACTCTGGAGTGTGGTGGTGGATCCATGTTTCATCCATTGTCACATACCGACGCAAAAGTCCTTTTATTCCGGTTGAACAGCTCCAAACAGCTCTCAGAATCATCGACACGTTGTTGTTTTTGGTCCACTGTGAGCAAACGCGGCACCCACTTTGAGAACAGCTTTCTCATGGACAAATGTTCATGCAAAATAGTGTGCACACTGCCTTCTGATATCTTCAAGGTGTCAGCTATCTCACGCAATTTCACTTTTCTGTTTTCCAAAACGATTCGGTGGACTTTTTTGATGTTTTCCGGTGTAACCACCTCAATTGGCCTTCCATAGCGTTCAGCATCGTCAGTGTCTGTACGGCCACGTTTAAAATCAGCAAACCACTTCTCCACCGTTTGTCTCGATGGAGCAGAGCCCGGATAACACTTATCAAGCCATGCTTTGGCTGCGATGGTATTTTACCCATCAAAAGCAATGATAAATCAACACGCGAAATTGCTTGGAATTCATTTTTTGAAAACTCAAAAGTATCGTCACTTGAACCTCTGTAACTTGTAAACTAATCGTCGGATTGTCATGAAATTTTGACAGATATCTTTTTAAGGTTAGTACTTCCTACAAATCATATGGATTATTACATAGCAACGCCATCTATGTATCATCCTACGGACTTATTGAGTGATGTAGTATATATATATATATATATAGTTAGTTAATAAGATGAAATAATAACTTAGATTTTTATGCGAAGCTTAAATGATCATGTCAAATCGAGCTGGTAATTGAAATATGATATCCCGGGACCTTATATTTTGCCATCATACAAAGGTAAGTAATTGCTTTGATTTATTGATAAGGGTGTTCGAAACTATTTCATTTTGACGAGACCCAAAAGACCGAAACCATGTCAATGTATGTTTCTTTCCCTTACGAAACAACCAAATTAATAACTATGCAAATATTAATTCGATTTGTATAAATAAATTCACTTTTATTTCGTTATAAACTAAATTTATACTGCAAAAATATTTTCTTTTATATATATATATATATATATATATATATATATATAAATAGAGAAGAATAATCCACATTTGGAATGCAAATTAATGCTTTTAATATATATATTAATAGTCTTTTAAGATGAAATGAAAACCCAACTTTGTATGTAAAGTTGAATTACCATTTCAAATCGAACTAGTAATTGAAAACCACTAAAAGAACGGCTACAGCAGGATTTGAACCTGCGACCTCTGATTTTCCGGATCAGCGCTCTAACCAACTGAGCTATCTAGCCTAATTGTTTAGATGTTGTTATAATGAATACTACTGAAGCTTGGCTCTTGTTACCGATTTTCAATTACGTCTTGCATTTAAGGGAATTGAATCTAGATATATACATAATTCATGTACTAATAACTTGATCATCTCATTTTGCAACGTTCGGATAATACAAACATGTAATTATATTATTATTAATAGAGAAGAATAATCCACATTTGGAATGCAAATGAATGCTTAATATATATATTAATAGTTTTTAAGAGGAAATGAAAACCCAACTTTGTATGTAAAGTTGAATTACCATTTCAAATCGAACTAGTAATTGAAAACCACCACGGCTACAGCAGGATTTGAACCTGCGACCTCTAATTTTCCGGATCAGCGCTCTAACCAACTGAGCTATCTAGCCTAA
Source organism: Platerodrilus igneus (assembly GCA_036346225.1). Lineage (NCBI taxonomy): Eukaryota > Metazoa > Arthropoda > Insecta > Coleoptera > Lycidae > Platerodrilus > Platerodrilus igneus. The sequence goes on from JARFIW010000559.1 coordinate 5,425,734, forward strand.
TTGTTTAGATGTTGTTATAATGAATACTACTGAAGTTTGGCTCTTGTTACCGATTTTCAATTACGTGACAACGCATGTGGTTGGAAAATGGCCAAATTATTGCTGTTAGATACAGTAATGAGAAATTTGGAATTATTATCTTATCTTCCTTCTCTTTTGTTTGCCTGGCTAGCTCAACAGAAGTTATGGAATTTACAAAATGAAATAAAACAGCAATCTCAAGAAACATCTATAGATTCAAAAACATTTTTCTTTCATACAAAAGAATTTATAAAGCAGTTCACAAGTTAATTTCATACAGAAAAGAATTCGTACAAGTTACTTAAAAATAATTATTATTAATCCTTGTTAAAAGGTACACAATCCTCTTTATTTTGTATGTGAATAATCCACCTATTTTTATTTACCACGCTTGTAAGATAATCTATTTAGTAAAGGTCAAAATACCTCAAACTTCGACCTCAAAATTTGCTGTAAATTATCCTTATAAAATTATAAAATGAGAACTTATTATTCTAAATATTCAATTACTTTTATTAATTAACGCACAAAGAATCAAAGTTTTATACTTGCAAAAAATAGGAGTATCAAAATTTCATTTACATCGTAATTAATGGTATTAAATACCTCACGATTTTATTTTTAAATTCATTTAAAATATTAATTTTCAAAGTGCATCTATTTTTAATTAATTACCTTCAGGTCTTGTATCGAAGAATGTTCAATCTTCATTGTATTTTTACAAAACAAATGATGCTTCATCAAATAATGGCGTTCGGTAACTTCCGTGTTGTAATCAAGTTCCGGTCCTATATACAAACTACCTCTGTATGTCACATTTTCGAGATTCTTCTGTATCCACCTAGAAGCATTAGTCACTTGGGTGATGTAATTTTTCAGCGAATTCCACGGGTTTAATTATCTAATTAGTGTCAAACCACCGCAACAGATTTGATTTACGAGCATCGCGAGGCGCCTATCCTTGTCTAATGTACGGAGTTCATATACTGTTTCCATTTATCTTATTGTTACACGGAAACCTATAAATAATTCTTAGCTATTTTATTGCTTTTAATATTCGCTCGACGTTTATGCAATAATTAGCTATTTAATGACTTTTAAAACATTTCTTAGTATTTGACGTATTTTCTAATTAATAAAGCAAATTCTAGAATAAAGTTGTCTTTGAAACTCTTAAAACGAAATTAAATGATCTACACATTGGAGTTAATTTAGTATTTTGAAAGTACATAATTATTTTATGCTTTGCGAATGCAATACAATTTGCATTTACTGTAAATAAAACGTGTTCTAGCCCATATCTTACACAGGAAATTTATTTAGCATTTTAATCAATAAGGGTTTTGTTGAGAAATGCAATACCTTTGTATTTTTATGATAAATAAAGGGAATATTTTATGCACGAAAGGTGTATTTTATGAAAATGAATGGCTTTATAAATTAAAGATTGAAACTCGTTTTTATTAAGTATAGAAGAATTATTCACACATCGGAAATATGCTTTAGAAGTACATGCGACTTCTTTTCGGTCTACACGGAAACATATTTCGCTTAGCTTTTATATCCACATACGAAAAATTTAATCACATAATTAATAAGAGCTTTGTCTTTTAATGGCAAAGAAATAAGCTTGTATTATACAGGGTAGAACAATTAAATGTTTGAAAATTTGAATTTTTCGGTTTTCTTATTTGGGAGGGTTTTATTTATAGAACTTGGATTTCCGCGAGCTCGTGACCCTTTAACACAAATTATATATGTGAAATAAGATGTATATCTGTAAATTCTTTGTTATGAAAATGAACATGAAGAAAAGTGTCATTAGGGTTCCCTTATTGTGTTTTTCGAATAAATTACAAGTAACATTTATTACCTATTAATTTAAGGCATTAAGTTAATTTTGTTTTGAATAATTCTATGACAAAAGGAAAAGACAGTTGAACTGAACCTGTGGCGCACCGAAACCTGCGGTATCAGGTTCATGTCAAGAAGATATGTGAGTTAGGTGAATCTGTACTTTCCATAAACTGTCTGTATTTGATCAACAGTTCTTGCTGTGTGTGAAGCTGGAATGGACACCATACAATTTTCAATAAATAAATATTTGGTTCGTTTGTGCTACGTTTGTGTCGGATACTGCGAAACTTTACTGTTATTGCTTAAACATTATTCAAGTTATACGTGATTTAAAAAGGTCAATATAATTTCGTAGGAATCTGGAATGTACACCAAAAAGAATTAATTTTTACACTTTCTTACTTCGTTTGTGTTTTGTTTGTGCTGGGCACTGTCAAAATTTCAGCGTTATTGCTCAAAAATTAGTCTGGTTATGCGTGGTTTAAAATGATAATCTAACTTCGTAGGAACCTAGAATGGACACCAAAAAGAAAGTTTTTAACTTTTTTTATTTCGTTTATGTTCCGTTTGTACAAAGCAAAGCCCAAGATTCCGTGTTTGTGCTCAAAAATAGTACAAGTTACATGTGAATTGGTAGTGGTAATTCCAACTTTGCAAGAAGCTAGATTAGGCATGATTAAGAATTGAGATCTTATAACTTTAAATTCTTGCGTTGTAATTTATTTGAAGGGTAGTGGCATAAATTCGGGGTTTCTGCTTTAAAATTGGGCAAGTTAAGAGTGATTTAAGGTGGCAAATTTAGTTTACAGGAAGCTGAGATAGATATAATGCACAACTAAAATTTTCATAATGTCTATTCCAGTGCCCTGAGAAATTGGTCTGGGCAGTTCACGCATAACTTGAGTAAATTTTGAGCACAAACATGGGACATAAAGAAAGCTAACAGAAATTACTATACAAAAATTGCACTGTTACGTTCCGTACAGAAAACAACCTTTCCTTATTTTGCCATCATACAAAGGTAAGTAATTGCTTTGATTTATTGATAAGGGTGTTCGAAACTATTTCATTTTGACGAGACCCAAAAGACCGAAACCATGTCAATGTATGTTTCTTTCCTTACGAAACAACCAAATTAATAACTATGCAAATATTAATTCGATTTGTATAAATAAATTCACTTTTATTTCGTTATAAACTAAATTTATACTGCAAAAATATTTTCTTTATATATATATATATATATATATATATATATATATATATATATAAATAGAGAAGAATAATCCACATTTGGAATGCAAATTAATGCTTTTAATATATATATTAATAGTCTTTTAAGATGAAATGAAAACCCAACTTTGTATGTAAAGTTGAATTACCATTTCAAATCGAACTAGTAATTGAAAACCACTAAAAGAACGGCTACAGCAGGATTTGAACCTGCGACCTCTGATTTTCCGGATCAGCGCTCTAACCAACTGAGCTATCTAGCCTAATTGTTTAGACGTTGTTATAATGAATACTACTGAAGCTTGGCTCTTGTTACCGATTTTCAATTACGTCTTGCATTTAAGGGAATTGAATCTAGATATATACATAATTCATGTACTAATAACTTGATCATCTCATTTTGCAACGTTCGGATAATACAAACATGTAATTATATTATTATTAATAGAGAAGAATAATCCACATTTGGAATGCAAATGAATGCTTAATATATATATTAATAGTTTTTTAAGATGAAATGAAAACCCAACTTTGTATGTAAAGTTGAATTACCATTTCAAATCGAACTAGTAATTGAAAACCACCACGGCTACAGCAGGATTTGAACCTGCGACCTCTAATTTTCCGGATCAGCGCTCTAACCAACTGAGCTATCTAGCCTAATTGTTTAGATGTTGTTATAATGAATACTACTGAAGCTTGGCTCTTGTTACCGATTTTCAATTACGTGACAACGCATGTGGTTGGAAAATGGCCAAATTATTGCTGTTAGATACAGTAATGAGAAATTTGGAATTATTATCTTATCTTCCTTCTCTTTTGTTTGCCTGGCTAGCTCAACAGAAGTTATGGAATTTACAAAATGAAATAAAACAGCAATCTCAAGAAACATCTATAGATTCAAAAACATTTTTCTTTCATACAAAAGAATTTATAAAGCAGTTCACAAGTTAATTTCATACAGAAAAGAATTCGTACAAGTTACTTAAAATAATTATTATTAATCCTTGTTAAAAGGTACACAATCCTCTTTATTTTGTATGTGAATAATCCACCTATTTTTATTTATCACGCTTGTAAGATAATCTATTTAGTAAAGGTCAAAATACCTCAAACTTCGACCTCAAAATTTGCTGTAAATTATCCTTATAAAATTATAAAATGAGAACTTATTATTCTAAATATTCAATTACTTTTATTAATTAACGCACAAAGAATCAAAGTTTTATACTTGCAAAAAATAGGAGTATCAAAATTTCATTTACATCGTAATTAATGGTATTAAATACCTCACGATTTTATTTTTAAATTCATTTAAAATATTAATTTTCAAAGTGCATCTATTTTTTAATTAATTACCTTCAGGTCTTGTATCGAAGAATGTTCAATCTTCATTGTATTTTTACAAAACAAATGATGCTTCATCAAATAATGGCGTTCGGTAACTTCCGTGTTGTAATCAAGTTCCGGTCCTATATACAAACTACCTCTGTATGTCACATTTTCGAGATTCTTCTGTATCCACCTAGAAGCATTAGTCACTTGGGTGATGTAATTTTTCAGCGAATTCCACGGGTTTAATTATCTAATTAGTGTCAAACCACCGCAACAGATTTGATTTACGAGCATCGCGAGGCGCCTATCCTTGTCTAATGTACGGAGTTCATATACTGTTTCCATTTATCTTATTGTTACACGGAAACCTATAAATAATTCTTAGCTATTTTTATTGCTTTTTAATATTCGCTCGACGTTTATGCAATAATTAGCTATTTAATGACTTTTAAAACATTTCTTAGTATTTGACGTATTTTCTAATTAATAAAGCAAATTCTAGAATAAAGTTGTCTTTGAAACTCTTAAAACGAAATTAAATGATCTACACATTGGAGTTAATTTAGTATTTTGAAAGTACATAATTATTTTATGCTTTGCGAATGCAATACAATTTGCATTTACTGTAAATAAAACGTGTTCTAGCCCATATCTTACACAGGAAATTTATTTAGCATTTTAATCAATAAGGGTTTTGTTGAGAAATGCAATACCTTTGTATTTTTATGATAAATAAAGGGAATATTTTATGCACGAAAGGTGTATTTTTATGAAAATGAATGGCTTTATAAATTAAAGATTGAAACTCGTTTTTTATTAAGTATAGAAGAATTATTCACACATCGGAAATATGCTTTAGAAGTACATGCGACTTCTTTTCGGTCTACACGGAAACATATTTCGCTTAGCTTTTATATCCACATACGAAAAATTTAATCACATAATTAATAAGAGCTTTGTCTTTTAATGGCAAAGAAATAAGCTTGTATTATACAGGGTAGAACAATTAAATGTTTGAAAATTTGAATTTTTCGGTTTTCTTATTTGGGAGGGTTTTATTTATAGAACTTGGATTTCCGCGAGCTCTCGTGACCCTTTAACACAAATTATATATGTGAAATAAGATGTATATCTGTAAATTCTTTGTTATGAAAATGAACATGAAGAAAAGTGTCATTAGGGTTCCCTTATTGTGTTTTTCGAATAAATTACAAGTAACATTTATTACCTATTAATTTAAGGCATTAAGTTAATTTTGTTTTGAATAATTCTATGACAAAAGGAAAAGACAGTTGAACTGAACCTGTGGCGCACCGAAACCTGCGGTATCAGGTTCATGTCAAGAAGATATGTGAGTTAGGTGAATCTGTACTTTCCATAAACTGTCTGTATTTGATCAACAGTTCTTGCTGTGTGTGAAGCTGGAATGGACACCATACAATTTTCAATAAATAAATATTTGGTTCGTTTGTGCTACGTTTGTGTCGGATACTGCGAAACTTTACTGTTATTGCTTAAACATTATTCAAGTTATACGTGATTTAAAAAGGTCAATATAATTTCGTAGGAATCTGGAATGTACACCAAAAGAATTATTTTTACACTTTCTTACTTCGTTTGTGTTTTGTTTGTGCTGGGCACTGTCAAAATTTCAGCGTTATTGCTCAAAAATTAGTCTGGTTATGCGTGATTATAATTTATTCAATGTTTCCAAACTACGTTCGTAGTATAAAAATAGCAAAAAATCGGCAATTGCTTTCGCACAAATAAAGCTATTATACTTCTCTTTTATTTAGAACGTTGGAAGATGATTACAGTGCTAGAAATTCAAATTAAAAAGCCTTTTCCGTGTACTAAATTTCAAATAAGCGCTACAACCTATGATTTTCTAACTATCTGGAACCACCTCATATGTACAACATACGATGGTAACCCCTATTAAAAAAGTTCCAAATACCCCGAGGTCAATTATATATCGACATACTGAATTATTTATTAAGTCGCCCACAGAGTAATAGCCGTACAGAAATACAAAGATGTAAACGTCTACCATTCTTTAGAATGCATACAATGAGGAACGAGGAAAACGAAATGAACAAACTAGGCCACTTTTAATACGAGTTTCAATAGTTTCCGCGCATAGTAATATCCAGTCAAAATATTATTAATCACCTTTAAAGCGCGCCCAATTGTAAATGACTAAGTATGATGAATGAGCAAATATCGTGACACAAAAGAAGAATAAAGAATGTTTATTTCATTAATGGAAATATGTGTTAATTTATTTCCGTTTAGTTGAATGAAAATAATGATAAAATAAAACACAAATTAGAAAATTATACTCATGAATGGTCATGCAAAACATTGTAGAATGGGTTTGTGTCGAGTCATTCCCTATGCAGTTATCCCCATGAGATCCATAAGAATGCTTTTCCCAAAGGACCCGTTGCGTTGCCTGTTTCAAAGCAAATGGGTTAATGCAACTTTATTATACATCAAACCTCTTTCTTTGGGAACAATGAAAGTTTGAAACGTAGGAATTTATCCATTACGTAAAGATTTTTTTAAGGCATTTCTTATTTAGCAAGTCGTCTTTTTTCTTTCCACGGTGTACTCGTAGCCTATTGCAATGATAGCTTGACAATTGTATGGTTTGATGCAATTTTCCAAGTCTCCCTATTCTGCGCCGGTTTCTTGTCAACATTTTTGCTATAACCTACATCGTTTAAAATTTGTGTAAGATATTTAAATCATTGTCTACCTATGCGATTTTTCCCATCTACATTTCTTTCAATTATCAGTGATACTAGTCCGGATGTCGTATATGATAGCCTTCCGGTCAATTCGTTTTATACCTCTTTATTGTGAACCTGTTTACCAGCTAATTATCTGAATTTTTCTATAACACTTCATTTCAAAAGTGCATTCCTACTCTTCTCTGCTTACATTTCTTATATTTCAATACCCATATTGTAGAATTCCTCGACTTTAACAACTTTGTCCCATTTGTACATTCTAAAGCTCAGTTTTATTATTTGTACTTTAAGTCTTTAACTTTGTTTTATTTTTATTTATTTTCATGTTGTACCTTTCTCTAAATACTTTATCCATACCAAATAAGATTTGTTTCTACATCGTTTACGCTATCGACAAATGGTCTATGTCAGCTCCAAATCTTAGCCCTGACATCTTTCTCCTCAGTATTCATTTTTTTTTTATTTTCCCAATTGATCTTACCGTAGGTGCTTCAGGGTTAGTGGTCACATGCGCGAGCACTCTATTTGATGAAACGGCGACTGTCACGACGACATGACGAGGGTTAGATCCGATGACATAAGGAATGACCACGAAAAGCTCGCCACATTCTTGTCAGACTTCAAACCAACAACTACAGATATGAACGATAGCACAACCGTCGAGATTATGACGACAAACGTAGCCGCCTTAATGCAGAGGTGGCACCGCAGAAGATCAGTGTACAAGCGTCTCAAGTTCCGTGGAATGGTGTAGGTCTGAGACTGGGTAGGGAGACAATCTGTGCCAAAGACACCATCAGTAAGAGGCGGCACCCGATAAAAAGCGTCCGAACGCACGCGCCTGCTACGACATTGGTCAGTTTTCGGGTATGCAATGGAGGACAATGTCGACTTCAACCACCCGCCACATCTCGTGACAGTGTTGACTTCTGCAAGTAATCTATTGCAAACTACATCTATAATATTTAGTGATGAGTGACGATTGGTCTCCAGGTTCTATATTGATATAGGGGCATCAAAAATCCCACCCGTCCGCTGCCTAGATGAAAAGAGAAAGATAATGACTTTATGGAAATTCGGGAAATATTTATGTATATAAGTGTTTCCACGTTCGCGTGCGTTCTGTATGGTGTCAGGATCGGCGTTAAAGATGCCGATACTGTGTTTGTGAACATTCTATAAACTTTAAAAGAATATATACATTTGCTGCTGGAGTCTCATTGAGAGTTCAAACTGCCAAGCCTATCTTTAAGTATACAAATCAAAACAGACTTCACTTTGGTAGATATTCTTTGCAGCTAACAGCCACGTAATTTCTAAAGCTATTTGAACAACAGTGAGGACGACTAATAAGATGACACAGCGACGAGACCTGATGTCATATCCCTTACCTATCGACGAGAATTGCAGTACCATCGTCGAGACGACGACGACCTCATAAACATGGTTTCCCATGATGCAACCTTAGACAGCTTAGATGCCACGGCATCGGCCAGAGGTTTCTGAGTGCCAAGAGAGAAGAACGACGACTATAGCCAATTTGATGCACGTAGCGGTACTGAACACCTAGGATTACATCGCGAGTTAGGTCACGAAACACCCGGCACCAGTAGATAAGGACGAAGCTAGGTTGAACGGGGGAAGGCTCTGAGATTGTCCGAGTACGCATCTCAGTTGAAACCGAAATTGAAAAATCGATAACGTGTCAAAAGTTATTCTCTAAACGAGTGTTACATAAACTTTTCTCCTTGCGAAATAACATATAATCCCATATCAAACCTATAATTTTTAATTTTATAAAAAAATCTTTTAGTTCAGTGTCATCATTTTCCGTGGAGCATAGAGTAGTTTGTGGAAGACCCATTTTCCGCAGAACACAGTTTAGAAATTCTTCCTCAAAATCTCTGAAAAGAAAATAAGATACTGATGATGCATTCAAGTCTATTTTGAAAACTACAGGTAGTGGGCACCACTTAAATCCCGGGGAATCTTTAGTCTATCCAGCTTCAGTAGCCAGTTATCCTGAGTGTCTGATGTTCAATACGGTTCAGTAACCTCACTCCTCAAACAGTAGCTGGTCCACATTACTAAATAATCATATCTGCGTATCACGTCTCCTACTGGATAACATACCAAGAAACTAATCAGTCCGAGCTGCTTCCCGTTCAGAGCGATATTACTAGGGAAGTTCACGTCTACAGCAACAGTATCAGGTTGCTTAACGTTTCAGACAATGGTCCGGGTCCTTCCCTACAACATAATTGCATCAGAATACAACCAGATGTTTGGGATCTATAGTACTATTATCGGGTTCAGACTACAATTCGGCGATATTTGACTTCCCAACAGTAGGTTTCACACAACCAATATTTGCATCTGTTCGTCTGATGATTTTGCTTCTTGTTTATTCTTATTAATTCCTACTTCTAGTAATTGATACTCTGCTGGCGATGTAGTCTTTGGGAAAATAACCTTTACGTGTAAGTTAATACAGTAAAGTTAAAGTTAAGCGCCCATCATTAAGCTGTTGACGAGGTTGCACATCGATTTAAAGTAACGAGCATACGCGAAACAACACTTTAAAGGTGACATGCTAGCTGCGGGCCAATAAGAAGTTTTAGTGAGAGTAAACATTGTGATCAACTTATTTGACGAAAACACCTTCACTTTAGTTCGAGATCTTAAAGCGTCCCCAACCTCTTTTCTGATTTTCTTCATTTCTTATACCTTCGAGCAGACCTACCGCAGATCAAGTCACTAAAGATATGGTGGGGCATAAAAGTCAATATATTGTAAATTGTACACTTCTGCAATTCTGAAAGAAATTAAGCCTTGCATTATTTCAAAACGGCAGCGTTAAATCAAGTAATATGAAAGAAAGACATAATTAAGGTCAAAGTATATTTTTATTTTATATAAATCTGAATTGTAATCACTACATGTAAACCTCGTGTATGTACATCGTTATTAAAATCCTTAATTTATTCGCTCATCGATATATTCACCCGAGTTGTAACAAAACGTCATACGCGAGTTTATCGAACTATTATCCAGGGTGACAGCTGATAACACATTGCTGATATAGTAACATTACTGTAATTTATATTTGAATTTTGTAGACTCTGTTCATTTATGTATTTGTTATAGTTGTTATCACATGCCAACTGTAGCTGATGCTAAAATAAACGCATGAAGCATAAACCATAATAAACACGCATCACTTCTGAATTGCAGTGACTGCGCCCTAAAACCTCTCGGCGTCCAGTCTCACAACCCTTCCCGCAAACTCCCTTAAGGCCAGCCAGAATGCCTTCTGATTAGCCACTCTCTGGATTTCTTCTAAGCTCTTGAATCGACAGCTAGTTTTCTGTCCGTCAATCCTCTGTTAGCCATCTCGATCGGGTAGTCAAAGAGCACGTAATCGATAACTAGCTGTACCTGTTTACCAGCTAATTATCTGAATTTTTCTATAACACTTCATTTCAAAAGTGCATTCCTACTCTTCTCTGCTTACATTTCTTATATTTCAATACCCATATTGTAGAATTCCTCGACTTTAACAACTTTGTCCCATTTGTACATTCTAAAGCTCAGTTTTATTATTTGTACTTTAAGTCTTTAACTTTGTTTTATTTTTATTTATTTTCATGTTGTACCTTTCTCTAAATACTTTATCCATACCAAATAAGATTTGTTTCTACATCGTTTACGCTATCGACAAATGGTCTATGTCAGCTCCAAATCTTAGCCCTGACATCTTTCTCCTCAGTATTCATTTTTTTTTTATTTTCCCAATTGATCTTACCGTAGGTGCTTCAGGGTTAGTGGTCACATGCGCGAGCACTCTATTTGATGAAACGGCGACTGTCACGACGACATGACGAGGGTTAGATCCGATGACATAAGGAATGACCACGAAAAGCTCGCCACATTCTTGTCAGACTTCAAACCAACAACTACAGATATGAACGATAGCACAACCGTCGAGATTATGACGACAAACGTAGCCGCCTTAATGCAGAGGTGGCACCGCAGAAGATCAGTGTACAAGCGTCTCAAGTTCCGTGGAATGGTGTAGGTCTGAGACTGGGTAGGGAGACAATCTGTGCCAAAGACACCATCAGTAAGAGGCGGCACCCGATAAAAAGCGTCCGAACGCACGCGCCTGCTACGACATTGGTCAGTTTTCGGGTATGCAATGGAGGACAATGTCGACTTCAACCACCCGCCACATCTCGTGACAGTGTTGACTTCTGCAAGTAATCTATTGCAAACTACATCTATAATATTTAGTGATGAGTGACGATTGGTCTCCAGGTTCTATATTGATATAGGGGCATCAAAAATCCCACCCGTCCGCTGCCTAGATGAAAAGAGAAAGATAATGACTTTATGGAAATTCGGGAAATATTTATGTATATAAGTGTTTCCACGTTCGCGTGCGTTCTGTATGGTGTCAGGATCGGCGTTAAAGATGCCGATACTGTGTTTGTGAACATTCTATAAACTTTAAAAGAATATATACATTTGCTGCTGGAGTCTCATTGAGAGTTCAAACTGCCAAGCCTATCTTTAAGTATACAAATCAAAACAGACTTCACTTTGGTAGATATTCTTTGCAGCTAACAGCCACGTAATTTCTAAAGCTATTTGAACAACAGTGAGGACGACTAATAAGATGACACAGCGACGAGACCTGATGTCATATCCCTTACCTATCGACGAGAATTGCAGTACCATCGTCGAGACGACGACGACCTCATAAACATGGTTTCCCATGATGCAACCTTAGACAGCTTAGATGCCACGGCATCGGCCAGAGGTTTCTGAGTGCCAAGAGAGAAGAACGCCGACTATAGCCAATTTGATGCACGTAGCGGTACTGAACACCTAGGATTACATCGCGAGTTAGGTCACGAAACACCCGGCACCAGTAGATAAGGACGAAGCTAGGTTGAACGGGGGAAGGCTCTGAGATTGTCCGAGTACGCATCTCAGTTGAAACCGAAATTGAAAAATCGATAACGTGTCAAAAGTTATTCTCTAAACGAGTGTTACATAAACTTTTCTCCTTGCGAAATAACATATAATCCCATATCAAACCTATAATTTTAATTTTATAAAAATCTTTTAGTTCAGTGTCATCATTTTCCGTGGAGCATAGAGTAGTTTGTGGAAGACCCATTTTCCGCAGAACACAGTTTAGAAATTCTTCCTCAAAATCTCTGAAAAGAAAATAAGATACTGATGATGCATTCAAGTCTATTTTGAAAACTACAGGTAGTGGGCACCACTTAAATCCCGGGGAATCTTTAGTCTATCCAGCTTCAGTAGCCAGTTATCCTGAGTGTCTGATGTTCAATACGGTTCAGTAACCTCACTCCTCAAACAGTAGCTGGTCCACATTACTAAATAATCATATCTGCGTATCACGTCTCCTACTGGATAACATACCAAGAAACTAATCAGTCCGAGCTGCTTCCCGTTCAGAGCGATATTACTAGGGAAGTTCACGTCTACAGCAACAGTATCAGGTTGCTTAACGTTTCAGACAATGGTCCGGGTCCTTCCCTACAACATAATTGCATCAGAATACAACCAGATGTTTGGGATCTATAGTACTATTATCGGGTTCAGACTACAATTCGGCGATATTTGACTTCCCAACAGTAGGTTTCACACAACCAATATTTGCATCTGTTCGTCTGATGATTTTGCTTCTTGTTTATTCTTATTAATTCCTACTTCTAGTAATTGATACTCTGCTGGCGATGTAGTCTTTGGGAAAATAACCTTTACGTGTAAGTTAATACAGTAAAGTTAAAGTTAAGCGCCCATCATTAAGCTGTTGACGAGGTTGCACATCGATTTAAAGTAACGAGCATACGCGAAACAACACTTTAAAGGTGACATGCTAGCTGCGGGCCAATAAGAAGTTTTAGTGAGAGTAAACATTGTGATCAACTTATTTGACGAAAACACCTTCACTTTAGTTCGAGATCTTAAAGCGTCCCCAACCTCTTTTCTGATTTTCTTCATTTCTTATACCTTCGAGCAGACCTACCGCAGATCAAGTCACTAAAGATATGGTGGGGCATAAAAGTCAATATATTGTAAATTGTACACTTCTGCAATTCTGAAAGAAATTAAGCCTTGCATTATTTCAAAACGGCAGCGTTAAATCAAGTAATATGAAAGAAAGACATAATTAAGGTCAAAGTATATTTTATTTTATATAAATCTGAATTGTAATCACTACATGTAAACCTCGTGTATGTACATCGTTATTAAAATCCTTAATTTATTCGCTCATCGATATATTCACCCGAGTTGTAACAAAACGTCATACGCGAGTTTATCGAACTATTATCCAGGGTGACAGCTGATAACACATTGCTGATATAGTAACATTACTGTAATTTATATTTGAATTTTGTAGACTCTGTTCATTTATGTATTTGTTATAGTTGTTATCACATGCCAACTGTAGCTGATGCTAAAATAAACGCATGAAGCATAAACCATAATAAACACGCATCACTTCTGAATTGCAGTGACTGCGCCCTAAAACCTCTCGGCGTCCAGTCTCACAACCCTTCCCGCAAACTCCCTTAAGGCCAGCCAGAATGCCTTCTGATTAGCCACTCTCTGGATTTCTTCTAAGCTCTTGAATCGACAGCTAGTTTTCTGTCCGTCAATCCTCTGTTAGCCATCTCGATCGGGTAGTCAAAGAGCACGTAATCGATAACTAGCTGTACCATTTTATGATCTAACTTCACCTCCATGATATCTCTTGCTTCTATACTGTGTATAAATCGACGTGTCAAGCTTCCTGTGACAGTATTGTTCCAAATCTCTTCCCATTGTGGGATTGATCTTTCTCGAAGCTTTCTCTTAATCAAAGAGTATATCGGAGAATCTCTTGCGGGTTCATTGGTCAATTCGTCGGTTCCGCCATTTCCTAGGTTGCCGCCATTCGACCTGACGTAGTAGAACTTGAAATATCGAATCTCGAGTGCCATACGCGCTATCCTCCAGATGTCCCCTTCAAGACTTGTCAAAGCGTTCATATTTGTCAAAGCAGTTAGGGCTGATTTGCTATCGCTAATGATAGCGTACCCACTTGTACCCGAGTGGTTGATGACGCACTCCAATAGCTACCAACTTGAACTGGAAGATTGTGCTTCAATCGCAAGTTTAGCTTGGAAACGGAACTCTTCCCATGCCTTGTACACAACGAAGGCCGCTCCTACCTGTCCATCATCCATTCGTGAGCCATCCGTATAAATCCCGATCTCCGACGAATATTCATCGCCTTCGACAAACTCGATACCCTTTAGATCAGCCGAATGACCTAATTGCGAAATAACAATTTTCCTTTCAACATCTTTAGTTCCAAGACCGAGACCTTTAACCATATCTCGTCCTGTTCCCATGTCAATAAGTCTACAATCGCAAATTTCCCTGATAACAAACCCGATAGAAAATTAACACCGTCTCCGTGGAAGTAGTTGCGTACATTCTTGTCGCGTTGATCGCAGTTACGCGTTGGGCGCGTGCCAATTACTGGACTTGCAACTCTATCCCCAAACAACAAATTCCGCATACAACATTGCCGGTTCGATTGCTTCCGCGTACTGTCCTCATGCATTCGCATCTGAATTCTCAGTTTATCTTCGCAACAGCCGTCATTCTATTCGATATCTCCCTGAACTTGCTTTTGACATATTCCAGGGGCGTCTTCCAATTCAACCTGTTCTATAACTTGACGTCGAAGTATGTAATGACTTCCTTGAACGAGATCTCCAATCCTAGCTTCAATCTACGGGAACGCTGTTCCGGTTTCGTTCCGAAATAAAGCGCCTCCGACTTGGACATGTTGAATTTCAACTTGATCTATCACGATCATTCGTGCAACCTGCTCAACGCCTTGTCCAGCTCGGGTTCGTTCGCATTTCTATTAATAATCTCAACCTGGTAATCAACAGTGTATCATCCGCAAACCCTACAATAGTGTGCCATTTGGGTAATTTAACTCTAAAGATGCTCTCATAAGGCAATTTCCAGAATGTGCGACTAGAGCATGACTCTTGAGGGCATTCCCCTTCTACTGTTCGCGATACAATTTTCACTAGAATGTCGACCCGTGCCAATCGTCCCGAAAAATAACTCTTGACCGATCACATCAGGTTTCACGGAAGGTTCTTGCGCTTCAACTCCCATACGATAGATGGCCACCAGGCAACATCGAATGCTCCCGAACTATACAAAGCAACGGCTACACAATACTCCTTAGCTTCCTTCGCTTGCTTCATCTCTCCGACAATGAACTCTACCGCGTCGATAGTCGACTTGCTCTCACACAAATTCAAATTGCCGCCTAACAAAACCGCTGCACAGAGTGCTCAACTCGGTTCAGAGTTTTCACAAGTACCAGTAACAGGCTAATTGGAAGATATGACAGAATGTCAGTGATTGATGTAATTTTTCAACTGAAGCGGCCATCAATAGATGCGCTACTAGAATGTGCCTATTTTTGACAGTCTTGTTTACTTGGGAACGTACCTTGTATATTTTACGATAATTTATTGACGTTTCGTATTCATTAATGTTAATCAGTATTCAAAACTTAATTTAGAGAATTATTTTCTAGATACATACGAGGTGTGTGAGACTGATTTTTTATCTACTAAAGTTTTATATCAATTCAAACAACAATATTGTCCCTTTCAAAGTAGTTCCCTTCGGCAGTTATACACCGGCGGAGTCTTCGTTCCCATTGTTGATAGTAGCGCTGATAGGCTTCTACTGGTAGGGCCTTTAACATGTCGGTTACATTGTTTTAAATGTTCTCCAACGTCCCCAGATGAAGTCATCTTAAGACATTTTTTAATTTCAGGAAAAGAAAGAAGTCACAAGGAATCAGATCAGGTGAATATGGGGGGGTTTTGAAGTTAAAAACTCCGTGATGGAAGTGGCCGTGTGACATGGGGCGTTGTCGTGATGCAACATCCACTTGTCTGCAATGTCCCGTCTCATTCGATTCACCTCTTTCCTGAGCCTTTCAAGGACATCTTTGTAAAACACTTGGTTGACAGTTTGTCCCGCCCTAGTCGACGTTTCCGTCGGTTTTTGACGTTGAAGGTCTCCCTGAGCGAAGTTCATCTTCAACGTGTTCTCAGCCTTCCAAAGATGATTTGTGCCAATGAATAACTTGTACTCTTGATAAGGAATGTTCCCCATAGGCCTGTGTTAACTTTTCAAATGTCACACTTGCGGGTTCCCCAAGTTTAACACACATTTTGATAACAACGTTACTCTAAATTACGCTGTTCCATTTTCGTAACACACAACAAAAGCACAACTTCACTAATAGCGCTCTCAAAAATTACGTGCTGCCTGAATGGAGCTAAAACTCGGACTGAGCACCTGAAAAGGTTGAACGAACTCTGTTCTAGACAAGTAGAACAACGCAGCATTGCCAGGTCGCTCACAATGTTGTCAGTCTCATTACTTTGCTCACAAACCTCGTATTTGTAGTGTACATATTATTGTATATTTATTTTCTGTGTATTTATATAAACAATTCAATTGTGTAAATGTTTAATATCATTGGTGCTGATTGATTCTGATAATTGATTACGGCTACATTTGTTATACACAATTCTTCCAATTTCAACTATATCAATAAATACATATTGTTGTATACGTCAATAATTTGTTCAGTGAGTGGTTGCTTGCGTAAGTTCGCTTGTTGGTGACAAGTTAATTTATCATATTTTCAGTAGAGAAGGTTTTTAACAGTGAGTTTAGATTTTGAGCACAAATTTGACGTGATCTGTAGGTGAAAGTTAGGTGAAGTAGCTTATGGTTTGAGTTTGTAAAAAGGGCATATTTATTTCGAAAAAATATACGTGGCTGTTATTTTATGACCGCCAGCTCCTCTAGTATAAAATGCATATTAATTGTATCAGCGTTTACTTGCGCTTTTGTTGTCATCAGCCAATTGGTAGCTTTGATTCAATTTTCCGAGGTTTTCAATTCTACGACATAATCGGCACAACCTACATCGTTTATGATTTGTTTAAGCCAAGACGTCTGTCTACCTACGCAACGTTTTCCGTTTAGCCTTCTTTCGATTATTATTTGTCTCTTAGCTGTACGTTTTCCCCATATTAAAGAACAATAAGTGTCCATAGTAAGGTTAGAACAGCAAGAAAACATTTTACAGATGAAAAGTTATTTGTTTTATGTCGGAATCATCAACATATGAAAAAGTAGAAATCTATATAAGAAGGAACTTGTATTAAAGATTAAAGCTAGTTTGTTGTCCATCATCTTAACATCGAACTATCGATTTATACGTACGATTAAGCGTAATTCTAGATAGAATAAAAAAAACTATTGAAAATTTAGAACAGCCACAACTTTTGTTACTTTCATTTTCGGCAATAATTGGTTATTTTATTTACAATAATTTTCAACTCATATCCTTTGCTAATTAATTATCCGTTTATCTAAATTTCATGTCTACGGCGAAATAAAATCGTCGATTCATAATTAAAAAGAAATACGCTGGCTAACAATTTTCAACTAAAATCCACTTTGCTTCTAAAACGAAACTTTATTCCATAAATTAAATATCCTGTATATTTTACTTGGTAAATACTTCCGCTAATTAAGAATAAATTCTACTTCCCAGAATTCCCTAACGTAAAGTTTACGCTATACTTAGTTAGTCGATAACGTGTTCCTAGTATCCGATAATTGCTTCTTATGTTTTCCGTTGAAAAAATTCGTGGAATTAAAACTGTGTATTATCCCAATATATACTGTGTTTTTCCAGGTTAATTCTGAATAGAAATATTACTTTGAACTCTGGTCACTGGCTGAACGAAATTGATTTTATTTGCTTTCCAATCTATACAACGGAGACACGTGTAGGAATGTTTGGTTGTTTCCGTTTTTCGTTATCAGAATTTCGCGCACGCAATACGGCGTGGTAAGTATTTAGGGTTTTTAGAAAATTGTATTTTTCGTCGAAATTAAATTCATTTTGCTCTGGCTTCTTCCGGTGGCCTTAAAGCCACGATGAATGGTCGTTCCTTACTGTAATGGGAGGCCAAGTGCGTTCTTTCTGGGTGTAGGCTTACCTATTCGTTGCCGTGGACCAGCTAGTGACTCAACCCCGACGTCAGGAACTTCGAGGGTGAGTGTTTTCGATTGCGACCATATCGGTTGGGATTTCCGGTTTAAGCTCATGCATTCCTAAATTTAATCCGTTTAGACGACAATGAGTGAATTAGTTTGAGATTTATTGACACTATACGAATGCATTACTATTTGTTTTAAATAACTAAGAGTGTACAACTTATTAAAGTGAAAATGATTTGAAGTATTGCGGGCACGTTTGAAAATGTTGTTGCCATTAGATGTATATACTTAGTTTTAGATTTACCATGCTGATTTTGAGCTGTTGATTTTAGCGGGGTAATTTCGCTTAATTTCTTTTTTTTTGTTGAAACTCAATCTAGGGAGTAACCTAAAACCGGTAGCTCACCATATATAAAAAAAATGATTTGTTCTTTTAGTTGATATTTTTTTTTAGATTTAGTGTGTAATTGTTTATTGTTTGGACATATTTTGGTTAATTATAGGTTTCTTTTTTTGGTATGTGTTATGAGTGTGATTAATTTTTCTTTATTTATTTCAGGCTTTTCTTTACTTTGGTATATGTGTAGGTATTCTACCCCGCCCACTCGCCGATTGAGCCCGGCCATACTTTTTCTTTTTGTTTCTTTTGTGGGCTACGTCACTGGGAGTAGCACTTTATAAAATTTGAAATAAAGAACTCGTCTTTTTTATTTCTTCTTATACGATGATTTCTCAAGCACACCTTGTGAGAATATAATTTAAAAACTTCTCCAGAAAAGAGATTCAAAATAAGATTACTTTTATTATGCTTTATTACTAAGAAACAGTCATCAGAATATAGTTTTCTTCAAATTAGTACTGTCAAACAATGAAAATACCTAGACTAAGAAAAATAAAAGAGTAAAACAATA